>JAWWEU010000091.1:46821393-46836412 GCA_035583155.1 Acropternis orthonyx
GGCACACCTGGCACTTGTGTGGCCGAGTGCCCTGGTGTGTCAGCATATGCGTGTGCAAGTGGCTCAGCTGCTTGAAAAGCTTGCCACATCGGGTGCAAGCATGTGGCTTAATGCCGCTGTGCCCCAGGATGTGGGTGACCAAATTGTACTTGGATGTGTAGGACTTCTCACACATGGGACATTGCCAGCGTTTCTGTTCACCCCCCACATCAACATAGTAACTGTCATCTATCTGAAGGTTGACATCTACTCTTTCCACTTTCTGTTTGTTTTCACCACTTTCTCTTACTTCAGCCCTCCTGAAGGGTGGTTCTGGAGGTCTTTTCATCTGATAGGGGTTCCTGAAATGAAAGTTTGGTGGCACAATGAAAGGAAACATTAAGCCAGGGTGGACTTTGGGATAATAAGGGTAAGGAGCCTGCACGAATGCAGGGCTGCTGGGCCATGCCATGTTAGGCTTCACTGGTTCTTGCTTAATGGACTTGGCTCCAAAATGCTCCAGAGTTCTATAGAATTGAAAACCAAAGTTGCAGAGGTCAATCATCTGGGAGCTGTACTTGGGCTGTGCTGGCTGTTGGAACACCAAGGGGAGACTTGAAGAGCCTGTGTCACTGTGATCTTCAGGTCTCTCTGGTGGTAATGAGGAATCCTCAAGGGTGATGGAAGGAGGCATTTTTGTAGGTATGCTCTTGCGTTTACGAGACCCTCCTTCCAAGGACCCCTGGAATGTTTCCATGTTTTCAAGAGAAGGAGGACCATAGCGGAAATGTGAAAAATGCGTTCTGAATTCTTCATCAAATGGAGTTGTTCTGTGTGGCTTTGTAATAGGGCTGAGTGGCTGCAGGCAGCGGGAGAAGGGAGAGGCTTGGGTATTGTCCAGATTAAAACTCATTTCTTCGTTCTTCATCATACTTGATTTTTTTCTGTGTGGCCCAAACTCCTTAAAATAAGCAAAAAATCCCAAATATCTTTATTTCTTCCTGTTCTTCTGGATTTAACATTTTATTGCGTATTTTATTGTTTTGAAGGGTTTTGGTTTTGGGTTTTTTTTAACTAAATACAATTAAGGATGTCTTAGACCCATATCAGACAAAGGTCTTTTAAGCAGAATTAAGTTGCCTAGTGAAGAACAGACAAACTTTGGTCTTTCTGCAGCAGATTTGGTTGTTTAAATAAAGTTTGACCCACACAACATCCTTACAGCATAAATATTCTGTACCATGACAACTACTTCACAGCTGAATCTGTATGGCAGTGTTTCTGCTTAATTTATTTCAGTCAGACTGTTTGTGGGCAAAATACTGTCCTTGGCTGTGCATGCACAAGCTCTAGAAATTGGCGGTGCATCTAAAGGATATGGCAATACAAACAATAATGTGGACATTTATTATGGTTGTGACATGAAAAGCCAAAGCCAAAAAATATTAAGCTTCTTTGTATCATTAACGTGTGCTGCTGTGAGAGAAAACAATGGCCAAGTGATCTAAGGACACTGTGTACCATCAGGTTTTGTGCCGTGTTTCCTGACTTCTCTCACTTTGTATTGTAACAAGAAGGCGGAGATTAATTTATTTTCTTTGTTTTAATCCCAGAGATATTTCCCTGGCAGATTTGGGGAAAAAAATACTTTTGACAAATCTCCAAATTACATTCAGTTTAATAGACTTTACCTAGGGTTTTTTTGGTTTCTAAACAGGTGGGCAAAATCTCCACTATAAAACCAAATGTAGAATTCATGTCAACAAACGCCCAGGGGACTCCACAGTAATTGACAATAAAGAAACCTCTAAGAATTTCTAGTGGTACAATGTGACAAGGCAGATTAATAATTTTCTTCTGGCAAAATTTTATGTTCCACTGCTCATACAGGTGTCATCTTCTGGAGTTGGAGTACCTCTAAAACATTGGCTATAAATTTTAGTTCATCTTAAGTAAGGCTGCTACCTTTTCCCTTGACTTTCTAGAATCAAAGAATCCTTTATGTTGGAACAGACCTGCAAAATCATCAAGTCTCACCATTAACCCAGCACTGCCAAGTCCACCACTCAAACATGTCCCTAAGCACCAGTGTCTACATCCTTAAAATACCTCCAGGGATGGTAACTCAACCACTTCCATGGGCAACCTGGTCTAGTTCCTGACCATGTTTTCCATGAAGAGGTTTTTCCTTAATATCCAACCTAAACGTCTCCTGTACCAACTTGAGACCATTTCCTCTTGTCCTAAGGCTTGTTACTTGGGAGAAGAGGCTAACTCACACCTCATTCACTCATTTTGGGTAGTTGTTGACAGCAATAAGGTCTACCCTGAGCCTCTTTTTATGCAGGCCAAAAACACTCAGATCCCTCAAGCGCTCCTTCTCAGACTTGTGCTTCAGACCCTCCACCGTTGTCCTTCTCTGGACACTCCAGCATCTCCTGCCCATCCTTTAGTAAGTGGCCAAAACTGAACACAGGATTTGCAGTGTGGCCTCACCAGTGCTGAGGACAGAGGGAACATCACTTCCCTGGTCCTGCTGGACACACTATTTCTCATACAAGCCAGGATGCGACTAGTCTCCTCGCCCACCTGGGCACACTGTTGGCTCATGTTCAGCTGCTATTTAACCAGCACTACCAGATGCTTTATTGCTGTGCATCTTTCCAGCTGCTCTGCCTCCAGCCTGTGGTCCTGCCTGGGGTTGTTGTGACCCAAGGCCAGGACCCAGTATTTGGTCTTGAGCCTCTTCCAGCTGGCCTCAGCCCATCAATCCAAGCTGTCTCTTTGCCCTTTGCAGAGGCTTCCTACTTTCCAGCAGATCAACACTCCCACACAACTTAGTGTCATCCACAAACATACTGAGGCTATGCTCGAACCCCTTGTCCAGATCATTGATAAAGACATGAAACAGGGCTGGACCCAATACTGAGCCCTGGTAAACACCACTGGTGACTGGTTGCCAGCTGGATGTAACTCCATCCAACACTATTCTCTGGGTCTGGACATCCTGGTGGTTTTTTGACACAGGAAACCATGCACCTGTCCAAGCCATGGGCAACTAATTTCTCCAGGAGAATACTGTGGGAAATGGTGTAAAAAACTTTATTAAAGTTCAGGAGGATAGCATCCATAGCTTTTCCCTCATTCACTAGGTGGGTCACCTTGTCATAGAAGGAGGTCATGCTGGTCAAGCAGGACCTGCCTTTCCTAGTCCCATGTTGGCTGGGCCTGATGCCCTGGTTGTCCTGTGCCTGTTGTGTCATGGCACTCAGGATGATCTGCACCATAACTCTCCTTCCAGCTCTTCTTGTAGATGGGAGTCCTATTTGCCAACCTCCAGTTAATTGGGACCTCCCCAGATAGCCAGGAGTGCTGGTAAATGATGAAAAGTGACTTGGTGAGCATTTTCACCAGGTCCCTTGGGAGCCTTGGGCGGATCCCATCCAGTCCCATAGACTTGTGCAGGGCCGAGTTGTGTAGCAGGATACTGACCATGGCCCCTTGGACTATGGGGACTTCATTCTGCTCCCTGTCCCTGTCTTTCAGCTCAGAGTTCTGGGTACCTTGAGAACAACTAGTCTGACTAATAAAGACTGAAGCAAAGAAGACTTGAAATACCTCAGCCTTTTCTTCACCCTTTGATACTATGTTTAATCTCACATCCAATAAAGAATGAAGACCCTCTTCAGCCCACTTTTTGGTGTGAGTGTCTTTACAGAAACATTTTCTATTCTCTTTTGTGGCAGATTAAGTTCTAGCTGGGCTTTGGCCCTTCCAATTTTCTCCCTGCATAACCTCATCACATCCTTGTAGCCCTCCTGAGGGAGGCATTTATATGGTGTGTTTGTGTACTTGTATCTAGCCAATCAGGCAGAGATTAGATTGGAAATATAGACACATTTTCCCTCTATCACCTGGGACATGTTGATGCTATTTATAACATCATTCTTGGAAACACTGGGTGGAGAGTATGAAGGTAAATGGAGTACTAAATACACTCCTATTTCTTTTTCAGGAAGCACCATGCTTGATAAACCTTCATCTAAAGATAGATAAAAGCAGATCTCTGTGGCCTCATTAGGCCGTGGGGATGAGAAGGCATCTTAAAAAACTTCTTGAAAATAGATTGCTTCCTTCTAACAGCACAGACTGTGGAATTATCTTTGAGATAAAACTGTGAAGCTAAAGGCTCAGTGACAAAACTAAAATAGAAAATTTAGACAAATGGATCAAACAATGCAGAGAAGGAGTATTAATTGAAGCAAAAATTGAAGGATCTCTAAAAAGTAGATTGGATAGAGGGAAAAGATAAAAGAATTTTTTACATCTTGGACAAGTGTCTAATAATTATACCACAACATGACTTTCATTAGATAGCTCACTGACTGGAAATAATGTACATATATATACACAATATAGAATCAGAGAATCATAAAAGATTCTGATTTGGAAGGGCCCCACAAAGATCATGGAGTCCAACTCCTGACCCTGCACAGGACACCCCAAAAGTCACATGATGTGCCTGAGAGTGTTGTCCAAAGATTTCTGGAACTCTGTCAGGCTTGGTGCTGTGACCACTTCCCTGGGGAGCCTGTGCCAGTACCCAGCCACCTTCTGTTTCAAAAATCTTTTTCTAATACCCAACCTAAACCTCCCCTGACATAACTTCAGGCCACTCCCTCAGGTTCTCTCACTGGTCACCACAGAGCAGAGATCAGTCCCTGCCCCTCCTCTTCCCCTCACAAGGAAGGCAGTTGTAACTGCAGTGAGGTGTTCCCTCTGTCTCTCTTCTCCAGAGTGAACAGACCAAGTGCCCTCAGCACTGCTTATACAACTTCCCCTCAAGGCCCTTCATCATATTCATAGGCCTGCTTTGGACACTCTTCAATAGCTTTATATTGTTCTTGTATTGTGGTGCTCAAACCTGCACAAAATACTGTTTGTGTGTATGCATTCATAGGTTATATATATATAAGTGTTTATGTTCATTCAGAGAGGAATTTGAGTATTCATTCTACTATGTTTCTTTGTCACCCTAAGCCCCTGATGAAAATAAGGACAAGTTAGGTCTTAAATACTTTTTGGGTACAAAGGTTTGACTTATTAAAACAGGTTAAGGGCAAGGAAATCCCCAGAATACGGAAAAAAATCTTCACTTCTGTCCAAAAGAAAAAACACCTATTTATAAAAATCCTTTTTATTGAAGTTAAACTCACAAAATTTGAATATATAATATGCTTGTAGACCAAAATCTTCCATTCCTGGGTCCATCCCTCAAATATCTTTCAATTTATCTGATCTTTTACCAGCAATATGTGCATAAAATTCTTCAGAAGCCCATAGCAATTGAGAACCATCTATGTTATTTACTGCTTTAGTTGTCAAAAATACACAGAAATGACAGTGAGTTGTACCTAATTGCTCTCTTGTATCTTGTCTACCAGTAACTCCCTTCTTCCACAGCCAGTTTTGTGCAAAGCTCATTCTTTCTGGAACACAAGAGTTATGGCAGAGACTGTAGAACTACTTGAAATTACAAGAAAGAAATTATTTCCTTGCAATACTAACCTTTGAGTGCTTTCATGGAGCATATGGGTGTTTTCCACGGTTCACAGCTACATGCCTCACAGCAGCAAGCCTACAAAGGAGAGTGTTTAAACAGTCAGTGAGGAGCACAGTTAGAGAAGTGCTATATAATCCAACACAAGGGCACTCAAAAGGAAAGAGAAAGTCTAAATATTGATCATTCTGCTACTTCATTTTTCCCCTTAAATCTACCAACCCCTATAATACGTAAGTTAATTCTTTCATCTCCCATTCTGGTAGCAAAGCCTTGCTGATTTGAATGGAGGCAAAGATCTTAATCTTTCCCAGAACTTAATTCCATATAAACATGAGTCCTGATGAAACAGTAGAAGCAACAACAGGTTTAGCCACCACACAAGAAATAATTAAGTTAGAGAAAACCTAAGATTAGCTCAGTTGGTTTAGAGCATAGTGTTAATAACAGCAAGGTTGTGGTATTTATTTCTGTATGGGCCACCCACTTAAGATCTGGGACTCAATTATCCTTGTGGATCCCTTTCAACTCAGAATATTCTGTAAAATGAGAGGAGAGTACCTTCTTTAAATAACTTCCATAGAGAACTTAGAAATTTTTAACACAGTTTCCCAATACCTTTTTTCTATCTAACTCTGCAGTAGTTGTTCTCATTATAATGCTCAAAAACAAATTCGGGGTGTGTGTGTGTGAATAATAATAATAATAATAATAATAATAATTTATTCTTATTATTATTATTACTACTACTACTATTGTTATTGTTGTTGCTGTCATTTTTGTTATATTTATTTAAATATTTTTATATTTAAATATCACCTAAGGACCTTCTGTGTTGTCTATACAAGCACTTTAATACATTTTTCTTTCTACAGAACTTTGTATTTAAAATGTAGTGCTGCATACTGTGATTCTAAACATTGGATGGTCATTTAAAATTCTACCTTCTATCAGTAGTGTTTCAGCTTATAGGTTTTGAAAATTTGGTCTGGAAAGCTCACTGAGAGATTTCTATGGTGTATTGGCATTTAAACCAATACAACAACAATAACACCCCCCTTAAACCTAGCATTCCAGAGCTTATTAAAAAGTCAATTTCTTTAGAAGAGACAAGCGTCTTCACAGTTTCTTTCTTTATGTAAATAAGTATAATTTGAAATAAACTATTTTGAAAAATAGAGCCACTAATTAGCTCTTCCGGTCCTTTCAAAACAAGAAAATGCTACGGCAACTTCAGACAGTTGTTGAGGTATTTCCAAAATAGAATATCTTTGCAGCATTTAATAATGTTGTTAACTTCAATGAAAGAGGAGGAGAATTTAATACAGAATATGAATCACTATTTACTTTCTCATGTCCACTCATTTCTGCAGATAAAGAATTTAAAAAAAAGTAAATACTGTTACTCATTCTACAAGGATATGCATAGTTATATATGCATATAGCATATATTTATGCATACAGCATCCAGTTAATATTCTGTACTGGTGTACTACTGTACTACTACCTGTACAAAAGTGTCTTCTGTCTGTATGTCCAGCCATAAAAATGTGAGGTTGTGAAGTTTCTCATAGTTAAACACTGACTACTGCTGTTCTTATTTTGCTCTTGAGCAACACAGTCATAAAACCAGGAATGAGGTCAAGATGAGTAAAAGTGATATACCCTCTGACAAAGGGGAAAAGTTTACTTTGTTATGAGATTTACACTTGTGTTTGCTTGTTCAGAAGGTGAAACAGAAGAAAGTGGAGGAAGTGTAAAGGTGGCTGAATAGGCTAAACAGCTTCTCTTGACTGAAAGAGAAATTCCATATTTAATCGAACAGGTAGAACTGTAGAAATCATGCCCTGTAAGAGGGCATTTTTTCTCTTCTCTTGAGCCTGAAATATCAACATCTATAAGGAAAGAATGAAAATTAACAGCTGTTTCTACTGGGTGTATAGGAAGGATTAGTGACAAATTTAAAAGTATTACATTTCTTGCATTGAACAATTGGTGAGCTTCAGCCTTATTGAGCAACCAGCTGAATTTTTTTCAGTCACTGTTTTTTGTCAACTGTTATTAAGGCAATAATCATCATTATCTTAATAGGTTTAATGAGCTCTCACACTGTTCTTCCAAATATGTTTTGGTTTTAAATGTATTCGGTCTTACAGCTGTTGAACTAAGCTTCAAACTATTTATGCAGTTTTCTTTCATTTACTATTTATTCAAAACTTGTGTCTGTCTCAGGATCTGACAAAAGAATTTTACTATGATGAATTAATTTCATTTCAGCAGTGAAGAAGTACTCCTTACTGAATCTACACTGCTTTCAGTTATTTTTCAGACTTTGAAAATACCAAGAATACCTGTACAAATATGAATTGCAGCTAACCAAATATCTTCAGTTAGTACATTTAATCCCTCCTTACAATTTTTCCTGCTATATTCCTTCAGTAGCAGCATGAACCCTTCTAGAGAGAAGGTAAAAGGTCATGTTCAAACCCACATACAAAACCAGCGTGTTCTTTAGTGAGGTCCATGCAAGGTGTTTTTTCCATCCATGTTCTCCAGGCAAAAATATCCACATTTAAAGAACACAATTTTGAAAATTGACTTCATTAAAAATAATGAGTACACATTAATATATTCAATCTGAGTATATAAACTGTGTGTATGTTTTATACAAACTAAGTATATGTTAAGACAGACAAATCAGCCTTGAAGTCTTTATGCTACAGTATTTGAAGTTAACCTAAATGATTATTTACATTTTAAATGAAGAGAGCATTTTTTCTGCCACAGTCTGGAGCTGAGAGAAGACAAAAATTTGGACTACCTTGCAAAAATAAATATGGATTTAGAGAAAGAATCCAAAATCAATGAGTGCAGATACTGATTAGGGAGACACAAATGTTGTGGAAGCCTTTAGGAAAACAAGCTTGAGCTGTGAATAACAGTCACTGAGTTTAGTTAAATCTTTTTCAATACCGCTTCTACATACACTTGTTTTCTCACTCTCACATGGATGTAGACCTGGTGCCAGATGAAGTCCATGATTTAATCATTAGCTTAATTGACTACTGAGGTAAGTCTTCTTGCCCCATGCTTTTTGTGAGCCATGTCTGTTTAAGCTGAAAACACTATCTAGTTACAGACATTGCCATAACTATTCCTCTTCTCTTTTTAGATTTCCATCAATAATAAAATTGCAATTGGAAACAAGAAAACAATTGCTTATGAAAATGACCTGGAATGACTGAAAATGAGAAGTGGACCAGATCAGATTTTTTCTTCCCACATTAGCATGATAGTACTAAGGAGCTTGCTGTCTTTTCACTTCTCCCTGGGAAATTACCTTCATCTGCTGGTATCAGGCTTCAGGATAAAACTTCTTCTTTCCATCAAGAAATGTGGGGGTTTTTTTCTCAGCAAATGCTTGGTAAAGGAAAAATTATAACCTTTGTAATTCTTCCAAGAGCATAATCAGAGCTTGTTAAGGCTTATGGATAGACTTCCAATGAAGTCTGAAAGTAATTCTCGCAATTTTTTCTGTTATGGGTTCTGTTGTCCAGTGAGATATATCATAACCATATATATAACCATCATAACCATATATAACCATCTATAACACAACCAAATGAAAAAAATACTTCTATCCTCAGAAGACGTGTTAATAGGTGGTAACATTTGCAGACAAACTTAATGGAAATCATACAATCACATACCAAAAACTCTTAGTTGATTAAAAATATCTGACAGCTTAATATGACACAGTAAATAGGTGAAACAAGCAATGAACTTCAGAGATATCTTCTTTATTAAATAATATTATTTCCCTTCATTTACTATTTTGGTGCCTTCCTTGCCTCATGTATGAAGTTTGAACATTTTAGATATTCCTTCTGCCTAAGGGCTTCCTATCCAGTGTAGCTGCATTAATATAGTCTGAGAGATGACACCAATACAAAGAAATCGGTCTTCTCTCAGAAAACTGTGCAATCTGCCTGCACTGTCTTTGCTATTCCCAGATTTTAATACCTTAACTCTTATAATTTCTGTTTATTTTAGCTGGGAAATACAGAAGTTTAGTAAGCATACATGTTTGCCTGCACTGTCTATAGAGTAGCTTTTGAAATCATCTAGGGTATGTGTGTAACTTGGTTTTGTACTCAATTTTAGAGAGAGAGACACTATGAGAACTTTCACAAGAGTGCAGTTAGCTTTGTATTCATTGTAATAGGGAAATTGCTTTAAGATAGTATCAAAATGAACACACTTTCACTTTTCCAAAACTTACAGAAAATTTTTGTTCTGGTGATTATTTAAAGTATTAAATTAGATTTTGAGAATTCCTCTGTTAAAAGTCTGGAGCAGTCCAACTACCCACCCTGTCAAAGCTGAATCACTGTTTTTTGGCACCAGATATATTTAGAGAGTGGTTTATGGCAAAATTTGCTATTCAATGGTTACACTAGATTAAAAAAAATAAAAAATCTACTGAGGTAGCTGCAGATATATTTCTTCTCTTCACTGCGAGTGCTGTGTTGTCAGTTTAGCAAAATGGTTTGCTATCCCTCCCGTTGCTTTTATGTGTGTTCCCTCCTTGCTTTAGGGAAACCTTTGTTATCATTCTCACTACCCTTCCGTTGCCTAACAAGACAATGGATGAAGGTCACAGTGCAGTATGGCTGGGTTAACCACTGACCATCTACTGCAGGGTTGTACTGGCAATGTCCTTAGCAGTACTTGAGCCTCATGGACCTCTCTAGTCATTTCAGGGTAAGTGCAAAGTGGGTTTTGAGTACAGTTTAGGCTCACTGCTGTTCTGGTTCTTTTTTTCTCTTCTTCTTATCCTCCTTTCTCCATTTTTTTTTCTTCCTCTTTATGAGTTTTCTTAGTGCTTCTCTCATATGTCCTTCCCTCTTCACTTCTGTATTCTATCTGTTGTTCACTCCCTCTCTACTTCTCTATTCTGTTTGCTAAAATGGTCAGCAACACATAGGCAACCTGCATAATGAAGCGGATGTTAAGTCCACAGACTCTGAAGTGTTAGCTCTTTGCACAGAGTCAGTCCATATCACAGCTACACATGATGGAAGCCTGCAAGGCAGAGCAAATTACCTGGTTGAAAAGTGTGTAAGGGGACAAATGTTATTTGTACTCAGCTGGGCACCTCCATCTGCCTGATTTGATGGTACTAACATGGAATTCAGGGCTGCTTTGGAGGGGTGAGGAAGGGACAGAGGGAACAACTGTTCACTGGCAACCTCTCCCTCTGGGTCCACAGTACAGCCTTGCCTCATCTCTGCCCACAGCAGGGTGAGCTCTGGCCCAGCATCTTGCCTTTCTCTGTTCCTCCAGAAACTTGCTAAGCATGACCTGAAACAGCTGCTGGTGAGGCACAGGAGGATGTAAAACCATAAATATCAGCTCAGGTTAACAGCGTAGCTAACTCAAAACACTAGTCTTGTGAAGAGTATAAGAAACAGAAAGGAGTATCATACCAACTTTCCAGCATGGTCTTTAGACAGGTCTTCAGGTCTGTGGCTCTGAGATTTCCTAAACCAAAGACATTGCATGCTGACTATTTCTTATTCCATGAAGGATGGTTGTGGATAAAAGTTATTTGAGATAGAAAGGCAAAGACCTGTTTCTTGTGAGCTGAGGGACATACAGAGTTAGGTGCTGTGTCCTGAGGAAGTGAGATACCTCTCACTGGTTTGATGAAAGGTCTTGTACCTCCAGACATTTAGAGAGGAGTCAGTGCAGTGACATCTGCACTGAGCAGTTGGAGATATGCACACATACAGTCTTCTCAATCTATCTTTCCTTGAAGCACTTCTATGTTTTTTCTTAAAGTCCACTGAAGCCCATGTGACTGTAGATTATTTTGCTCACACCCCACTTTCCCTCTCCCCACCAACTCCTTGAACAGCTGACCCATCTTTAGAAACCATTATTCTCTCACTGTAAAGATGGATCATTTTTGCTTATAACCCATCGACTGCATAGTTTCTGCTGGTCATGGGTCTTAAAAGTGTAAATCGTCTCTTTTTCTTTTTCTCCCACCAAAACTGGAAAGCAAACTACATTCATATTCTGAATAGAAATTTGGAGGATATGCAAGGGTGAACTACTGCCTCAAGCAGGCTAACTAGTGTGTGGCACTGGGCTGCTTTTGAAGGTGCTCCCATATTCACATCAAGAACAAATTCTGTTAGATTAATTAACTCAGACTAATTATGTATGGTTTGAAAGTAAAACAGAAATGGAAGGCTGAGTGCTGAAAGCTGTTGTCCAGGAAATGAGTACGGGTTTGAGTTTAAGATGAGGATGTACCTTAAGAAATAGCACTCTCCCATACTGGATCCTCAGTCTCTCTTTCCAGACCTTTGGCACTGCAGAGAGGGGGTTACAAGGCAGAATGAATTGGAAGAAGCCTAGCACCATAGTCAAGCTATAAATGCAATCACTCAGGATGATGAAGTGCCTTAAAATTTCAATAAACCTGAAGATGGGATCCCTGGGAGGAGTCCAGATGTATCGCAAGAGGGATGGAGTCTGCAGCCCTTCAAAACCGCATCTGACTTCTCTCTGTTCCCTGTCCCTTAGCACGTCACTTCTTCTTGTCTAAAGGTCCAGCTCCAGCCAAAAAAGACCAGGCATCAGGTAGGACACTCCCTTAAGAGGATAGAGATGTATGTACAAACTCCTAAGGATGGAGGAGGGAAATGAATCAAAGTCTCCCATCTTGTGGCTGTTATATTTTGCCCTGAATTTGATGTCATCAGTGTACAGTCAGTTATATATAAGTTTTCTTACAGAACTGAGTCCCCAGGAGCATTTGGGCATTGATGTTTTTGGTCCCTGCCCAAAGTTCAGGGCTGACATGGTTCAGGCCATGATCGTGACATTTGGAGCACATGTAGCAGCAGAGTTTCAAATGCACAAAGTGTAACAGGTGCCAGCAGACAAGGTGGAAATGCAATTTGATCCTGCCCTCACTAGGCATTGGAATTAATGGTGGATTGGCCAGCTCAGGTAATTATGCAATTAAACAATTCATCCTAAGCAACTGATTTAATTCTCTCTCTGGCATCATCTGTGTTGTATTGAAATAATTATGGAATATCTGGGTTGTAGCTGAGAATAAGACTCAGTATTTGACTGTTACGAGGAGATCCCAATTAGACAAATTTTGTTCCTTCTCATAAGGAACTTTCTTGTCATAGTCTGGAACCATGGATGTGTCCCTGCCTTTATAAAGTATGTGGAGTCACTTTAATCACTGTTTATAGTAATCCTATCCCTCCATCCCTGTTTTCTATCTATGCCATATCTGCCACTGAAAATTAAAATACTACTTTTTTGGCACCATAGGATTCCTATGTATTAAATAGGTTTTCCTCTAGAAAGTTATCAAATGACATTAATGAATACTTAGGATTTTTTTTTTCTCAACGTATAAGTATTATAAGAGACAGGATGAACAGAAGAACTAATAAATAATATAAATATTAGGAAGGATCTGGTAGTAAAACAGTGATTTTTTTAATAGAGTGTGGAGTCTGCAAAGAACACTTTGGGTATAATCTTTCCACCTGCGACCCATAATCAATTAACACTATAAACAAAACAGAGAGGCTTCAAGCTGTACAGTGTATTATTTTAAGAAAAATAATAGAGCTATTCAGATCATCCAGAATTAGAATGATCAAAAAGGCATGCCCTTCCATAACCTTCATGCTGTCCTGCTTGGGCTGTTATTTTGCAAGCAAGTCTTTCACTGGCATTTGTGACCTTTAAAAAGGAAATATATTGAGCTTTCCTTCCTACTGTAGTCCCAGTGTTCATATCACCTATACAGAGGCCAGAGAGATGGTCTATTCTCCTCCCATATCTTTGTTATCTAAAAGGGTAGCTAAGGGCCACCTTCAGCCTGGTTCTTCAAGCCAGCCCCCTGGCTCCCTCCATTAGCAGTTAATTGCAAGTAGCTCAACAATTGCATATTCTGGGCATTGCATGTACCTCAAAAAAGAAAGTACCAGCTAAAACATGCTCACATGCCTGGAGAAAGGACAAGGGAGAAGAGGATTGTATGGGAGAGGTTTCATATCAAGTTTCCAAAATGCATTAAGTTTTATTGAAAGTCTAGTTTTGCTTAAACATAAAGGAGTACTATTAGTCCCCAGCAGAACCAGAACCACTGGTTTTTGTATTTATTTTGTGCTCAATTCTTGTTTCATACAATTCAAAAGTCATAGTGAAACTGAAGGTTGCCGAAGTGGTAGATATTGTGTATTCCAGTAAGACATGTTATATCCTATAAGAACAGAAAGAAGAAAATTTCATCCAGAAACTGATTTAAGTGTATATATATATATATATATATATGCATATATATGTGTGTGTGTGTGTGCGTGTGTGTGTGTGTGTGCATATATATATAAATACATGTATATATTTACATAAAATATAAATTTTGTTTCAGTTGAAGTCTGAGGAGACTTCTTGCTGGAAAAGCTGCTTGACTGAAAAGACTGATTAATCCTTATTAACCTTTATTACCCCCTTGTAATTAGGCTGGCTTAGTAGTGACAGATAATTCCCTCTGAACCTAAGTACAATAGGATACACAATAAAGAAATTAGACATCACATTGCTATTGCTAGGACACCACTGTGTTTATTTTGTTGAGACCCAACTAGAAAAAAATGAGGATCATAAGCAACGAGATTTTAAAATGTCTCTTAAGGAAAATTACTGGGACATTGAAGGAAACTTCTTTTGATATATCTGCACTGTGATTAGGGAGTTCTGCTTTCTAGATTGCCAGAGCATTAAATCTGTGTTAAAGAATTGAAACGGTGCTTTTTTTACATACATCTCACAATTTCGTTCAATGAAGGCTCATTTTTAAAAGTCAGATTATTTTGTTTGAAGAGAAATGTGTTCGGTTCTTCAGTTCCAGCACAGAATAGTATTCTTGACTGATCTTAGGAAGTATCTGCAAGGAAGTAATTTAAGATACCTTCCTCTCTGGCTTTGCCCTTCACCTGGGATGCCAAACTTGGATCTTCTCCTTGACTGAACAGCATAAAACACTTTCCCTCTCTGATCCCCCAAATGAATCCTGCATATTGCTTTTAATTACTTTGTTTATTTCCAAAAAGCATTAAAAATAAACATTAGTTCATTGGCACAACTATAGAAATCTGAAATTCAAAACAAATTTTACTTTGCTTCTGTGATTTTCATCAATTGGTAAACAAATTCCCATGGTAAACACAGGAAAATATTCTTGAGGTTAATTATTTCAAGCTGATATAGGTTCAAAATGCTGATTTTACTGAATTCAATAAACTAGCATATGGAGTGGGAACGACAGCTCAGACTTAATCTAGTGTCATCAGCCCATAATGGAACAGAGACTAGAGCTACAGACAAACAAGAAATTCATTTTTGCCAAAGAGGAAAAAAAAAAAAAAAAAAAAA
>JAWWEU010000091.1:46846357-46857355 GCA_035583155.1 Acropternis orthonyx
TAATATGTAGTCATAACATAAGGAGTGGTTTTCTTCTCCATAATAACTTTAACACCACACTTCAAGCTGTGTGAGTGGATCAGCCCTCTCAAGGCCATATTGCGAATAGCTGTCAATGGGGTGCAACTGGTAGTGACATAATTACTGTGCTCAGCTGCAATATTGCTTTTGTTCATTTTCCACATTTGAAGTTATAGGATGGATTAAGACTTCTCTAACACATGGCAAGATGGTTCCAGCCTGCCCTAAATGACTGTGAAGATGTTCCTAATCTCTTACATCAGCATGAATCCTATGAAGTCTACCAAAGTATTTCAGATCTACTAGGTGATTTGGACTTCTTTTACTGCTTGAGCATTGCAAAAACTGACACCCATTGTTTTTCTTGTAACCATTGATTTTTCTCTACATTTCAAGAAAATGAAATTGCAGATATTAAATATATATTTTATGCTGCAGAAATAACATAATAATAAGTCCAGGTTTTCTTTGGCTCCTGAATTAATTACTTTCTAATGGAAAATTGTTGAATCATTTGATAAATTGTTCATGTTTATTCTTTTATTCTTTAAGATGAACAAAATTTTAAATTTAAACTGCTAAAACATAAAGAGATAAAATTTGTTCCATTCTCTCATCATCTCTGGTGGTCATCCTCTGGATTCAGTAGGTTGATGTCCTGATGTCCTTCCTCTGCTTGGGACCACAAAGCTGGATACAGCACTCCAGATAGGACCTCACAAGGCCAGAGAAGAGGGGCAGAATCCTCTCCTTAAACCTGCTGGTCACTCTGCTTTTGATGCAGCCCAGGATACAATTGGCTTTCTGGGCTGCAAGAGCATATTGCTGGGTTGTATGTAGCTTCTTGGCAGGGCTGCTCTGATCTGTTCATCCCCTAGTCTGTATTGATACCAGGATTTGCACCAACCCACGTGCAACCCTGTGCTCTTGTTATTGTTGAACCTCATGAGATTCCCATGGGCCCACTTCTCCAGTTTGTCCAAATCCCTCTGGGTAGACTTCCAGCCTTCAGGTGTGGCAACTGGACTACTTAGATTGGTGCATCTGCAAATTTGCTGAAGGTGTTCTTGATCCTTTCATCTCTGTCTTTAATAAATATATTAAATAATATTGGTCGCAGTATGTACTCCTGAGGGACACCACTTGTCACTGATGAGCCATTGACTTCTACTTTCTGCATCTGGCCATCTCACTGATTTGTTATGCACCAGAGAGTCCACCCACAGAATCTATATCTCTCCTGTTTACAGAGAAGGATGTTGTGGGGAACTGTGTCAATGGCTTTACAGAAGTCCTGAGAAGCCCTTCCCTTGTCCACTGATGTAGTCAAACCGTCATAGAATGCCACTGGGTTAGTCAGGCAAGTGAAGGGTATGTCTGCTTAGCCAGTGTGGATGTTTACTTTTGATGAGGATTGAGCTCACTGGAAAGCTCTGTGCTATTCTGATTATCTTCGAGTTCATGTGTGCCCTGGGAACTACTCAGAGCAATACCTCCGGCTTTTCCAACTGCTAGTCTATGCAGCATGTATGTTGAAAAAGCTAGCTGAATTTATGGAAACAGATGATTTTCATAAATGTATTCAGGATGAAACCAAATCAGAAAATGAATGCCTTATTCTGTATCTGGATTTTCTTTCCTTGAAGTGAGCAGAACAATTCTGGACTCATACTGGAAAAGACTTGAAGTCTTAAACACCCCATATGTGGGTCAGGGAAGGTCTCAGGAGGGGAGCGAGAGGTTTCTGCTAAGAACAAAACTAAATGGCAAGATTGTTTAGAGTGGTCTTGATTCTGGTTCAGATCCCAGGAAGCTGATTCCCCATGGGTGAAATTTGTCATGTAGTAACTTAGAACAAGAGTGAATATACCCTAACTCCAAGTGAAGGAGAAAAAAACAAAATTCAATTTCCACAATATCAGCAGAATATCTGCAGGATCAGTGTAGCTAAAGAAAAACATCAGACTTTGATTTTTTGATCTAAATCAGATTAAAATCAAGATATTGCAAGGGTGGAAAGTCAGTTGAGATCAGGCAAACCTTTGCAGGGAAAAGAGGGATTATTCTTGCAAGAGCACATGATTTGGATCTCTTTTCACAGGGTGTTATTTCCCAAAATGTACACTGAATGTGATTCGGCACAACATTAAGAGAAAAACACTCTAAGAAAGTGACTTCCCCCCCACCCCCGACATAGCTAGATTCACTGGCAACCTCAGTGCCACTCAAAGCAGGGTGGGTAGGCAACAAGGACTCATGGGCTCTGGTGGCAGCTGCCCACACCACACCAATTCCTTGCATCCACATCATACAACTGCTCCACCACTCCTTTAACATGCATGGTCATTTTAACTTGGAAAGTAGCATGTGCTCAGGCATCATGGAAATGTCACCATGTGTCAGAGTAATTAAGGATTCCTTCTTGCTATCAAGGGACAGTCAGACATTTCATAGCAAATTCCATTAACTGTGTTTGTGTTCACAGATCTATAATTTCATCCCTGAATGTCAGTGGCATTTTTTCAAGTCCACATGTTTTTCATTATTTCTCATGTTTGTTCAATGTTTATCTTCATTCCGCTCTGAAAAATAGGATTGATCAGCTATATCATTCTTATAAATCAGGTTTTGTATAATTTATTGGTTTTTAAAAAGTCCAAAGTAAAAATTGTTAACAGATTCATCTGAAAGATACTTCAATAATATTCAGAATTTTGCATACCTTTAGCTTACAGTTTTTCGGAGCAGTAACGTTTGGACCTGAACTACCTATTTGTTGATTTTTACATTTTTATTGTGACCAGAAAACAGTACACTCCTAAAACATCATTAATTCACTAATAAAAAATCAACTCATAGATTATGAAGACTCTTTTCTGTCTCCCATGGCCACTTGCAACAGATATTCCCTTTTCAGCTTTGCCAACAGGTGTCACTGAACCAGATATGTGGAGAGATAATCACACCAAGATCATCTGTGTGTTATCAATAATAATTTGCTTCTATAACCCACTGAACAGTCTTCAGTCTCTGATGTGTCTCATTTTCACATAAACACAATGTCATTGAAGGATAAAATTTGAAGAACTTTGCAACTGCAAGGCAGATCACAACCTATTCAAGAAAAAAGCAGGAGCCAAGCACTTTATAAAAACATCACTCATTCACAGAAAAGACAAAAAATGCTCATTTTCTAGGCTTTTTTATTGCATCCTGTGTATCTTCGATATAACAGTCCTCATGGGTACCTTTGCCATTCCCTTGGAAGACTGAGGAAGCTGTTCCTGTTGAAAAAATCTGTCCAGGCGAGTACCACAAAGAACATTTGGGTGCAAACACAGCAGTGTTTGCTAACAGGGAGACCTCCTCATGCCCCAGTTCCTCCTTCACCTAGGGCTTGTCTGTCAGGAGAAGGCATGCTGGGGGCGTTTTGCATCCTGCACAACCTAGTAGTTCCTGGTGCTGGAGTTCAGGAAAATGAAGCCTGTGCAGGTGTGTGGTCTCAATATTTTAGGCCACCTGGTGTTGTAACAGCAGGAGACAATGAAGAAGGGGAAAGCCTGGATGCCTGAGATCCCAACAGAATTAATGGAGAGACAGACAGAACTGTTCAGAAAAGTAGTCAGAGCACATACATCTCAAAAATTTAGATCTCTAAAATTAGATAGTGTGAACACATCTCTAGGGAGCTTACGTTGCCTTAGAAAAGCTCTAATGGTCTTATGAAGAATCATAGGGGTTGATTACAGCCCAAGGAGAAGTGGGATCCACAAGAACCCCGACTTTTCTCGTGGCTGTCTCATTTCTCTCTTCATCTGGCCCTAAGAGGTTTCTATGCCCTGGAACACCCCTGGAATATGACAAAGAGCGTGACAGAACCTCCTGTATATATGTGACCTCCCTAGAAGGCTTCCCAGTGCTAGCAGTCATTCTACCAGCTGGGCTGTGGTGGGGCAGGAATGAGCTTCTGTTGACAGACAAAATGAAAAGCTAAGACAGACCTGCAGTGCTTTGGGAAGGAAGGGTCCCACAGGCAGTACTGAGGCATATAGATTCTGTGGTTAAAATTCATGCCTGAAACAGTGATTGACCCATCCCAAAGCAAAGGAATAGTCTGTTTCCCAGATCACTTAAAAACTGCAGCATTGCCATGTGGCATGCATGTAGGGTGAGAGCATGATGGCAGCAACATCTTGAGCAGGCTCTGTGACAAAAATATCATGCCAGGAAGTCACAGAGTCAGGAATCAACCACTTTCTGAAAGGTAGGGGAGAGGGGAGAGGTAACATTTTGGTCCCTCATCCCAAGGCCACTTTTTAGTCCTGCCGAGTTCTTGGATCAACAGCTCCTCATCTTCAGCAAAAAGAGTTCCTGGGATGACCAGAGACTTACACTCTCTCTCTTAGGCAAGGCTAGAGTCAACTGGTCTTTAATTCTCTCTATCCTGAGGTGTCTTGCTAGTTTGCTGCTGTGTGTCTTGGGACAGCCCATAGAAATGTAGAGACTTCCTACTTTCAGATTCTTGTTTGGTAAAGCAGAACAGTTACATTTGTTCTAAATGCACTGGTGGGGCATTCCCTAAACAGTCAATTAATTTTTTTAATGTATTTTGGATAAAACTCCCGATAAGTAGGTTACAGAACATAAACCTAGTGCCCATGGTATCAAAACTTTGACTTGCAGTATGCAAATAATTCTCCAACCACAATTTATTGAAGGAATGTTTTCTCATCATTACAGCAAATTACTACAAAAGACAGCACTGTAGTTCTTCAAATATTACCCAGTTCTTGCAAGGTGCTGAATTCACCTATCCTCATTGAAAAGGAGAAGTGAGGATGTTCAGTTCTGTGCTTTGTAGGGGCCTCTGCTATTCCCAAGCAGGGAAACTGTCTTGAAGAGTCAAATATTGAAGTTAGTACTCCAAAGATGAGTCACTCTCATTACCACAGCAAAAGCCCATGCTTTGGTGTTTTGCAGAAGCTGTTCCCAAGCTAAGTTTTTCTCATCAGCTTTTAAAAGGTGTCCAGCATGTGACTTGAATTGCTAAATTCAATGTTTAAATGCATAGGTTTTGTTTATGTGATTTCCTATTGGAATACAAAAACATATCTAGTAGAGGTGATCTGTATGAGACTTCTGTGCTAATTCTTCCAGCTTCTGATGTGCCTCTGATGAATTGTCCCATCTGCCTTACTTATTACATCAGGTGTTTATTTTGCCACAAAGTCACACACTTGATAAAAATAGTCCTCTATCACGACTGGGTAGAAGCTCTGTTGCTTAATATTTATTTTCCTCTTGTAGTCCATCTGATAACAGGAATGGATAATGTTAAAATAAACATAACTGTTTGTTAAAAATCATTTTCTACATAGTGTGGGTTGGAGATCTACTGTTAAAAGTCTTGTTCTGAGGCTGAGATGTAGCAAAACACAGAACTTCTGACTGTATTTTGTAAAATTTTCCACTTTTGGGAACGACATTTTACAGAATTAAGAAGGTGCCCCTTATGATTTGAAATGGGTCATGATGGTAGACAATAACAAATATTTTAAAACCTACCAGCACAAAAAAATACTCCTGGTAAAGCTTTGTGAAAACTCACATGAGAAGACTGTTTCAACTACCAGCCTCAGTCCTTACATGTTTCCCTTGTTGCATCACACCCAAGGTAAGAAAAATTTTAATATATACGGATGCTATTACTAGACCTGTTTTGCACATTAACTATCTGTAGAACTCTAAGAAACCGGATATTTTCTTTCCATTTCACTACCTTCTTGGCTTTTCTCCAGACAAGGCCCTTTCACCCACACTGGCAGAACAGGAGGCAGGTTTTCCACCTGTAATTCACAAGGGCCATAACCTGGACATGCGCTTTCCTCACCCAAGCTGAAATCAGTGTCAACATCATGTCACTGCCCATCCCCAGGTGAAATCTAGCCTGCTGATATGAACTAGATGGGAGAATTACCCAATGCTCTTTTACATGCCTTAGGACTAGAAAGAAATCCACAAATCCAGCCATGCATAGTGTAAGAAAAGCTGTGTTTTAGCCATTAGTTTTGTGGAGCTTCTCTGTCCCAAACAGGAAAAATAATGAGAATAACATTTCTTTGGTATCCCTGTTAACAGACCTAGGTTTCAGTAGTTGGTATTTGATGTGCTTTTTAAAATTAAATAATTTCTTAAGATTCTCTTATATCTTCCCAGAGATCTTGAAGAAAAAAATATTTAAGATGTTTGTTATTTCATTTGATTTAAAGCATTTCTTAAGTTTCTCTGTATTTTTGTAGGGTTTTGACAGTGAAATATTGGTTTAGTTATTTGGGATCTCAGTTGATACTGTTTTGACATTTCTGAAATCAAATCAAAGATGAATTTGATATGTGGAATAACATGGGTTTCTGAAGAGCAAACTTTCTGAACAGTTATGTATTTTAACAAAAAGTGTCTATACAATTAAATGTCTATATGGATTGAACTTTCTGATTTCCTGCAGAATATTTGGGGATTGAAGTATCTCATCAGTTATTCCACTCACTGTTGAGGCTCAGTGTCTGCAATAGACGAAACCAAAATGCTGTGTACTAGCAACCATTTTTGGAAAAGGGCTTTAAAAACAGCCCTCTTGAATTGACACTAGAGGAGAACTGAATGTCAGCACAGGAGGGGTAAATCAGAATTTAACCAGGACCACATGGAGTAAGTTCTTACTAATGCGCAAAGTGCTGATGAGTTTTAGGCAAATCTTTGAATCCAGGGCTTCTTATCACCGTAGCTGAGTGCAGGTCCATGCTTTGAGGGATAACCTATTACTACTAAGTTAAAATCAACAAGCCTTTGGAATAACTTGATAATCACTTCAAGAAAGTTGTTGTATTTGCCAGGGTGTTTCATGGGGTCCTTTAGTGTGGCAGTACATTTTCAAAGAAAGATTGAAAGACATATATGTGGCATCATATGTTTAGTATGAACGAGAAGTAAAGGTTCTTGAAAGGCCTTTGTGTGAAAATCTTCTGCACCTTCTATTTGTCTTGAACTGCTTAATTTTCAGTTCTGATTTGGGTTTTCTACAGCATCTGAGTTCAAACTAACTGTATATACTAACATGCTCATCATTTCAAATTTGGAAGAACATCCTTTAGACAGTCTCCTGATGCTGGTTCTGCATTTTCCTCACAGGGCAAGATTAAATTCTGTTTCCCTGTTTCTTCTTCAGCTTGCATGTGCATGAAAGAACAGCCATAATCTGGTTGTAGTTGTGGGAAGGAATTTTTCAGGTAGGTGTTTAAGTAGGAATAATGAGATGAAACTAAGAGAAAGAAATTTTAGGATGGATGTCAGGAAAAGCTCTGTGACAGCAAGATATTTCAAACTGTGAAATAGTCCCCTAGAGGAAATGCTGAAAACTCCAGTAGTTAGGATTCTAAAGGTGACTGGACAACTGCATAATGGAAACTATAACATATGAAATAAGCAAGCCATGCAGAAAGAAAGGTGTTAGTCATGAGCTAATGCTTATATTCTACATCTGCATTTCATTGCATGGAACTGCATGATGCTACAAGTTGACATCTACCCAGAACTATGACAGTCCATAACAGTGTTAACACACAAGCCCTCCACATCCGTCACCAACCATAACACAGCTGAGGTTAGTGGGAATGTAAAGACACCTAGGCCACTTGTTTGGCATTTCTTGTTTTTCATAAGGGAACATGTGTGTATCTCAGCAGGGACATGACTGTGCACCAGTAGAGCTGCTGCGTGTATCTTCTTGCAGTCTATTTCAACTGCTGTAAGAATGGTGAAAAGTTAATGTCAAGGTACTTTGCTTGAAGCCAGTTCTCTTCTGTGTGGAGATTATAGGTGGTGAATGTTAACTTAAGAAAATGTGTAGGTATACAAAAGACTGGTAAAACCAAGTGAAAAAATGGTGTTGCTGTCTCTGAATTTGGCTCTTAAATGATCTTCGGGACTTTCCCAAGAACACTTTGTCTCAACAACAAACATTTTGCATCCCACTTTTCCTGAATTGGAACTCTTGCAGTACTGAAAATACAAAAAGAAGAGAGCACCAGCACTGATATATCTGTGCAGGGCCATTCCCTCTGAAGGAAAAAGATAGAGCTCATCTGATTCTGGGAGCATATTGTAAGCCTTCCTATTTTGTTACCCGAATTCCTGCTGAAAGCACAGAAATATATGAGTTAAAGTGGTACTTCACAGCAAAGCAGCATTTGCACTGTGTATTATGAAGATCACAGCTGTTTCTCTGTGAATTTTTAAACATTCATGGGTCATTACTGAGTGAGTGGTTCTTTTTCTCCTGGATGAGCTCTGCAGTATGTCAGTAGTTATCTAAATATGACCCCTAGTGTTCAACTTGCATGGCAATAATTTAAGAAAATTATGGTCCTTATTAGACTTCCTGTAAGAAGAAGATCATCTTTTCTGGTCATCCCAATACCTTAAAAAAAAAAAAACAAACCAAACCAAAACAAACAAAAAAAAAACTCAGAAAAAAACCCCTAAATTATTCCTGCTCAAGCAGTAAAATTTTCAGAAGATGTTGTTTTCAAAGCATAAAACACTGAAGAACTACTTGAGGATTTTAGAGACAATTGTTACAGACAGGGAATAATCTACATCGAAGAATTGCATTGCAACCTTTTCCCATCTGCACAAAAAATGTTAAGCTATGAAACTGTTAATGATAAAGCATCAATGTTGTGCATGCTATGCATTGCATTACAAGGACAGTGATGAAGACTATAGTACAATGGCTGGTAAAAGATACCTGGTGAGACAGGACTCTTTCACTTTTGTTTCCTTCTTGATGCTGCCACTAATTTTCTGGTATGCTTCTCCTTAGGTGGTTTAACCTCTCTGTTTAGGTGTTTTCCTCTTGACAAAACTCACAGACACATTCTTTCCTTCGAGATTTGTGGGGTTTAACAATTGTCTGTAAATTTGCATGAAATTTTGAATAAAAAGCAAAATAAAATTGACTTGCCACCCAGTAGCTTTCAAGTATAGTAAAAGGCAGAGAGAAAAATCTACATATACTCTATTTGCTTTAAACAATAAGAGACAACATGGGATCACAGGCTGCAGGCGGGGGCAAGGCCATTCAATAACACTGTGAGTTGCAGTGGGAGGAAGGGAGGAAGGGAGGAAGGAGAAAGGTACAGTGCTCTGAAGTCCAGGCTGCAGGTGTCTAACACCTGGTCTGCTCTGAGGAAGCATTGACACAGTTGAACTTCTGCTTCAGTGATGTTCCTTTCTTCTTGCTCTGATACTTCCTATATTGCCACCTGTTCTTTAAAAAGATAAACAGTAACAATCCAGACAAAAGAGAGGTCACTGAAAGCTTAGAGAATCAACAGTGACAAGCTGTTTTGCAATACAGACCTTTGCTGATTGTTTTAAAGTACATGAGTCTGTGGATACAAGCAAGCAATTTGTCACATCATGATATAAAGCAATTTGTATGACATATATTGTGAAAAGACATAATAGCCTCCTGCTTCCTGATTGTGGTTTTTAGCTCTGTGCATACAAGCATCTTGCAAACTCTACTACTTTGCATCTTGTTCAGATGTGGAATAGCTCCAACAGACTCATTTCTGCTCTCATCTGAATGCCTTAAGCATTAATGCATATTTCATACATGGTCTCAGAGCTCTGTGGTTTATTTACTTGAGTATTGCTATCACCAGAAAAATTGATGGCACTTCAGCCCTGGCCTCCAGATTGCCTTTACAGTATGTTGCTTCTTACAGTCTTGTAAGAAACAGCATGCCTTCTTGCTATGTGAGTGTTTCTTTGTGTCTGTTCAAAGTTGATCTCCCTGGTAGGAAAGCACGCATCTCCTGGGGGTAGAAATCTGATATAATTTTTAATTTCAGTGCCATACTTCTCCTAATGCTTTTGAGCTTAAAAATGGTGTGCTACCATTTCCCATTGCTCCCATCTTAATTGTTCATGGCACTGAGGTGGGAACCAGGTTCAAACTTCAGAAAGTTGATGATGAATGTTGTAAAGGCTTTTTTCTTTACAGCTTTTTATCTTAATCCCTCCTGCCACAAACAGGGAGGGACCACAGGAGCATGTACACTTCTTACATATAGATCTGAACCAGTTTGTGCTTACAGCCAGAGTGAGCATGGTGTTCAAGGGCTGGAGTTTGTCTTCCAGTTAACATAACTACTGTCCTTTCTGGGTGCACACAGTGTGAGAATCCTTTGCCACCTTAGGACATTCAGCTCAGGGATCACATCCTCAAATTGTATGTGGCACCAGAACCAGAGCAGGGAACTATCAACAAAGACACTGTTTGTGGTGGCTTTCCCTGCAAGTCAATGCTGTGCTGCAGGACCAGAACTGAGGGGTCTGCAAGGAACATAAACCCTGATGATCTCTCCTGACCAGCTCTGACAAGGTGCTAATATAGTTAGTGCTGGTACCCCAGTGTGAGTGTGAGTGTGAAAGTGAAAACCAAGGGCCAAGGTATGACTTTAGGAGAAGGTACAGCCCCACAGACAATGCTGAGGGCCTTGCCATCAATAGGACACCCAGGGCTCACTGTGCAGAGTGACACTGAGTTATGGAGCATTGTCTGCACTGAGTGCCAGCTCCAGGGCCAAAATCTGGTTTTATGGCACCATGGGATTATGGCTAGGACCTATGGCTCATATCAAGAACTTTTAGGGAAATACAGTCTGCTGCAGAAATACAGAATTATTTGGTCAAGTACATGTTGTGACATTTTGCCACTGAAGGGAAACCTGCTGCAGTCTTCAATGGGAGCAGGGTAAGGTCCTTCCCATCTTTCTCTTGTTTTGGGCAAGGGTGATGAAAACCACTCAAAGCAGCAGCAAAATTAACACATTTGGACAACGTCAGCAGAATCTGCAGTTCTGTACTCTGGCTCCCTGGCAGGGCAGCAGGCAGCCAGCAGGTGTTTTC
>JAWWEU010000091.1:46876869-46907237 GCA_035583155.1 Acropternis orthonyx
ACTAGTGGATAGCAAATACAAAACTCCCACTGGCCTTCACATTTCATCCATTTACATTGTCTGCATACTGGAAACACAAGATCTTTATGAGCATTAGTGAGACAGAAGAATGGAGTCATTGGAGGACTGAAGGTTAATGGGAATATGAAGACAACTCAGTAAAGGCTTTGTCAGGGCTGCTGCAGTGGTTCATGTGTTGCTTCCTCTCTTTAGCTGGGGAAGAGCTTTTGTGATTAAAGCACTTCATTTTGCCCTACTGGTCTAGTCAGCCTACCAGAGATTCTTTCATAACACTCCAGTGATTTACAGGAGCAGCAGCCTTGCCTATAACTGGACTAAATCCAGGAAAAAAACAACTCTTAAACTACTCTGTGTAACCACAGCCAAATTCCACATACCAGTTAGAAAATTCACACAACATAGAGATCATCCGAGTGCTTGAGTGTTCTGATACTGACAAATATATTCAGTTATTCCATTTTAATTTGCTGCAAAGTCTTGGCAGAGCTTGAAATATATTCACTTCCAGACTCAGAATCTCTACAGCCTGGGGTATGCAGCAGATAAGGCTCCCTTCACAGAATACCTTTCAACACCATCTATATTTTTCTTTGGGTTGTTAAGATCTAATGTGACTATAGTTTGGGGATAGCCTATTGTTTTTAAGTTTTAATGGGCTGTTTATTATGTTAGGAGTAGGACAGATTTTTTGTTCTTATTTCACTGTTTTCATAAATTTTAAAAAATATTGCTCCTGATACAAAGGTAACCTTCATCATGATTTCATTTTATACAAAACCTAATCTTTTAATTTATTGATTTCTCAACAATTTCCTTTAAACTAGAAGCACAAGGCGTGGCTTGTGAAATGCCCATGTCTTGCAATTACGAAGAACTCTGAGGCTGTGATGCGTACCAGCTGTTTTGCAGGAGGACTTGCAGATGTTCAAGACCTAAATGTTCAATTTTCATTACTAAGAAGAGCTTTTATAATATTTTTGTGTCTTCCTGCCCATGCAGTGCAATCTCTGATTCAATGCGCAAAGTGCTATTCATTTGAAACCAGCTCTGTGCATTAGTATTTAAAAAAAAAAAAAAAAAAGAAAATGTTTTACTTAGACCATTGTAATGTACCAGTTGATGCAAAGACCTCATTACATTGTTGTATTTGTTAAGACCCAACAAGACAACTCAGCTGTGGAGCAGTGTACTTGGGAACAAATGTGTTTAAATGTTAACACAGATGAAACCATCTAACTGGTTTGATTTATCAAAACAAACACAATGTACAGCATCCTAAGTGTTATTTTTCACTACACACCTAAAAGAGGCTACCCGCTTACAAGTCTCATTTAAGTGGAACTGTGTGTGGTACAGCACCACAGGAGTCACATTACATTACACCAAGTGTGGGCAATATAATTTATATTTACAGATATATATTTGCATAGTTATACATGTATATACACATATATATGTAATTGCAGTTGCCAAAAAAAAAAGCCACTGTTTTAAGTTCTTCATAAGAAACACAGGACCATGAAAGTTAAGACAAGTCAGTCACACAGAAGGTATTTGACAAAATGCCAAGCAGATTTCTCATCTGTTTTCTCCAACATTCACAGTCATACTATTCAGGTATTTTGAAAATTGGGTCCCATTACATGAGATCTATGCTTACAGGCTGTTGGAGCCTTTGAGGATTTACTCAGTGCAGCAAGAGACAACCGAGATGCTGGCATGAAATTACCTGCAGAGCTGTGAAAGCCAAAGCATCTCTGTTGGGTCACAAGACAGTTGAGGTTGGAACAGGCCTCCTGCTCAAAGCAGAATCACTGCTGGGAGCCTGCTGGGGCCATGCAGAGTTCGGTCTCGTGTATGTCCAAAGGTGGAGAATCCATAACCTTCCTGGGCAACCTCTTTACTGACTTGTGTATCCCCTGTATTCAGAGTAGAAGTTTCATTGAAGTCACCAGTATATTCACCTCTAGTCCTCCCCATCCTGAGATGGGAAAATGTGCAGACAGCAAGTCATACGAGATAGTGAGCAGTCAGCTAGAAAAACAGCATAGGCCCAGGCATATATATTACTAACAAAACACAAGAACAAACTGGCAAAATGCTTAGTATAAGAAAGTTTTTTTCAAGAGCCTGTGTTGGATGAAGATTTAATATGTAAAGGAAAGGTATATTATTACTAACATCTCATTTGACTGACAGTTGCACCACAGTTAGCACAGTTGCACACATATGGCACTGGTTTTAACCCTTTAATTGCTGATGTTCTATTTCTTTTCAGAGCTGTTTCATCCTCAGTACAGCTGCTTGTTGATTAGAGATGCACAAGGCATAACTCTGAACTGTTTTCTGCTAAGAAGTATGTAATATGATGTCTAAACACTCAGTTTGTTTTTAAATATTCAGTTTTTATACCTGTCAAAGCAATCTTCCAGACCAGACAGGTGGAAGCGTTCTTAAACACTCCATCCATAAAAACTTTTCAAAATCAATTTTTTCGATGATTATCCTGGAATTTGATAGTGTTTTGTAACAAAACTCAACATGTATTTCTCAGATTTAGAAAGGAAATTTCCGCAAGCCATTGCTATAACTCCTGATAGCAACAGCTTAGTAGAAGTCTCTGGATTTTGCTCTACATATGTGGTGTTTATTTTTTAAAAAACCTAGTGGTTTTTAAGTGTCATTATTATCATCTCTCTGGTTTTTTGTTGAGATTTTAATGGCCATTTCTAGTGCCATTCCCAATTACAGACAGTTCTGGAAAAAAATATTTTTGATACAGTTATTTTAAAACAAAATCTAAGCAAAAACATTGTACATTATGGGTGACCAGAAAATAATCCCTTTGCAGTAAAATGGAATTTTAATGTGAATCACAAAAAAAGTATTTCTTTCCTGAAAAAAAATTATATATGTACGACTGCAGACATTTTCTAATGAACATAATTTTGATGTAAAATTCTCAGATGGCTAAGCTGATTAACCTTCCTTGCTAACGTTTTCTAAATCTGAAAAGGGAATTACAGCACAAGAGTTAGCAACTTTGCTTTTAATCTCAAGATGTAAATGTGGTATCTAAATCCACTTTAGCTGGAGATATACCTGAATTCATATGCACCTGGATCACTGCTCATAGTAAAAATGTTTCTCTACAATAATCAAACAACTTCTACATGCAAAGTTTTCAATTGTATTAAAAATAGGATCAATACTATGTCTTCTGCCGCAGACTGTAACTGTAGCTCCCTGTAAAATGGCTTCTGATATCTACAGAACAGACCTCTCAGACACAGAAAGCAGCAGTATCCCAAAAGCAGAAGCAATCATAGTGACATAAGTCACACTAGTTAAATCCAAATAGCCAGAGTTCCAGTACAACTCTATTTCAGTTCAGATTTGCAGTCCTTGAGGAGTTGGAGCATGGCCTTTGGAGCATGTGTTTATATGGGCATGATATTCAAACTCAGCTTTTACACTTGAAGTTTCAGTGTTCATGTCCATTTTAATCATTTGTGGCTATTTGCTATTGTTTCAAAAAGCCTCCCAGGTCTCTTATTTTTTGTTGGCTGCAGAATATGGTGAAGTGTCAAACCTAATTCTTCTCACAGCTCCCGCACACCAGTAGTTTGCCATCAGAAGATATATTGGTCTGAGTCCTTATGCTATTTCCATCACCAAAATGAAAAAAAAAATGCTGTGGGGGATCCTCATCTTCAAGCAGATGGTAAACATTTCTAAGGAATGCAAAACAGTGTAGTTCTACAGCACAGGGTGCTGCAGAGTTTCATGGTCTTTGCTATGTTTTGTTCTGGCAGTTGTATTTTATGGCAATTACTTACAAAATTTATCAAAATGCAGAGTCATGTTGGAACAAAACAAGAGCTTGCTTTGCACATGACCTCAAGTTGCCAATTACCTGTCAATTTTTGCCAGAAATTCTGGCAGGTGTTGGCTACTTTACTGCCAGTGCCTCCATCCTTACACTGGTACTTCAAAGCTATTGAGCTTCATTCACTGGAGTGCCACAGCAACAGTAAGTATTCATGAGAAAAATGCTCCATGTTCACACAAGTGTGTCTGTGTATGTGCCAGCAATCGGGGCTTCCTAGAGCATAAGTCTGTTGAGAGGTGATTTGGTGTCTCCTCCCACACGTTTTGGCAGACCTGGGCGAGCTGTGTCACAGGCTGGTAAATGTCACCATCAGTGGCAGTGAGCCACACAAACCTGCAACTCCACTGTACCCCTCTGGCATGTGGACAGGTTTAGACAGCACAGGACAGAGAAACCTGAGATTTTTCTGGAGATTATTGTGGTGGACCACATCTGCAGGAATCCCATTGCCAAATACCCCTTTGTAAAAGGAAAATAGTTCTCAAAGTTATACAAAGCAGAGCCTGGTCTTATCTAGGAAAAACACTGTGAAAGAGGTCTTGCTGGTATAGTAGTGTTTATATTAGTAACTGGAAATTAGGTAGATACCTAAGCAAATACTTAATAGAGCATTATATTGAATGGTTAAATACACATCTTCCATAGCTAAGGGAGCCCGTGCACTTTCAGCTCAAGATTATCTGTGTGGGCCCTTCATAGCTGGTATGTACAAATTCACCTTTCAAGCTCAGGTGAAGGATGAGGGGCTGGGAGAGAAGTTGAGATGAGAGAGAGCAGATGGGAATGGATCACAAATGCTGTTACCCTTACAAAAGGTTCAAAGTAGTTTTCCTGTCATCACACACCGAACAGATCTCCAGTGATGACCTGAACATCCAAAACTGAAGATTACATAAGTTCTTGCATCAGGGTTGACATAAAGTTTCTATACTGATTGTTCCAATTACAGCTTCTAAAACACTAGACATTACTCCCTAATGCAAATAATTGCATATATAAACTGTCAATATTTTTATAATCACACCGATTGTGTATTGCATTGTATGTTATTACAGAAATTATGTATTGATGTCTCATGATCAGAGTTTCAAGGTATGTATTATCCAAACATGCAAACAGATACCTAATTTCCTTACCATTTTCAAAGGACAGGAGTTTACATATACACATGCCTGTGGGCAGTGCCTCAGGGCAGTGATATAATTTTGTATGTGTAAATAATTGTAAAATAGTGGAAAAAAGTAAAGATCAAGGTAAGAAAAAGTCATACAGCTATGAGGTGGCATCAAGCTTGGTCTTGGAGTGCTGCTGTTTTAACTGGTTTTTTCTGTACTATTTTGAAGACAACAAAAAGACAAGTGAAGTTACTGGAGAAGCAAACAAACAAAAAATAAAAAGGATAGAAACAGACCACAATTTATCCTGAAAGGAGATCGTCAATGTATTTGTATTTCCTGTAAAAGTCAAAGCTCATGGTTAAAATACCTCATCTGCACAGGAAAGCTTTAAAAACATTTGTATGGAAATACATAGATATGTGTCTGCATACTTCCACATGCATACACAATTAAATGTAGAAGTAGTTTCACGTGACAAGATGTTAACTTCCTCTGCTTGTCTTGATGAGATAATGTGGCAGGTGAAGTCACAGAAAAGAAATTGGAAGAACCGGCATCTCATTCATGGCCCTGCTACAAGGCATTTTGAAAGTTGCTGTGTTTTCCTCTTATTCTTTTTTTTTTCTGTTTAGGTGATATTGTAAGCCCCAAGCTCTTGACAGACCCTGCTGCATAGCGGCAGAATGATTTACTCTGTGGGATCCCAAACTAGTTGAAATCTCTTGGCTTTGACATAGTAGCAGTAACAGATAAACCCATTGCACAATTTTCATAAATGCCAGTGTGTTTTCAAAAACCGAATGTCACGCTTTGTAGGTGAGCTGGGAAATACCAGTGGAATTTAGCCTTATGTCAGATTCTGGATCCTTGCAAGACTGCTTAGGAACTGTGAAAGGTCTGACCAGATGAACTTCTGAAGTCCCTTCCTAAATGGGCTTACTTATGATTCCATGATTTATCAAAGGGAATTTGGACCTCTATATGGCAAGTGACAGCAAAGATTGAAGCAGCTAGACAAACTCATTCCTTAGGTGTTGGGTTTCAGTGGGGCTCTAGAACAAGCTATTTGGTCCAATGTCTGGATAGAACTTTTTCTATTTTATTCTACAAAATGTTGAATAGAAACAACTAGAGGATTTTACAGAGAAATATATCACTTAGAGCAACAATGGGAAGCAAAATGGAGACCATCATACCAGGTTACATAATTCATGAAACACAACTTCTATATTAATGTTATTTGTCCCATTTGTCCTCATAAAATGTAGTGATAAAGATAAAATTGAAAACCTGCACAGATTTCTGTGCCTTGTGTGCTTTGTTTTCTAAATAACAAAGAAGAGGAATGGATTCTTAAAGTACTTGTTGCCCCTTAACCAGAGATTTGGAGAGATAAACAAGATAATGTGATCAAATTAAAGGTTCAATAAAAAGAAACCAAACAAAGTTAAGTAATGTAATGAGGAAAAAATAAGACAATAAGAAAAATTATTCCATGACTGGATCTTCCTGATCTTCCTGGATCTCTGAGTCTTTATTGAGATAAAGGTAGGAAATCCTCAATAATTCTCAGGTAGCATCCTCAAGATCTTGAGTACTTGGTGAAAAGCATTATAAAAGAGGTGCTCAATATTTTCAATAGCAGACTGTTTAAAAACAAGGTCCAGACGTTCAACTTGGTAACTTGACAAACTATTTGTTTTTCAGATGCACTGAAAGTGTACTAGAATTTTTCACAAGAGTTAACAACCATCACAGTTTGAAAAATAAGCTTAAGTGAAGGTATCTTCATCTGTGAAGTCATTGCAGTAATTGGCTTAACTTGCTATCTGCAAATCAGAGAGGATTCAAGCAGCTTATGTTCACATCATTTCTTTGCATGGATTTTCCCTCTGAGAAAAAAAGTGAGTATTTCACGTAATGTTTAATGCTTCAGTTTATGGCTTTGTAATTTAGGCAAGTGTTCAGAAAGCTAAGAATGCCAGAGTTCCTCTAAAAGAAATGCATTTTCACAGACAAAACCAATGACTACATTTTCAGAAGGAAAGAGAAGGAATACTGGAGGAAATTGTCCCACATGCTGTCTCTAACATAAGACCTCTCTCACATCACCTCTCTGCTGTTATTAGGCAAACCCTAAGGTTGCCATCACTGCACCTAACATCTTGACACACTATTCCTTCATTTTTGCCACTACTACCTTGAGTGTTGTGTCCAGTTCTGGGCCCCTCAGTTTCAGGAAAGACATTGAGGTGCTGGAGTGGGTCCAGAGAAGAGCAACAAGGCTGGCGAAGGGATTCGAGCACAAGCCCTATGAGGAGAGGCTGAGGGAGCTGGGGTTGTTTAGTCTGGAGAAGGCTTAGAGGTGACCTCATCACTCTCTACAACTACCTGAAGAGAGATTGTAGCCAGGTGGGTGTTGGTCTCTTCTCCCAGACAACCAGCAACAGGACAAGAGAGCACAGGCTTAAGCTCTGCCAGGGAAAATTTAGGTTGGATATTAGAAAGAAATTCTTTACAGAGAGAGTAATCAGGCATTGGAATGGCCTGCCCAGAGAGGTGATGGATTCACCGTCCCTGGAGGTTTTTAAGCTGAGATTGGACATGGCACTTTGTGCCATAATCTAGTGATCACACTGGTGTTGGATCAAGGGTTGGACTTGATGATCTCAGAGGTCTTTTCCAAGCCAATCGATTCTATGATTCTACTACCTGACATGGCTGCAGACCTCAGGAGAGAAAGATCCTACTTGCCACACATGATCTATTGCACATACCACCTCTGTGTTATCTAGCAAGGTGCATTTGTTTCATTTACAGTTTGAATAACACAGGGCACAGTGGTAATCGATACAAGTGTGTCTGCTAAGGAAGACCAGGGCAGGGTTGAGAGGTGTTTCTGTCTGCAGAGCCCATGGATTGGTATAAGCTGGGATCTAGCCAGGACTCTGGCTTCCAGCCAGGACACTGGGTACATGCCACTGTCCAAATTGGAGGGATTTTTCTCTATTTCTAGACTTTTACATGATGCTATGGAACATTGCTTCCCATCGAGATGCTGCTTCAGTTGGTTTCACTCTGCAAGGGTTATTCTGCAGGAGAACTACCTGGCAAGGTGTGCATTGTGGAAGACTATTGGGTTGCTGACAGGTTTGGTCTAGAGAGGATGCAGCTGTAAGCCTGGGAAAGAAGTGAAAAACATCACCTGTGTCCTTGGGCCAAGCGTGGGAAAGCCGAAGAAGAAGAAAAAACAACTGTGGAGAACAAAAGTATGTTTTGGGACTTACCAACATGAGGAGAGATGCCGACTACCTATCAGAAGATGCTTTGAACTGATGGACAAGTGTGCTTGGCAAATGACAAGTGGTTCTGTGTGTGTGTGTGCAGTAGAAAAATAGTATAAAAGCTAAGCTTGTAGTTAATAAAAAGGCTTTTGCTCTTGCTTGTAAAAAAGCCTGACTCAGCGCCATTTTTTAGACCGTCTCAGTGCCTTACCTGGGTGGCTTTGAGCACACGGAGCTCAAGCACAAGAAAGGTATGATTTATATACTTCTGGTTTGCAACATATACAATCCATTGAATTTCATTAGATACAAGTGCCCTAAGCAGATGTCACCTGCTGCCCCACAAGTTCAGGCCAGAAGTTAGTCTAATTGATACACAAATCTCCAGGTCTGAGCCATGCAGTCAATTTTCTATTGGCCTCAGAAGTTCAGAGATGATAAACGTACAATTAGGCATTGGGATACATCAGGCACAAGGAATTAAATGTAGTCTGGGTGAGCAAGCTATTAAGGCAAATATAGACCAGCCAAAGTTTCCTATACTTACAAAAAGTGAACGTGGTATACTGGTGGACTTAAACTGAGACAGTACGTTGTTTTAGGTAATTTGCTGTTAGTTGTACTGATGCTTCACTGCCACTGCATTAACAGATAAATGACTCATCACTTATGCTATGAGCAACTGGCTTTTCAAGCCACTCTTTCAAGTGAGCAGAAAGCCAGCTGCTTTGATAGGCATGCCATCATCTCCCGACTCCTAGATCAGCATACCTCTCTAGGAGCCTATAGCTCAAATATGATGAGCATGATCTGCTTTAAATTAGTCCTCATTATAGATAACTTTCCATTAAATTTTAATATACAACTCAGAGAAGGTTGCTCTTCTACAGCACCTTTTTTTGGTACAGGAGTCTTTCAGTGAGAACAAACTACTTAGTGAGGCAAAGATTCAAATGAAGAATTGGGCACAGCTGTACCTTTCGCCTCTGATGAAAAATGGGACCTTTCCAGACTCAAAGCTCTACTAGATTGCATAATCTCATGATTTGCTCCTGTTGGCAAGGCCTGGAGTTTGCAACAGCATAGGCCACTGTAAATGCCAAGGTTGGAAGCTGATAACAGCACTGGAGCTGTTGAACGGTTGCCAAAAAAAGCCCTGTCTCTACAACTATTGCACTGTTGTGCACCTGTTACAAGGTTTGAGACTGACTAGACAAACTGTTCATTACTTTTACTCTCATATTACTAAGACTAAGTAAGAGTTTTTTCTAAAACATTTACAGTGTTTCCAAGGATCTAATCAAGGAGTAGCTCCTAGTCAGGATGAGTAAGAGCAGTACAATTTGGGGGTTTGTTCTCAGTGGTATTTTGCAGTTTTAGGAATTTCTTCGGTTAAAATTATGTGGACACTTTGTAGCCAGTTTTAGCACAACTTGATTATATGGGAATTAAAAACTTCAAAACTCATGTCATGATATAGAAAATTCTCCATTAACATCTTGACTACCTAAGAACTCTGTTCATAACAAGGCAAGAACTTTGTAGAAGAATATTCCTCAAGAGCTTTTGAAAATTTCATCTTTAGAGAGACTTACCACGTATGTTTTGTGAGTTACTTTATTCATCTGCTCCTTTTACCAGCTTTAACAGACATATGATGAAATTTGTTCTTCTGCCCAGAATGCAAAATAAGTCCCAGTTTTCAGATTGGTCTTTTCTCACTCCTTTGAGATTTTTCTCTTAATGATTGGTGTTCCAGTACTATACCATAACTTTCCTGTGTAACTACAATCTATCCTATGGAAGGTTTCAGACCAATTATAATTATGTTTTTTGTCTTCTTCAACAGAAATTGAACATGTGTTCTACTATTAGAAGGTGTTTCATATTTTCCTCTGCTCTCAAAAATTGTCTCCTGTACAGTTCTATATAGTTCCACATAAAACACTATCACTGTAAATTTCATTGTATTTAAAAGCAACCAGAAAAGGAAAATATAGAAGTTGTGATAGGGAGAGCAGTTGTTTTGTTGATGAACTACAAGCAGAGCCACAGAACTTTCTAAGCCCTTCCAAACAGCCCTTTAGCAGAAGATTTATTTCACAAAACTTTATTTCTTTGTGTCAAATAAACCTACATTACACATTTTTAGTTGAATTAACCCCACTCAAAGGGTGCTATAAACAGACCTGTTCTTCACTCAACTGCCAGAAACCAGATTTAAGAAGCAACATTGACAAAATACTGTATAAGCAAAACAGAGGTTAGAAAACTGCAGCAATTAGACTCAAATTAGTTTCTAGTTTTAGCAGGGAAGCTTGATGTGTAAAAATGCAAAATTTCCAGTGAGAACTGGTATCAAAGCATACTCTTTCATTATTGTATAACTCTTCTTTGGGCTGAAGACATTTACAATAATAAAACATTCTAACCCATTTAGAATACCAAGGCCCTTCAGTGATTCTTGTACACATTGTTGTTAAATTATAGGTTATATATGGAGCCTTTTACATTTCTGGTTTGATCTTCGCAGATACTGCTTGAAATAACTTATAAAAAAGTGAATTCAGCTGAAGAAATTCTGTAAAACAGTGGGACTGAGGCACAAAGACCAGTGCACAGTACACAGGTATCTATGCCCAGTCTGTAGCTCACTAACTGTGCTTGAGTTAAGACTATTTGGATGAGCCTCTAAGAAGTGCAGCATACAAACAGACAAGACTAGCAGCTGTACTACTTTTTCTATTTGTTTTGGGAATAAACATGATATTCAGGAAGCTTTTATTTGCTGTCCAGATGCCTTACTGTGTCCAGGGTCAGGATGAAAATTATGTTTATCAGTGATACAGAGAAAATAATCAAGTTGTGGTAATAGAGACCCAATTTTGCTTCATTGCTAGATGAAGTGAGAAACAAGGAAGAATTTTCACTGGTATGTTCTCAATCTCTTCTGCCTCATTCTGACTCTTGAGTTTCAAAAACCAAAAATCATATTCAGAGCTTCTAGGGTATTTTCCCTTTTGAAGTGCCTTATTTAAATTCTCATAAAATTTGTAATAAATCTTCAGTCTGGGCAAGGAGCCCAGAAATGATTACCAGGCAATGCTGCAGTCCTGTCCAAGACCCCAAACACAATTCCAGTAGGTCACTAGACTGTGGTGGTACAGACCATGGCACTGAGCAAATGGCTGCAGACAGGACCTGCTGCCCCAGAGGAGGAAGGGACACTGTAACTTGGTGAACGTGTATGTAAAATTCACAGGATATGACTGACCCATAACCCATGATGCAGATTTCCAGGGGGCATTAATAACACCTGGTGTTTTCTTCCTGGGGATACTTCTCCGTAGACTCCTGTGGGAACATTGCTCTACCTGACAAAATTCTTTCTGTATTTTTTATGCCACATATACTACTTGTATAGTATACCATCCTATAGATAAATCTTATGTTTGGATTAACTATCTAATGCATTGATGTATTTTTCGAACTATAATTGAACATTCAATCTTCTAGTCAGTCCATCTGAGGTAATGTTCAATCTTTGCCACGCTCAATATGGAGTTATCATATAAGGCAGTGTTGCATCATGGCCTTTTCCAGTTTTCTGTCTTTCTGTCTCTGTTCATATTGCCTTCTTTCCTTCTTTCTATTTAGATCTTTTCCAGAGACCCAGTTTATTTGTGATCTCACAGGCACAGGAATCTGCTGTCTTCACCACCCACACGTTTAAGATGAAGAAAGTGAAAAGAAAAATGGTGACATTTTCTAAAAGAGTGTCAGAACATTCTACCTTGTCTGCATTTGTTTCCAAAATAGTTCAGACATAGACATTTGGTTTGGGTTTTTTAGTTGCTGCTTTTTTTTTTGGGGTTTGGTTGTTTGGTTTTTTTTTAATACAATAGTAACTTTAAAAAATCATAAGTAATAATAACTGAATTACTATGTACTTCAGAACAGTCTAAAAACTTGTCAGTTCTGTACACACTCTTTTATATCCTGTGGATATGTAAAGGAATTCTTGTCATGAAACTCCCTGCCTTGGAGAGTTTGTAGTGTAAGGCTTATGGATGTTTTTTTCCTATTATTTCTTTATCAAGATGTGCAAAATCCATGGCTTTAATGTCAGCCTAAGAAGAGTTTTCTGGCGAACAGGACATGCTGAGCTGGCTGAGGCAGTGGGGCTTCCTCACCTAAGCCCATGAAGAGTCTGAGAACCTCTGGGCATTCAAATACGGCAAATCAAAGTAAATATCTTCAGCGAAAGGGAGCATAACTTTTCCAGAGAAGATTAAATGACCTGATAGGAAGACTACTATCAGTAAATAAACCAAAGGCTGGTATAAGCATATACTTGCAGTACATTGTGCTCCTCCATGCAACTTTATTTCATTGGTTCATCAGTATCAAAGCATCACCCTGCTTTCCTACCTGCTGGGGAAGGCATGAGCCCTTTGGAGACAGTTGCTTCTGCTGACAGTGAGGAGGACCATTAACATGTAACACCTCCTACTGCAGGACTGCAAAGGCAAAGCACCAAAGTCTTTAAACATGTAGTCAATAACACTGTAACTTACTTCGAAAGTCCTTTCTCCTATGGCAAGAACACAATGATCTGTTCTGGGAGATGACTGTTTCCCCAAAGTATTCTCATTTGCCTAATGCATTCCCTGAAAGATAGGACATTATCTGCCTACGCATAAAATGCAGGAGCAGTGTTATTTCTCCAGTTTGCATTATTCATTCAGAAAGAAAAAGCCTTTTTTGTCAAAAGGAAGCTTGTTGAGCTAACTTGCTTTGTCTATTATTAATAAATAACCGAAACATCATTTTAGTCATCTAAACATGGAACAATGCATTTAATTTCTTCAAAAGCCAGAGCCAAGTGAATAATTAGAAGTTCATCTTGATAAAAAAGAATACAGTAAATTCTACAGAAAGACAAGTTTGTTACAACGTGGTTTTGCCTGCAGAAAGGGAAGGGAAAAAAGAAGAAGTGAAGGAGGAAAACAAAGTTCTGTTAGTTTAGGGTACTATGTCACTACTTTTGAAATAATCTTTTGTGAAAATAGCTGGGCATAAAAGGCAGATAAGAGAAGACCAGGATCAAGCCAGAACAGAATCATAGAATGATTTGGGTAGGAAGAGACCTTAAAGATCATCTAGTTCCACCATCTCTCTCATGGGCCAGGATGTCATTCACTAGATCCTATTGCTTGTCACTATCTGCCTGTATAAAACGTCCTGCTCCCTCCTTTTTATAAATGCCCTTAAGGTACTGAAAGGCTGTAATGGGGTCTCCCCAAAGTCTTCTCTTTATCAGGCTGAGTAACCCTGAGTCACTCAGCCTGTCTTGATAGAAGAGGTGGTCCAGCCTTCTGATCATGTTTAGGACTTTCTTCTGGACTTGCTGCAACAGGTTCATGTCTTCTGCTGAGGACCCCAGAGCTGGACACAGCACTACAGGTGGGGTCTCACAAACGCAGAGTAGAGGGGCAGAATAACTACTCTTGACCTTCTGGTCACACTGCTTTTGATGCACAAATCTCCAGGTCCGAGCCATGCAGTGAATTTTTTATTGGCCTCAGGATACAGCCCAGGATGTGGTTCACTTTATGGGTTGTAAGCAGACACTCTTGTCTCATGTCCAACTTTTCATCCATAAGAACTCCCAGGTTCTTCTCCACAGGGCTGCTCTAAATGGCTTTTTCTCCCAGTCTGTACACCTTTTGGATGGCCCTGACCCAGATGCAGCACTTTGCACTTGGACTTGTTGAACTTCACAAGGTGCCTGTGGGTCCACTTCTCAAGCAGTGCAGATCCCTGGATGGCATCCTGTCTTTCAGGTGTGTCATCTGCAAACCTGCTGAGGGTGCACTCAATCTCACTGTCAATGTCCTTGACAAAGATGTTAAAGACAGAGACCTTAGGGACACCACTCCTCACCAGTCTCCCCTGGACACAGAGCCATCAACCACAACTCTTTGGTTGCAACAGTCCAGCAAATTTCTTATTCACTGTCCATCCATCAAATCCATGTCTCTCCAGTTTGGAGATAAGGATGCCATGTGGCACTGTATCAAAGGCCTTACAGATGCCTAGGTAGATAATATCAGCCAGTCATCCTCTGTTGACTGTTGCAGTCACTGTATCATAGCAGGCCACTGGATTGGTCAAGTGAAGCTGTATTGGCTGCCTTGGTTCTTCAACCCTTTGTGTTTTATGTGTCTTAACATACCTTCTAGAAGGATCTTCTCCATGATCTTCCCAGGCACAGGTGTGAGGCTCACTGGCCTGTAGTTCCCCCCATCTTTCTTTTTCCCTTTTTAAATATGGGAAGAATGTTCCCCTTTTTCCGCTCACTGGGGACTTTGCCACACTGCCATGACTTTTCAAATATAATGGAGGGTGGCTTGGCAGCAACATCAGCCTGTTCCCGCAGGACCTCGTGATACATCTCATTTGATCACATAGACTTGCAACTCTCTCATAGAATCAGAGCCAGGCTATGGGTTGTAGGACAGGTTCTCAAGTGTTCACTGTTACATCTCTTTGTGTTGGACTCCTGAAACAGCTGGATGTCCAAATCAATATGTCTGTTGTGGTTTAAGAACAACACTGTTGTTCCCCTTCCCTCACTCAGTTCGGTGGGAGAGAAAAAAGTCAGGGATTATGGACTGAGATAAGAGCGATTTACTGGAAACAGCAACAACATAAAAAAACAACCAGTAACAGCAACAATACAATTAACAGAAGTATACAAAAAGAGGGTGAGGAACCCAGCATGATGCAACCCCAAGGCAAAGAACAAAATGTGGTACAGACCCTCCGTGCCCACATTTTTCTTGCTGACCATAAGGCACACCCCTCTCCTTCTCAGAAGCAAAAATCACATACTTACACTGATCCTCCCCCTCCAGCCCCTCTGCTCCCAGCAATTATGTGTATGTCAACATACGAACTCTGTCCTGGCAGGAAAACAGGATAACATCTCCTAAGACTGTGACATTTGGTATTGTTGGATTTAACATCTGAAGTATTATTTTCACATTTTGCAGAAACATAAACTTGGTAACCCTCATCCACAGAAACTCACTGCATAGAAGTGAAATGCTTTTGGGTTTTTTGTGCTATACTATTAACAGCATTTTACTATTCTGTTTTACGTAATTAATTCATAGTTGAAAGCGTAGGAAGAAATATCAAAAATACAAAGTGCAACTCTTCCCAATCGTTATTTAGCTGTGGCTTTACTCACAAATGGTAGAGACTGGCAAGGCTTTTTTCCTTTCCCTTTTACCCATTCATGTAGTACAAACTTCTTGAAGCACAGGAAGAAGAGGATGGTTTCTGTCTGTAGTGAGACTGACTAGTGCTGCTTTGAAGAGTGTAACTTACATCTGTCTCTCTGTCAGTTTCCCTACAGTAGTGTTGAAAGAAATTTTTGTAAAAGTGTTTGATATTTAAAGAGAGAAGAGTTATACACAATATTTTTTTTTTATTATTTGATACTTAAAAGTGCAAGTTTAAGATAAACTGTGTTGGCCAAGAATTTTGTTCATAATGTGTCTGTCTTGTGTATTTTCTACACTCTGGTGTACATATATGCTCTTGTAGTTATGGTTGCAGTGATATGTTGCAGTGACACAACACCTGTTAACAAGTTATTGTGTCAGTTTTGCATGACACACATGACAGTAAATGACTGGAATAGATGAACAGTCTGCCTGAGCCTATTGCACAAGCTTTGCAGTGGGAACGCCCTTCTGTTTGGTGCTGATGCCACAATGATGTAGCATGGTTTTGACTGTAGCTGTGAATATTTGTGTGATATCATGTATTTATACTTCAGAAAGTGCTGAACTATGAGGATTGCCAACTATGAGGATTACTACACTTGATTTCTTTGGAAAATCTGGGAAATCTGTTAAGATCCACTGAAAAATATGTGATGCATTCATAGAAATTCCTCAGGGTATGGCCAAATCAAGCTTAAACAAACAAAACTCAAGTGCATAAATCCAGAATTTACACACTAACCCTAAAAACTAAGTATAGACACTTCCCACAAGCTGGTGTTTGATATTTAATACTTTTATATCAGATACTTAAAATAATGGATTTTGTATTATTCCCAAAGCACACATGTTTTTCCAAGAACTGAGTAGAAATAATTTACTGAAAAGTAACTTATTTTAAGGAAACAACAGAAAAGGGCAAAAGGGTACAGTATAAACAGGTTGGAGCCTACACATTCCAACACATATACATACACATCATCCACATACAGTGGATGATGACTGTAGTGGCAGGTCTAACTCTAGGGTGCACATAGGCCATTCCTTCTTAGAGAAGAATGGGGAAGACAAACATGGGTGTGTCAAAACTCATTCTCACAGCAAAGTACAGGTAAGCTTTTCCGTCCCAGGAGAGGAAACAACTACGTGGGGTCAGTTGCTGTGGCATTGTGAAGTTGTTCACCTTCCAGGTGGTAATTTTGAAGGACCAGAGCAAGTTTACTAGAGGGAAGCCTCTATAGTCACCACAGACAAACCACCATAGACTAATCTGCCTAATGTGTTTCTTCTTTCTTTTTTTTTTTCTTTTTTTTTTTGTTTGTTTGTTTGTTTTTGTTTTCATGGCTTAGAGTTTGGGGGTTTTTAGTTCATTTCTTTGTGTTTTTGTTCTGGTTTGGTCTGGTATTTTACAGCAGGGAAGACTTCTTCCGTGTCCCCATCCCAAAAATTCACACATACTCTTCATATTTTAGACAGAGCTTTGCTCATCTGTGTGAATCTTCAGTACCAATCCTGCATAATGATTTTATTTTTTTTAAATTAACTGCATATTAGTACACCTGCCTGGCAACAGACAGGCTAGCTACACCTACTACCTGTGATGAATAAGACCTGAAAACTGAGTCCTGATTGAAGAGTAACAAAATGCTGGCCATGAGCCACAGGCTCTTCTCCCAAATACTGTGTGTCATTTGAGTGTTGCTGATATTTTTCTCCTCTTTCCAGTTCATTAGCCTTGGTGTCTCCTGTCTTCCTGACTTCACTGCTGTCTTTCCCTTCATCCTGAAGCCTGTTTTGAATGTTAGCTTTGTAGCTGCTTGATCTTCAGCCTTAATTCTCACCACAGCTCCTGCACCAATTCTTGGAAAGGTACAAAGTTCTCCACTTCCTTACCAGAACTCATCCTGACTAATCTAATGGCTTCTGGAGATCTCTCTACTAGACTATTGTCCTAGTATGTCTTTTGTCATTGGCCACATCTGCCCATATCAAAATAAATATTTCCTTGCAACAGAAGGCAGGTAGTGCTGTTACATCGGCCATGCTGAAAATGAAGTGCTGAAAATGTTGTTGTGGGTGCTTTCATTTCTTTCTTTTTCTCATGTAAAATTTCAGCTCAGTGTAGCTAAAGAAGTCAACTTCTAGAGCATCAGACACAATCTAATTTTTGGCGGGCCAGGGAACTGTATGAACATCAGGGGTCTTTAACACATCTCCATACTCATCAAGACAGAATGGAAGGTGAGATACCTTTCATTACCATGCAAGTCCTAAAATGATAGCAGTAACAGACCCCTTGCTGCTGCAGAAATTATTCTTTACTCTTCCACTCTTTGACACATTTTTGGTAGGAAAGAGACTAACAGAGAGAGAAAAGAAGGTAGATAAGGATGGTAATTCTGGCACAAAGGGAGCAAGCAGACTTTCACTCAGCTATGAGCACACCTTTTACAGGGTCTTTAGAACAAAATAAGCTTCCAAAAAGTTTCTGAAGGCAGTCTTGCACCTCTAATGATTGATCCTCCCATTTTACCTCCTTTCTGCCCTCCTTCACTTAGTTGCATAAATCCTCATCCATTAAGCAGCAGATTCTTAAAGTTGTGAATACAGTGAAATACAGTGAAAATACCTATTGCAGCATTTTGTTACAATGGTGTAACAAATCAGAGCCTTATGAATTTGGTCTTCACTGAGTATACAAATCTCTCTTCAAAAGCACACAGCAAGTCAATGTCAGAACAATTGCTGTGATCAGAAGTGCATTTACCCAGCATAAGGAAGATCTTGACTAATGATATAAACAGCTAGGGCCAGGATGAGGATGATTTTTTCTTTCTTAATTGGAACAGATAAAAGTTAGGAGTCTTGTAAAAGTTCAAGTTGCTTTGTCAGATGGAAGGCTCACAAACCCAAAGAGGTCCTATGATTTATTAACAGAGTCTAACTAAGGCAATTTAGTGAGAATTGAGAATAAGCGAAGAAGTGAGTGAGGGCTGAAAAGTAAAGGTCTTCCTTTTCTAGGCATCTTATGTAATCCAAGTATGTACACGAAGAGAAAGAAATAATTCACACTGCTATCAATCTGATACATCAGCGATGTGTCATTTTTTGTTGGCAACCCCAGATGAACAACTTTGCCAGCTTGGGTGTGCCAGCACAAGGAAATAAAATTTTGATATGCTATTCTGGTTATTGCAAACAGAGATCTTTACTACCAGAAGCCAGCCTCCCAAAAATCTGTCATTTGAATCAGTATCTCTCTTTCCCGCTCCCCCCCCCACCCCCCACCCCCTCCCGCCACAAACTCAATCTTTTTCTTTTCTTCAGCACTCTTGTTTGTGATTTCTTAGGACGTTGCAGGGGGCAGATATTTCTGGGAACCCTTTTGGAGAGTTGTTTCACCAGCAATTTGCTCCATATAGACTACCTCAGAACTGGCCTCTTGAAGTATCAAAGGACAGGGAGAAGATAAGGTGTGCATGGAGGAGATAGAAAGGAAGTAGACGGGTTTGGGAAAAGGAGAAGAAATTGAAATTTTTTTTTTTTTTTAACTAACTACGCCTGTAGCCTTAGTCAGCCCCTGGTGGCTTGTTCTCCCAGTAATGCAAGCATATATCTTTTTGTTTTATTGAGTCTATGTGATTATGTACACTCACTTCACAGTCTCTTTAATTTATTCCCAACCTTTTCTTTTCAGATGGAACTTTCCACATATGAATGGTTCATAACTTTAAAATTTTCACTCTGGTTTCCTTCAAAACCTCAGCAGCTCATCTTTGATTGTCCCAAAGCCTCAGTTAATCTTCTAGCACAGAGCCCATGCAAACTTCTTAAGCAAAATAACTGGAAAAAAAATAATTGTCTAAAACTGCTTTTTTATTCTTATGGTCGAAGAAACTTCTACAGATGATACTACATTACAATTTTAATAATTAACTAGTCATTTTAGTATACATCTTGTTTTGGTTGTCATGTTAATTACCAGGTAGTGATAAATTAGAAAAAAATTGCTTTCATCAGCATTTAGGATTTCAACAAGCACTATCAGCACTGCAATTTTATACCACAAAATTAGTAACTTGAGTTACATCTTATGTCACAAAATTATCCCAGAATTCAGGTAAACTGTGTCCTGCATTTTTATTATATTGATTTCCTAAATATATTTAGACATTTGCAAATCCAAACATCATTTTAAGAGTCTCAGATTTATTTTAAAAATAGTTGAAGTATTGGTCCAAGAAACAAACCATGGAATCAATTTATCAGATTTGATAACTCAGATATTAACTTGTAGGGAAACAGCAAACCACTTAGAAAGATAAATGAGTTATTTAATTGCAATCTCTTTAGCCATAAAATGATGTTAATTTCTTGTATTAAATAAATGGTGGTTCTTCTCTTTCTTTACATTTTCTTATCCATTATCGTGTTTCTAAATACTATCTCAAAAGTGACTTTTAAAATGTAAAAGTCATCCATTCTATTTTTAGAGGCTAAAAGGTATCCAAGCAATTAGGTCAATGTGTTTATATGTGCTAAAACAAGTTAATCTTTAGAAAGTGAAGCTGTTTCTTATCCCCTGGCTGAACATTCCCTTCCCAAAGTCAAAAAGTGAAAAAACCATTAAGTAAGAAAAAAATACATAAGTAGGCATTCTTTAACTGATAAAATGGGACTCTGTTATAAAAGGATAAAAGGGGCTCTATTATAAATAAAAGGCATTAATACTATTATATTGCTGTCATATGGCTTTTTTCATAGGCTACTTTCAGCCTTTCTTTCATTAAATTATTATCAGTATAAATCTTTTTTTTTTTTTTACAATTGTGCTGGGGATCTGTACCTTTTTATTTATAGTAAAGACTGTTTTCTTAATTATGTTGTTAAAAATAGCTTCATGAATGGACAGAAGCACAGAATATAACACAGTGCAATCTAGGTTATGGTCATCAAGATCTTATCCTCAGATTATCTGGATTATGTGATTACCCCTGTGAAATGTAGGTGTGTTACAAATTAAAAATTAATCAGATTTTACAAAAACTATTATTAAGTCAAGATAACAACTGTTGGCCTACATGTATTTATGTCACAGTGGATTTTAGTGTGGATTTCATCATTAATACAGAAAAACTCAAATTCTTAAAAGATTTTGCACTGGTTGTACAGAGCAGTCTTGGTGTAGGGATTTTGCTGTTGTTACCCTTTCCAATCCCAAATGAATTTAAAACATGTTTTTATTTTGACTATTTTTCCCTCCTCCAACATTCTTCTAACAATTTTAACAAAGCCAACTTCATTTTCTCTTGGCAAGTTGGAGATTTGATTGTCCCTGGAGTATAGTGCAGAAAAAGGCTCATACATTTCCCCAGCTATGTGAAATTCATTCTAAATAGGTCAAAACTGCAGTGAAGGGAAAGAACCCCTTTGGAGTTCCTCTCATGAACCAAAATGCCCCTTTCATAAGATCTCATGCTCCAACCAGAGGAAGCGAATCCGTTCCAAAGGATTCTCCAAGAAAGTCTGGCACGTGAAATAACCCTGCTCACCAGCAGACAACTGCAAAACTTACTGACTATTCTGCATTACTTGGAAAGAAATTACAATACAAAACTGTGGTGAAGACACAGTCTTGCACTGTGCGCATATCTTAAAATTTATACATAGACACACTGAAATCCTTTCTGTACCTATCATGTAACAGAAGTTACCTTTTAATGAGGGACTAGGAAAGAAGTCAAAACACACATTCAAAACTAAGGATAAAATTTCCTTGCACTAGGAACACAGTCCGTGTTATGACAGCATTTCTGATACCAGTTCTTTGAAATGGATATGTGCAGGAAAATGTAAACACAGGGATGGTTGATGCTGCGCACTGTGGGACCCCAGCCCAGTAGAGGAACTAAATGAAAATACTGACTTAGAAATGAAGGCATAAATTTAGTTTAGTCAAATTTACAATACAAAATCTGTGAAATCAATGGCACCACTCAGAAAAGAAAGTTGAATGACATGAAAAGTACATGAAAATAATGTCTTTCTTTTCTTAATCATGAAATATTCCACGTGAAAGGAATTTAATTTTTCCTGCCCAAATAATGGCTTCCCATAATCTGTAGATTAGCAAGATTAATACAGAAACATAGTAATGGATCATGATGGAGACAGTTTGAAAGCTCTTCTGGACATGCTTAATAACTACTTGCTATTTGTATGTTACATATATGTGATTCAGGATTTCCTTATTTGTAATGCAATCTAATTACCATTTACATATCTACCACTGAAAATTCTCTCTCTATTATTTGTTTTATTTGTATGTTACCCGTGTTTTTGGCAAAATAACTTTCACATCCTCAGATGTGATCCTTAGGAAGTACTTTGTCAAAGATGACAACTGTCAGAGCAACCTCAAAAGTTCTGAGAGAGACCAAGTGGGTCACAGGCGGTTCAGGATGGATTTGCTCTGGTGTAACAGTCTGTTAACAGTGGCCACAAAATTCTGAATTATTTGTCCATTATGTCCAGGCCTTAAAACCAATGTATTTTGACTCATAGCCTTGCAAAAAGCAGGTTGCAACTTTCTAGCTGTTTAAGCTTGAAAGACTTCTGTAGATTTTAATGAGTTAAGAGCCTTCAATCTGCAGTGTACACTACCACCTTTTAGACATTCCTATGGAATTTAAGAATGTCAGCCCATTAATGGACATATGCAGAGTCTTTCATGCTTGCCTCTGTGCATAAAAGATTTAATGATCTGACCTTTACTGCCATATTATTTATGTTTCAGTTTTTACAGGAAAGAGACAGAGATTTATGACATGATAATAACTGGAAATAGAACACCACTGTTATATAAAAGAATTCTGTTATCTCTTACATTGTTGCCTTCATAATTAGAATTTTTATTAAAAGGAAAAATATTAGTAGACTACCCCTGTGATACTTTAATTGCTGCAGTGGATAGGATTCCTGATACCATTTCATGGCACCAGCATACATGTCTACAAGATTTATTACTCGGCTCATGTCTGCTTTTTTATGGATTTCATCCAAGAGATGTTTGAACACTGAGCTCTTGAAATGTCTCCCTTGTGGTGATTCAACTGCACTGAGCTGCATCAGCAAATAGCATTGACACGAAGGCAGCAACTGTTACATTCCAGCATAGTTTGATTTAGAACAGAATTTCTTTAGATGTACTCTGCTGTAACCCTTTTCTATCCATTACTTAATGCAAGAAGGTCTAAAAATCAGTTTAATGGAGTTCAGAGAATTCTGGTATTCCTCTGAAATTTTATCTTGCAAATATGACAAAATAGCAGCACAGTTATGATTCATCACATGAAGAAAAATCCAAATGCATAATATTGTTTTCAAGTCATGCTTAAATACTTAAGGGAAAATGGATTCAGAAATCTTAATTATCAAAATATTTTTAAAGATACTTCAGCATATGTAGAAACACAGATAATTCCTAGAATGTGAGGCATAGAATCTCTACACAGCTAGCATCCATATTTACGTATTCTGGTTCAATGATAAACTGTGAATATCAACATTCAGCAAGCCTGTTGCATACATGAAAGTCCTTGTGAGTGAAAACTTGAGTGTGGAATCACTGAAATATCACTAAAGCTCTAAGATTTACACTAGTACATCAACATGTAGTGAATATAAAGCAGGTTAAAGGAAGAGGTCAGTATACTGCTAGTTCACTAATCAGTTACTGGCCTCTTACCAGAAACAGCACACAAATCTCATTAAACTGCACTTTATCTAAATGGGGGAAGAATGCACATCAGCTGCCTTCACTGATGGACAAATATCATACAAGTGGTAAGACTCTTACTGCTCTCAGCGATGAAGGCAAAGAAAGAAAACATAAACACAAATAGCATCTGTCAGGTGTTGTATTGTGATTGTTAAATAACAAACAATGCTGGAAAGAGAAAAGAATGGCTGAAACCTGATGACATATAAGAATGAAGAATCCTGTTTTGTGTTTATAAAGTGCAAGTCTCAGATCTAGTAGATTAAAGCGAGTTCTACCATGGTACAAATTTCCAAAACACTGTATGAACATCAAGGCAACATTACATTGTGCATGTCAATAATAATTCATTTATGGATTCTGTTCTGAGAAATTATTAGCTGTACTGAACTACAAAACTGATGCCCTAGAGGTGGGGCATTACTGGGAAATTATCTCAGACTATGTAGTAAAGGTTAAATAATGAAGTAGACCCTGTTTATGGTTGATTTTAGAGAAATTACTGTTATTACAATGTCCCTGAGAAAAGCACGGCAGTAACAAAAGGAATGTCTCAAATACTGGGGGTAAAAAAGGTTGTTTTCTACAAACAAGCCTCGCCACACCCAAAAAAACCCCAACAATGCAAGAAAATAATTTTTAATGTAAAGATCTTTCTACAAAGATGGCTAATGATTTCCTGGGCTGCATTAGAAGTATTGCCTGCAGGTCAAGGGAGGTGATCCTCCTCCTCTGCTCAGCACCAGTGCAGCTCCATCTGAAGTTCTGTGTCCAGTTCTGGGTAGTGCATTGCAAGAAGGATGCAAGGAGCACAGAGAAGGGACATAAACATGACAAGGGGAGAAGAGATGTTCAAAGGGAATGCCATCAATATATATAAATACCTAAATGGAGGGTACACAGAAGACATGTCCAGGCTTTTTCCAGTGGTGCCCAGTGACAAGACCAGAACCAAACCATAGAAGATTCCTCCTGAATGTAAGGAACCACTTTTTTCTTACTGTGAGAATGAATAACTGAGCACTGACACAGGTTACTCAGAAAGGTAAGTGGAATCTCCACCCTTGGAGATCCTCAAAAACCCTCTGGACATGGTCCTGGGGAACAAGTTCCAGGCAGCCCCACTTGAGTAAGGAGGCTGGATCAGATGACTTTCAGAAGTGCCTTCCAACCCCAACCATTCTGTGTATGCATCACATTATGACCTGAACTGGATCTTTAAAAGAAAATAAAGCCATTTCTGAAGTTTATATGGAATCACATTTTCTTATGTATTCAGAAATGAGATTTTTCTCACCTAGAACTGTCATATGTTTCTTCTCCTGACAGCAAATTACCTATTCATCAGTTCTAAAATTCAGTATATTGGAATGAATGAAACATATTAAGCTGGTTTATTGTATCTAGACACATTTTCTGGTTTGTAACATTTTTTTTTTTTCTAAATTGTATATTAGAGGGGGGTTTATTATTTTTCAGAAGGCATGCAGCACAAAACTCCAAACATGATAAGTCAGTCTTGAGGAATGATATCTAAAAAGAAAATAATTAGCATAGCATTTAAAGAAAGAAAAAGAAACACTTCTCCAACTGGGCAGTAATATAAATCTTTTGAGAAAAGACTTCAATAACTGTTTAATTTTTAATAGCTAGGGAAATGAAGATATTTGATTACTATAAATGTCAGTTAAAGATAGCAGGCAGAAAGGATGTACACCTCCTTGTGCAAAGAGAGAAACAAATAGATGGACTAGTAAGCAGCATTTCTTATGGAATAGGCTTGCTGGCTTCTGAGCTCTGCTCCTAACTACTGTTTAGGGAAATAATTTTCAAACTGAAACCACTGATGATCCATGTGGTCATGATAACTGGTCACAGACATACAGAGAGCAATATAAGCCAGCAAAACCAAAAAGGTGGCATTTAAAAATCTAATGTTGAACTCTGGGAGAAAAAAAAAAAGCCGCAAGAAAATTAAGAGGGCTGGCAGAAGTTGAAAGGTCTGGAGGAAAGCATTTTCAGTAATGTCAGAAAATTGATAGAATCTAAGGTCGGCAAAATTATTACAAGCTCCAAAGAAATCTGATGCCCCTTTGTGACTAAAAGATCTACATATAAGCTAAATTCACAATCTGAGTATGATAAAGGATGGGATACTTAAAGAATTTCTACATGGAGAACTCCTTGGAACTGAAAGGCTAATAACTTGGAGAAGAGAAACAGGGTTTCAAAGCCTGAAAAGATTTCAAACTAGAAATTTAGTTGCTTCATGGTCATATTAATTTTTTCTAACTGAAAAAAATATTTCAGAATTCTAAAATTTTGTGGCTGTTTGGTTTTCCATTCAACAATCAAAACCAGAAAATAGCACTGGAAGAAGATCACAGAAGCCTTTCACTGGAGGTCAGTGAAAGAGAGCCATGGACATTGCACAGAAATAGATTTATCTTATAGACTTTGTAAATGAAAACATTATCTAATAACACAGAGCTGCTAAGACTGAAAGATCCAGGCAGCTGACTTTCATCACCCATGTGGCACATTCCTTTCCTCAGCTCCCACATCTCCAAGGGAAGTGTGCCCAGTGCAGAATGAAATACCGCTCTGAGAGCCTTCATGTGTCTTCCTGGAAGTATCCTTTCCAATGCCCAGGCTCTCAGAGGCATTGGAAAGGCGCATGGGACAGGATCACAGCTGCTATGTCCTCCCCACTCCTCCACCTTTGAGATGAAGGTGAGAACTAGAAATATTCCATGCCCAAAGATATGCAAAGGGAATAGAAGGACATTGTGCAGCGTCAACCTCTCCTTTTGTGTCTGTAGTAAGATCAGATACAATTTGGTCTCAAACAGTGAAATTATAGTATTTTAAAATTGCAACAGTGACTACAAGAAGGATTGTGCAATAAATGCCTTCAGTAATCTCTGCAATGATTCCAGCCAGCAGTCAGAATGCCTCTGGGGGTTATGAGGAAATACATGTCAAATCAAGAGCTCTGCTTCCATTCAACCAAACTTAATGCTTCACATATTGTAAATTAAGTTAGGTCGGTAAATGTCTGTTAAGATCTATGAGGTTTTTTCAGGCTCATCTCTGATATTTTATAGCAGTATATTTTCTCCAGGAAAGCTCAGCTAATGTATTTCCAAACATGTTTCTTTAGCAAGCATGTTTACAACTTGTACTGGAAAGCATTCCAGGGTTGCTTGTTCTTTGACAAATTTCCAATATCCCTGTAATCATAAGTCAAATAAATTACTCATTCTTTCTTTTGCAGGGTTAGGGAGAGGGAGTAATTTTTTCTCCTATACCTAACATGTTCAAAATTCTGTGGGTTTTTTTGGTGTTTGGTTTTTTGGTTTTTTTTTAATCAGCTCTAAATTCATGTTTTCAACAGTCATTTTTATTGGGTAGAAAAAAGAGTGATGGTTTTATAACTAGAGAGATGGTGTGTTGCTCAACAGCTGTGATTAGACTTATTGCAGGTCGTTGCCACAGCAGTACTGTAATGACACAGAGTTCTTTTGGAATAATTTTTTTATGTTAAACATATGCATTTTACTACATATTTGACCTCATGATTAAAGCTAAGTGGTTATTTACAGGTTTAAAAAATTGACGCCCTTGAGAAATTCAGCTCTTTGGTGTTTTGGTTTACACTGGGCAACAAGTAAATTCCTAGTACCACATAAAATGTGGGAATGCTGCCAATGCCTGTGGTGATGCCAAAGTTAGTTAGGGACTATGTCATAATTTACTATACAAACTTCCTGACTATCTAGACCCAAATACAACTTGAATATTGTAATATATTTTAAGTTGTAACTGTGAAACACATACAACTTTAACTTTATATTTGTAAGCATAACAAAAAAGCCCAATTTAAAGAGGAGAGAAAAGCAACTTAACCTTGTTTGTAATACTGAGGTATTTGATAATATAGTTCTTACACTTCATGAAAGCTACATTTGTCATGTCATCATTTTGGCTTTCAGTACAAACCTACTTACAAACCTGACTTGCTGGAATGTGAGCAGTTATTTCTCTATGGGTGAGTACTTTGGGATCATGTATCCTAATGGATCAGTAATTGTATTTCTTCTTAATACAGCAAAATGTATAAGAGGGCACACAAATCACAGCTGTGTCAAAGCTAGTACAAATCTAGCTGACCTGTCTACAGATGGAATTTATTGGGCTCTTTTTTCATTCACTAGATGAAGATACATTGCCATCTCTTTGATCAGAGTTGTGAGAAAGAAATAAAATAATTGTGCTATTTGAGAAAAATACTGCAATATGTACTTTTATCAGAACATTTTGAGGCACTAACATGTGTGCCCTTGTGTGTCTCTGGTATCCAGACCCTGACCCTTTTTTAAAGTATTTGGCATTCACTGACAAACCCAGAAACAGTGCATTCTCTGTGTGTGGGATTTAGTTATCACAAAACCCAATAACTTCTGCAATTTCTAAGACACCCTTTCCCACAAACCTTTTAACCAAAACCCTCTTTTAAAAATTGGTAGAGTGCTACACAGAATGCTTGTTCAGCATCCCATACCTGTCACCACCTCTTCTTTGCCCTGCCAGCTGTACTGCTGGTACAAACAGAATTCTCACTCAATCAGGCTCACCAGGCAGGCAGGCAGGCAGGCAGGACCCTGCATCAGCATCACACTCAAGTCTGCTGTGGCTCCCCAGCACACCAGTCCCAGGAATACCAAGGCTGCTTCTTCAGGGCCAAGACAGCTTCACTAGATACACTCTTGACTTCATCATATGGAAAGTGGTGCTTTCATAGGATCATAGAATAGTTTGGGTTGGAAGAGACCTTTAAAACTCATCTAGTCCAACCCCACTGCAGTGAGGAGGGATATCTTCAATGCGACTTAATTAAGGCATAATAACTTTTTGTTGCTGCTTTTAGCTAATCCATTATCTTGAATGATTATAAAAGTGGGCATTAAAATAACCAACCTCTCAAAATGTCATGGAAGATCTCCATTTCCCATACAGCTTTTGCAAAAATTGGTAAATTCAAATTTTTTTTCATTAGTAGTTGTCATGCATCCTAATTCTGAACGAAACACTTGAATCATCACAAACAAGTAATTGAAAACAGAGGGAAATCCTGCCTTAAAACTTGACCCAAACAAACAAATAAAATCACTGAATATTGATAGTCTTGCTGTTGAAATCTGGGGAAACAAAACTCCCTTTAGGTTATAACAATTCATAACAATGTAAAACAAGGAGCAACAAATTAAGTTACACAACACTTTAACATAAGAAAGGATTAGGCAAATTAAAAGGAAGATAAGAAAACTGGTAATACTTCTTTTCTTCCCTTTCTCTGAGTCCTTTTCATTCCCAGCTCCACTGCTTTCAAATCTTTGATACCTACCTGACATCTACACTAACTAACTGTAGCTCTCTCCTACAAAATTTTTTTCATCTTTTTCTAGTTGGCCAATCTCTATGTTTTCATAATATTTTCTTTTGATCTCCTCCAGCACAACTATCTTGGAGATAGCCCACATACAGATCTTCACAGCTGGTTAATGTAGTCACCAGCACTGCTGCTGAAAAGAGAAAAAAGGGCTTTAACCCCTCTCTTTTGCTGCTGTTGCCTTCCCTCAAAGTCAAGACAAAAGTAAGAGGATTGTCCTGTGTCTATACACCACTCTGTAAATTTTGTCATCCCCACCAAGTAAATTGTTGACTGGTAGGCTCTTCCATGCTTTCTGCTGCTTCTATTACTGTCCCTTTTCCACTCACAGCAAAGGAGCTGGAAAAAAATACAGACATAGTGGCAACAGATTACACTTTCTGTGTAGCTCATTCAGCTCTTTCAGATGACCTCCAAAGACCTCTTTTAAGAATTCCTTCTGCTTCCAAGTGGACAAACAGTAATTTTATGAAACAGGAATCAAACAGGTTTTGGCATTCTACAGAAAAAAATTCATTGGCCAACCAAGAACAACATGATGATTTCAGAAAATGATCACAAAGAATTTTCTGTTAAAGACAGAACCGGAAAAGATGACGAATTTGTTCATTATATCTGCAACTGCCACAAACCTTGGTTTGGATGTTGATGGCCTACTTTACACATCTTTCTTATTCATTTATTTAACATATCAGCTTTTAACCCTTCTGACCTTCAGCCTGACCAGTGACACTATATCCTTAAAGTATATATTCAATTTGTTTCACTTTAAACACATTATAATCAACAAACTTTTACATTTATTTCAGAGCATTTATATTTCAAATTCCACTTAAAATATACTTGGCATTCTCTGACTAATCTCAGAGAAATGGCTGGTGTAGATTGCTTCAGGCAATAATAACTTTAGCTGCTACTGCTAAATTCATCTCCAGTTGTGAATTAAAACCTTTTGGAAAACAGCCTATTCCTTTGTAGTGATACAAAACAGAAACTAAGTTGAGATGTATCTCAACAGCTACCACTGAACACCATCTTGCCTGTAGGCAGTTGAAAAATATTTTTTTAGCTGAAAAAAAGTGGATCAAATTCTCACAAGCATGACTCAAATATAAAAAATCAAGATGTAATTTCTCTTAAGACTGAGTTCTTTAAGTCATGGAGTTCATGAACTTCATTAAAAAGAAATACTCTTTGGCTAGCCAAAATAGTGATCTTTTTATACTCTTGTAGGCCAGGAAATAGTCAAGAAAGTAACTATGCACATGCTCAAAGTCAGTGGAAAACTTTGTGTATGAAATTATTTCATCTTCTCTATGAAACCAATTAAGTAATCTGTATTATTTCTGTCTGAGCAGCAACCTCAGTTAATCATGTGTTTCTCGCAGCTATTTGCAAATTTTTCATCTTACTTTGTTCTCATGTTTGTAATGCTTCAAAAACATGTAAACTGCATATTGTTGAACAAATTTTGATTTATTTTACTGTAGTAATTAGTTGTACATGAATATATATGTCATTAA
>JAWWEU010000091.1:46974647-46990793 GCA_035583155.1 Acropternis orthonyx
CGTCTTGGTTACGTTTGTCCTCAAGAGGTGGCCCCCATGCTACAGCAGTTTATAAGACCCTGGTGTGTATTATTCAATCTTTTTTTTTTAATTCATTTTTCTTCACTCTCTTTCTTTCTTTCTTTCTTTCTTCTCTCTATCTCACTTTTAGATATATTTTCAGTTGGTTACAAAATCTCAATCCTTAATCATTGCCAACCATGTGACTAATCTTGTCCTATCAGGTTTGTGAGTTTTTAGTAGCACCGTCATGTATTCTTTATGTTGTGGCTAACGACTAATTTATGCATGGGATAAGATTGTCACATGCTTGCTGTGTTAAAGCTTGACTACAAAAGAGCATTTTAAAATCCACCAGAATGATAATACAATGCATGCAAATACTGTAAAATTTAAACCGTGCATTATTTAAAATTCAGTCTGAGGCTTGAAATGCTGTAAGAAATATATGTTTATAGATTTGTTATGTATAAATTAGCTTGCTTGCTGCTGTAGAAGTTAAATAACTGTTCTGTAAGTGGTATCTGACATTATTCATACTGTGATAGTATTTTATGTTCTGCTTCTAATAATGATAGTTTCTATACATATTTCAGATACGTGTTTCTTTTGTATTTAATGGAATACAGGTCACACTTAATAACTGTATACAGTGTAACAGAAAATCCAGATTCTGGAGGTGAAGCCTAATGGGATTATACTAGTAAAAACTATGTGCAAGAAGTGTTTTTCTAAGTGTTCAAAATTGTGTTTCCGATCATCTTATCAGTGTGACTTATTCCATCAGATACTGTTATCTAGTTCTGACTTGATTAAAGAAAAAGAATAAGGTTAGCTAAGTTTTGCTTTCCAACTTGTTAGGTGCACCTCTCTGCGGAACATAAGAGACAATGAGGAAAAGGATTCAGCCTTCCGTGGGATATGCACTATGATTACGGTCAACCCCAGTGGAGTAGTCCAAGTAAGATACACTAATAGATACTAACTTCTTTTCTTTACTCGTATGAAATTTAGTGAAAGCTGTATATGGAGTATGAAAAAATTTACCTTGATGTGATTCCCTGCAGCATATGACAGCTTTATTTTGAGGTCAAGGAGGCCAAAATATTCATATTGTAAATTATATGTATCATGATGCTTCAGTAATTATCATTTGAAAACAAAAAGAGGGGAGTATTGTTAAAATCAGTTTTTGTCTTTTACTTGCAATGAATACATAAATTATGAGCTTTGATTAAAATAACTGTATTTCAATATTTCTGTCAGGTTGTGGTCAAAATCTGTGTGCAAATATAAGTTTGACATACTGAAACCTATTTTCCAAATGTCACCTAGGCTTTTAAAACAAGAAACAGAATAAAACCAGTAAACCATTCTTAAAACATGGATAGGGAAGGTTCTGTTTCAACTTTGGATATATTGCTTAAATAGTCAATGTAACAATGAACATGCATGTGTTTAAAATAAACGGTACAATTGAAGAACAGAATGTGACTTGATCTTTAGTCTCCACTTCTCTAAAGTAAAGCTGTATCCATGTAATGCTTTCTAAGAGGAAAAGGAAACTAATTTTTCCCTCTCCTCTTTCTGGAATTCTTCTTCCTGAAACACAAGAATTGAGCCTCTACTTTGTTTTGAAATTTTCAGTTCATTTGACTTATGCCTTAATCTGTACTTACCATTTCACTCTTCTGCTCTCTGTTTGTTCATTTACTTAGCTTAAGGGGAGGGAATAATTAGGGACACATTTCATTAGCCATCTCTCCTCTGTAGTCATTATCCTCAGTTCCCACTGCAATCATGTGCATTGGTAACATAACTATTAAAGACCGGTGTTTTATTGGTGTAGGAGGAGATAATGCTTGACAGCAGATGAACTAAGTATAGGGATTTTAGGGTGGCATTACTTTTGAACCTCTATGATAAACATTCTGTGCGTCACACAATAAAACTTCTGACCCTGCTTAAAAAAATATGACAGCTTTTTTTCCCAACTGGAAATGTGTGAGAGTGCATTTGTTGCTCCTTATTAAAGTGATTGGTTCTTGCATTTATGTGTGTACTGAAAAATAATAATGTTAGACTAGTGTAGTGTAGGAGGGGAGAGATGTGGTTTTTTAACTGTGGTATTAATTAAGACACTCAGCAATATCTATTTCTGAACACTTATGCATACAAGAACATAACGTTGTTTGAATTACATGGAAAATAAATACATAAAAACAAAAGCAGTTGTGAATTAGGATCAAAGATCCTGCACAGTTCACAGAATGAACATCAAACATTGTTTTCAGATGTATAAATTGAGATTTCTAACCTTTGTGATTGTTTAATCTTATAGGACTTTATTTTTTTTTGTGATGCTGTTGCATCATGGATTAGCCCAAAAGATGATCTCCGAGACATGTTCTGTAAGGTAAGGTTTCTAATATAGAGGTATATTCCAATGATGGTTGTTTTGCATCCTCTGGTTTGTTTCTCTCTTTTTGTAGCACTTAGTGTTTGTGGTCATGTGGTCGTGGAGGTATCTCTGCCCCTTGTGGTCATGCAAGGTCATAAATTTTCAGACAAACAACATGAAAATCCTATTTTTTTTAAACCTATATTTTCCTCTGTGCATATGGGTTATTCCAGACTTTTTAAAACCAAGAAGTTCACTCGAGATGTTATTCAGAGGTATAATCATCCTCAATTAGGTTTTCATAACATCCAGCACACTATGTTTTGCCTTCATTTGGGAGAAGAGGGAGTTCTACACTACATTTAAGAATTGTTTTTCCAGAAAATGAGATTCATATGGTTTAAGACTGTTTTTTGTCACAAAAATGCCTGCTTTATTCTGAAGAAATATCTAGAAAAATTCAAATTAAAAGTATCCAGTGGTATTCTATTTGATTCTCTTTTGCTGAAAATAAGGGATTGCTTAATCCTCAGAAAGCCTGTTGGGTGAGCAAGTTCCAAGAAACTAACATACAGTTATATCCAAGAATACCTCCCTAGACAAAGTGTCAATAGAATTTAAGCAAAAGGACTGTTTCCCTTGTATTATAAAAAAAAAAGAAAAAAAAAACCAAACAAAAGCAGCCAACCAACCAAAAAAACCCAAACCCCAAAACCATCCCAAAATGGGATATACTGTATTTTGGCACTAGTGTCTTACATTAAAAAACGAGAGAGAAAAAAAAGCAGTTCCCTTCACAAGTTCTGAGGTGAAATCTCGATTTTTAGGATGTTCTGTGTCAAAAAGAAAGTTTATGATACTCTTAAATCAAAAATAAAACATATAGCAAAGTATTTACTAGGATCATGGATCAGTACTGGCACTTCTTCTTCAATTAATGCCATGTGTGAGCATGAAAGCAGAAGCTAGAACTTCTCTTTCCTATCTTTAAGAGCAGACAGAAATCTCACTGTCCTAGTTAGCCTCTCAGATAACTGGTCTCCTTCCAAGGAATGTTAGATCTAGGAAAGCCACAGATGTGAGTCTTCTAGCATCAGCAGAAGGAAACAGCAAATACAAGTGAAATGGAAGTCCAGGATACAGCCTGTGATGATTGCCCAACGCAGTTTCAGTGTGTGTTTCTGTACCAGTCCTTCAGCATCAAATACTTGCTTCAGTAAGTTAAGTGCTCCTCTTTTCCACATTCTTCCAAGTTTTCCATGTATCACTCAAGGCATTCAAACCAGACAAAATGGTTGTTGATCACTTGGCATAAGGACATCTTTGCTTGTTAAAGCAAACAATTTTAAAGTATTTTTGTGCTTTTTGCCTTGCAGGAAAGGAGACTTCTTCAGTGATGGCATGCAGGGGTTTTAGATTACTTCTTTGTGAATACATGATTGCTGTAGTCCAGTCAGATGTTTTTCCAACAATAATACGACTTTCAGGAAAAATGGAAATAAAATGGATTGTCCAGTGTTTCTTTTTTTTGTTTCATTCTTTAGCACTAGAAGTGGAGAGAAAATGCCACTTTCAAGAGCACAGATAGACGAGCTGCCAGTGTTGATATCTGACACACAATTTTCTGTCATATCTGAACATTCTTAAATTTTCAGTAGTTTCTGGCTTATTTGACTGTGTGGGTTAGGAAAGAGAGGCAAATTTGCTTGTGGAAGGGAGAAAAGCAGTAAGTTAACTGGTGGCACTGTAATGTCATTAGCATATAACATTGGCATTGCATTTTCTGTGAGAATGTGTTCAGGACAGACTGTTCCACAACTCAGTTTCACTGAAGGTAAAAAACAAAAACTAAACTTCAGCTTCTTTTGGCATAATTTTCTGTGAGCAAGAGTAATTTCATCTGCTTTTTGTCCTTTCTAATGTTCATCTTTTACTTGCTGTTTTAAGAGCTAACATAATAAGACCTTTCTGATAGTATAATTTAATTTAATGGTTTTCAGTTAATTTATTACATCAGAAGGTCCAGACTGAAACCTGTAGATTAATAGTTTTCCTCTTCCACTGGATTTTGATTACCATTGATTATGGATCCCTGTTCTTTCAAAACAAAAAAGATTTCAAGAGCTTCCTTTTTAGTGACAGTTCTATGCAAAACATAGAGCTGTCACAGGTTTTATTTTTGTACTAGAAATTGAGAGGTATTCATTCTGTCAAATGCTGGGTGCAGTTCTTGCTCAGCTTTCTTCCCACAACATAACTGCACATTTAAAGAAGAAACGTGAACACAGTAGTCTTAAAGTATATGAACTGTGTTGAATGAACGAACAAATGAACGAACGAATGAATGAATGAATGAATGAGTGAATGAATGAAAATGAATTGAAAAATTATAAATAGACATTCTGAAATGGCCTAACTCTAGGTTACCCAAAAAAAATACATACAAATATGTACACATGCACTAGTTTGTGTGGGTAGCTATATTCTGCATGTCACCTTTTAAAGAAAAAGCATGCTAAGAAAGACATTACTTCCTTTGTTTCTTAGTAGTATTTCAGTATGAAATCAGTGAATTCAGATTGCCAGATGTACAACTCAGCAATTTGTGCCTTACTGCTTATGAGGCTAGTAAATAATATATCCTCTATTTAGTGTTTATCTTGACTGCTCCCCTGTCATTTGTAGATTCTTCATGGATTTAAAAATCAAGTTGGGGATGAGAATTGGAGGCGTTTTTCTGACCAGTGTCCTCTTCCCTTAAAAGAGCGCCTTGCAGCTTACTATGGAGTTTAACCTCATGCACTGTAGCTGCAGTCCCATAATTAGAGGTAAGCACACAAGTCTTTCTTTGGTAAACAGAGCTGTATAACAGACTTCCTCCCCATTTGCTTTTATGAAATATAATTAATTCATCAGTCTAGAATTGTTCAGATACACTGGAGGAGACATCTTTCCTTCCTGTATAAAGGAAAAAAGGAAGGTATGATAGCATACCTAAATGATGATGGCTGTAGCAAAAGGAGCTGTTTGACTTTTTTTATTGTTGCATAGAAAGAGAAAAAAAGTGCGTGTGTCATACACACATTAGTTTATTGAGGTAAATTTGTAAGCATGGGTATAAAAAAGCGCTGGTTCAAGTTTAATAAGCAAAGTGATGAATATGATCCTCAAATCATTGTACTAAAGACACAGACTCCTTTATATGTTATGAATTAAGAGGTGGCAGATGTAGTCTAAGCAGGAATATTCCTCTGGGATAAGAAAGCAAGTTTGTTAACACACTTGAGCTATGAGAAGTCCAATATACTTGTAACTACATCCTAACTGATCTTTGTACTGAATAAAGGATGTTATGATATTGTATAACTACTGTAATTGTAAAATATGATGTTTTGGGGAGGCTGATGTGTTTATTATGGCCATGTTCTGTTTTTTGCAACAGTTCATGATTGTTAGACAGTTCTGTGCAGAGAATGCTTCAATTTCATCAAAGAACAGTGAAAGCACATTCTAGAATAGCTGTATTATTATACCACTGTGCTTTGTATGCTATCTGTGCATGATGTATGAAGCAAATTTCCCATGTGTAAAGTAGTGTGATACTGTGAAGAGATTACATTACCCAAAGAAAGAGGGCAAATTCAATTTATTCATTTAATCTTCATATAAATTTGATATTTCTATTTGAATTTTTGCACTGAAATTACGAGAGTGAGTCATGCAGTTGTGTTTAATTTTTGAAATTGAAAACTATTTAAAAGTCAGCCTAAGATTTTTTCGAAGTCAGTGACGTAAGAAATCCTGGTTGGATTACATGTTTGATTAAAAATTATCCAACTTCAAACATTTACATATTTATCAATGACAGTGTTTTGGTTCTGACATAAGGATGTTTTCTCCTGCTGTTGAAGAGGAAGCCAAAGTGATAAAATCTGCCATTATTCTCAGTTTGAACTGAGGAGAAACTATGGCTTTCTCTTTTAATCCACCTAAAAAGGGAAACTGTTAGGTCAGCAGCAGATATGTTTAATATTCTTTCTCTCTTACCTCATAATTTGGTGCTAAAAATGGAAAAGCTGGTTTAGAATATATAGCACCGCTTTTATCTTAAATCTAAATTTAGCACAATAGTGGATCTGCCAATGTAGCTTCAAACCATACATTGTTGTTTCATGAATAATTTATCTGATATAAATGTGCTGCTTTCTTAACAGACTTATAAGGGGAAAATCTAGGCATAAATTCATTTTTAAGTTAAAGCTTGGTGCTTACTGCTTGAAAAAGACTCTTTGTTTATGTACCTATCTTTCAAAGGTTCAAGGTAAGATTTAACTATAGTTCTATCTTTTCCTTTTACAGGTCCTTCAGTCTGGGAGACTATGAGGGAGCCTCTGCACCCAGGGAAAATGTTACCCTTTACTGGGGGGAAGGGTAAACCAGTAGGGAATACAGTACAATCCCAACCCTACTGGGAGGGGCGGGAGGGAGGTGTTGCCGTCACTGTATTAAGTCGATGTTGGGAAATGTTTTAACATCTGGAGCCTTTGTGGGTGGAAATCTGTCTCCTATTACACCTCTGCACTGGATGTGAAGAAGAAAAAAAAAGAATCTAGTCACAAAACAGCACATTCTGGAATATTGTGGGGATTTGTACCAAAATAAGAAACAATATAATTGAACCATAGGGATACGTAAAGAGGAAAAATATTTTGCGCACAATAAAGGAAACCTAAGAATGGGGGTCACAAACAGTAAAAGGCTTTCTTTTTTGTTTTCTGTTTTTTTAAGTAAGGGTTTTCTACATTACTTCATCCTGCTTGATGGGATTACTAGGTATTTGCATGTTAATGAAGAACTACGCAAACGAAGTTAGTACAGTTAAAATGCAGCTTGTGTCTGTGTAAGAAACAGGCACTTGCAGTGTACAGTATAGAAACCCCATCATAAAATAATAAAGGTTAACTTGGACAAAATGAAGCAACCTGCAAGCTGCCAAATAAGTCACTCCTTTCATTTTTGGGGTAAGGGGAGGGACACTGCAAAGGAAAGATTGACATCTTAATTTTTACATTAAGGAAAACAACCAAGGTAGTGGATATGATTTTGTTATTGTACTTTGTTAGCTTTAATTTCTAGAGTAAGGCATTATTCTTAACTTGCAGTTTAAGGTTCAGGCATGCGTTCTGGCTCATAGTGATCAGAAGTAATTTTAATTAGTGGGAAAGTAGCATGCTTGCATCACATAGAGTGAAATTGGTATACATTTACCTATGTTGCGCCAGTTTTGTGTTGCAGTTTACCAATTCAATATAGCCCTGCATTTAAAATTCCTTTTTAAGATTCCGTGGGATTTATTTTTATTAAGAATATAGATATAAAGTACTGTAGTTAACGTTAAATTAGGCCTTGAAATACCTTTTAGGATCTGTTAAGAATAAGATTGATATTGTATTGTGTGTAACCTGCACAATGTGGAAAGCTGATATAGCTGTGCAAAATATTTGCCTCTGTGCTGTCAGTGTGATGTGCTTTCTGCATGGTTATATACTAGTGATTTTATCAGAATCTCTAAAATGAGTTACATGGTAAGACCCGTTAAAGGCTGCATAAATGTTAGTTGGCACGTAAAGACAATTGTAGAAATTGATGACAAGATTGCTATATTTGTGTTTATTCCCACTCAACGTATTACCTTCTATGCTTTCTTTTTGTTCAAAGCATGATCTTAAAGAGATGTTTAAGTTAATGGATGTCATGCAGGGTATCTACACTGTATCTCGGCGCATGTTGGTGGCCCTTTGTGATGTAGTTAAATGCACAAGGGTGCAAGTTTAAAGCTACAGAGTGAAAGTTGGTTTGGATCCTCCTCATTTCATTTGTTTAGCTTTTCTGTTGTGTTTTTTTTTCTCTACTTACATGTATTCCTGTGAATAAATCCTTGTTAAGTTAACCCTTTACTTTTCCTTCCATGTGTATTTTCTTATGTACTGTGAATGTGAAATCCTAACTGGTACACTTGATCTTGTGTCCATCTGAAAGTGGCAAGTCTTTAATTATTTAGATTGCCTAAAGAGTATCCCATGATGATAAAGGAAAATGGAGAGATTTTTAACTCTGCTGGTCAGAGGTGAAGCCACACCTTTCCATTTTTCAAGTGCTGCATTATTAATCTGCAAAACAAAATTAAGCCATAACAGCCTTTTTGTAGATTTAGTTTCTCACCTTTGCATTGCAGAATGGATACTGGATAACAGTTTTTGTTTGGTTTTTTTTTCTTTTGTTTGGTTTGGTTTTTTGTTCATTTTGTTTGGTTTGGTTTTGTTGGTTGGTTGGTTGGTTGGGCTTTTTTTAAGAACTTGCTCTTCTGTGCATGGTTCTATTCTTTTACTGTTGAATGATTTAGCCATTGCACTGAAGTTTGAGCTGTGTGAGTGTGAACTTAAAAATGCTGTTTAAATAGTTGAGATTTTTTTTTTAATGCATGATCACATGCATGTTTTATGTCCCCCCTCTCTTTTTTCAGCTTTGCAAATTTTAATAGATTATGCCTGAAGAATAGTTAGGAGACATGTACTGTATGAAATACATTCAGTAATGCCAGTACATAGTATTTATTCAATTTGGTCAAAATTGCATGTGATAACTTGCTTTCAAATTATGTTATTTTGGTAGCAAACACAAAATTACTTCTCATCTAATAACTCTGAAGTAAATTAGTAATAGCCACTAAAAACACTTTAAAACCAAATCTTGAAAGGGAAAAAACACCCCCAACATTTAGCAAGGTGGGATATTACTTTAAACCCAACTTGCTTTAATTTTGAGTGTTTCAACTTTTTAAAGAAGAGTTTCAGAGAAATGAAATTCAAAAGTTTGTAGAGTAGAAAACCTACCCAAATAATACATTAGCATAACAGCTAGAATTTGGGTTTAACTAAACGGCTTAAATTTCAGAAAGCCCCTTTAACCAAATAAAACCACTCCACCTCATCTTGGGTTAGCTTAGGATGCCACTTTTGTACATATGTGTTTTAATAGGTATTTGTACAGATGTGAACTGATCTGGTGTGACAGCAAGGAAAGTAATTAAATAGAGCAGAAATAAACAATCCTGACAAAATAGTTTTTTGTATCAGTAAGTTTTCATGGTATATTTTAAAGCAAATAAACCATAGTCCTAATGCATAATACAGTGCAACGATTTGCAGATGCCATTTAGGGTGTAATGTGAGCTAAGAAAATTTCTGAAACAGCATTAATATTTAAAATCGAATTATTGCATCATGGGATATATAAAAAGCATCTTAATTCTTGTGGTGTAGTCTTGACAGTTCTTGAATGTTGACTGAATGTTTCTACTGGTAGAATTGTGAGTTTGTCTTTGTTACATTCCAGTGTTTCTGCCTCTTGGCATGCTAAAAGCACGGCTTACTTCATTTGCTCCTTACACACTGAAAAAAGTGCTGTTAGTGTGCTAAACTACAGAAATAGCCGCTGCTAAGTCATGGTGTAGATTTTCTACTTGAATATTTTTGTTGTAGGAACCTCAGGAGTCAGTGTTTACTGTTTTTATATATGCCTTTTTCCTGTTTTGAGTTTCCCTTTTTGAAGGATTCTGAGAGTGAACAAAAGCTGCTGATCAACCTAAGTTGGTAACAGAAAGTGTATTTAAAATCCTTATAAATGCATCTTTTTGGCAGTTCTAAATTGCTAGTAAATTAATCTTAGGCAAAGTTCAATATTAACTTCTTTTCATAACACATTCAGGAAACCGCTTGTTTCAGTTAGGGAAGAAGATTAGACTAGTTCATTATTTTAACCAGTGCAAGCAAAAATAATAAATTTTGTATTTTTTTTCCAAAGCTTGATTATTTTCTAAATCAGTGAATATGTATATATTTAAATTGTAGGAAGCTAATTCTTATGCTTTGGTTTATTGCTCCTTGAAGCTTGTACTCAAAAGATCACTTTTAGAAGAATGGGTTAAAATTTGTAATCATTATAATTTTTTAAAGTTATGAAGTAGCATAAATTTTGTAATTAACAATATTGATACACACTGTGATTTCTTTTTTGTTAGGACATTTATGTTAGCATCAATCTTAATTACTTAAACTGCATATATTGTATAATAGCGAAATGTATATTTTAAAACTTCCAAGTGGCTTTCCTCAAGCAAAACTCATTGCTACTTAGAAATAATCAAATACTAGCTTTATCTCAGGTGAATACTCTTGTACCCTTTTTGTTCAGAACACATGCTAATAAAAATGTGTCATAATTTTATCAGTTTACGTATTTCATTTAGGCAGCTCCTCTTGTCTTAATCTAACTCTAAATTAACCTTCTACTGTGGGACAATAATGACTTTTGCTTCACCTATATTATTCATATTGAATGTATTAACAGACAAGGTGCAAAAACATTCTTCCCTTGAGAAGAATGCATCCATATTCAAACAACTGAAATATTTATTTTTAAAATGCTTTAAATGCAACATTAAATTGGAAATCTTTTGTTTCAGATTTTGTCAAGGAAAGAAGTTGTAATTTAACACTAATTGCTTCCATACCATCTCTTTCATGAGGATGATAGATGCATAAAGCTTTTATATAGGGTATAAAGAGTGACTTTTTGTCTTAGATAAAGGTTAAGCTCTACAGTGAAATGGCAAAACATCCTGCACTTATCTCAGATAGATGCTGATGTAGTTTGCACACACTTGTTATATATTACATAACCTCACCTTGAATAAATAAAGCTTGATCAATAGCTGTGTATTTCACTCACCTATGCATTCTCCAGGATGACTTACATCCATCAGTCTTCTACGTATTCTCAAATAGAAACTGGGTTTTTTCTGCCACTGGTGCTTGCTCTTTGCACTTAACAGTTGGAGCAAGCCAGTTTTGGTTTATTATTTTAAATGGGGAACTGAGGCAAGTACTCTTCATGCTTGCCTTGTATATTCTGCTAAAATAGTGATACTCACTCACTTGAATGTACTTACATGAGGGAAGTTTGAAATGGCTCCATAAGATAAATCCCTGTGTGGTGTTACAGTATGCTTTAAGTAAGCCAAATCCACATCTCAAATAATTCAGCACTTAAAGTATACTATAACTTTTTCTATAGAATGGTTCTATTGTACTACTTTTGCTTTAGGTATCTATTTCCTTACTTTGGGTGAGCAACAAAATAGGAAGGCTTGGGTGCTTTTTTGTGAGGACAGCAATGAGAAAAATTAGAGTTTGGTATAAGGAGGTTTTTTGGGCTGTTGAAATCTGCAGTGTGATGTAACCTTTTTTCATGAAAAGAGATAGGTAGTTATGTTGTACATGGTCTGACTTAATAATACTAGACACTCCTAAAATTTCAAATTGGATTAAGTACGCAAAATAGTTTTAAATGAAAGATGACTGAATCTTTCTGCTGACAACTTAGGTTGTATAAGTTTTGCTTGAAAGCTTTAAATCTGATGTTTCTGTATCTGCCACAATGTTGGAATGTTTCCTTCAAACATATCCTCCCGCAACCTATCAAACTGTACTAAATTGAGTGATATTTCATGAAGTCTGCCTATGTGCTAACAGAACTTCATTTTAAATAGAATATGGTTTTAATTTTTGATAAGCTGCTGAATTTTAAAGAGTTTTTGGGGCCACCAAATATTTTGGATCATGCAGAGAATATATATTGTACTGTAGTAATTTTGTATTTACATTTGTATGATGTGACATAATAGATGTGAATGTTAATCACTGCTTGACTATGTTAATAAAGTTGTTTAAATATAGATGTTGCATTCCAATTTTTAATGAATTATTAAAATTTAATGTTCAATTATGTTTTGCCTGGCCCTGTAGTGTGCTCTTCTGATTTATACATGTAAGTACTGGAGTTTCTGGAATAAGGATTTTCATTTTCATTTTATTAAAAGAAAATTATCTTTGGATAAGGATAGTTTAGATGCTTCATGCTGCTTAAGGGCATTTGAATGTAGAAAAAAGGAGGCTTTGGGGATTTGAAATTAGAGCCTCTTGGGGATTTGAAATTAGAGCCTCTTGAGTGATAACTGGTAATTATTTTACTACTGAGAAATGTTATGTTGACTACTTTTTTTGAAACAGTTGATACTTGCTAAGTTTCCAAATGGAAAAAGAAAAAAAATTGTTCTCATTCCTTGTTATATCAATAATGTGAATAATAAAATAATGAGTAAACTAGAAATAAATTCAAACTATTCATGACCTTGAAAAAAATTTGCAGTGGTCTTAGTCTAATTTTGTCTGTCTTTTATGGGACCATGACAATACAAACTATTTAAAGAGTTGCCCTTCCAGAACTTCCTGATACATGAGTCTCCAAAATGAGAAAGTGAAATCAACAGTTTCATTCAGTCCACCCATGCTGATAGGAATATTTTATGTTCAGTTTCAGTATTTAACAGTTGGTCAATAGCATTTAGACAACTTAGACAATAACATATGTCTAATCTGGATTGCTTCTATAGTGTAATGATTAAGTTCAATAAAATGCATTGATAAAACTACTTACTATAATGGAATTTTAAGTAAAATTAATTGCTGCATACTTGGCTGAAACTGCGTAACATGACTGATTTCTGCTTCTGGAAACAGAAGGCCACCAAAGAGCAGTATAGGGACCAAGCTGATTAGCAGAGGTATCAGTTCCTGGTGGCTGAGCACACCAGTGGCTGTGTGGGAGGGGCTGGGGGGAAGTTTTTGTTTCTTTCAAATAGCCATCTCTACTCCCCTTATGTTCTGGGGTACCTGTGGTAGAACATCCTACTGTCAGTCAGCAGTTTTGTTCAAGTCTCCTACTATCAGCTCAGAGCCGGATCTGAGATATGGCCTCTAATTTTGACTCTGAGGTTAATTGCTGCCTGTATTTACAAACAAGAGTAACTACTAGCATCTTGAGTAAGTGAAATGAATTACTACAAAGTTTGTAGTCAGATTGGAACAGTGCAAATGATTGAACTTTCACTGTACATCACGCTATTTATTATTAAAAAAAAAAACAACCACAAAAACAAACCACCTCTAAAACCAAGTAAGAATTGCATCTAATTTAAAGTTGTACTTGAATACAAAAACATTTCAATAGGAATATTGTGTGTATAAAATAATTTATGTACAGTAAGTGCTTACAGAGCTGTTGGTATCTTTTGTTATACCAGAATGACTCACAATGAAACATACTGCATATATAAAGGACTGATATTTCACAGGCATTTACCCTTGTTTTGCATAAAACGAGCAATATACAGGCTATTGAAACCTCCCATAAGACAACCAAACATTAATCTGAATAATGACAGACTTAAAATTAGGTTGCTTCCTTAAGGAAAACAGATGCAATTATGCTGCACATGTATTAATGCATAGATGTGTGAATGATTATTTTTGAATCACAGTTTTTTGGGGTTTTTTTGTGACATCAGTCCTTTGCTTGCAGACTTCAATTTGAACAGTAAAAATTAAAATGGATGTATTTATATGTACTTATATGCATATATGTGTAATTTCAGGTATAAATCATTTTTCCAAAATTTGTAATTTTGAAATATATAGAAATATACATATATTTCAAAGTATTTTAAAAATGTGGAAATAAAATACATTGAACTGTTATACTGAGAGTTATACCCATTTTTCCTTATTGCCCCTTACAAAGTGGATGGTTATAAATTTCCTGTGTTAAATATACAGGGGAACTTAAAATCTTCCCATGTTTACAACATACAGGTTTACTTGGATGCATAATTATTATGGCATACCAATTTTTAAAAATTTTCCATTATTTCTCTTTGCACCTTTAGTGCTAAACATAAATAGAATTTTATCTCTGTGATAAAATACACAGTGAGAAGCAATGTTAATTTACCAGTCCTTTTACCTTGAAATTCTTCTCAGGGAATGTCCTAACCGGTTAGGGTATATTTAATTTACAGTTTTCTCGAGCTGTCTTTCAGCTTTACATTTATGCTGATTTGTTGAGAGGATTCTGTAACTTACAGATATAGAAACTGAAGGGTTTTGTGGCTTGCAAACTCAAAACATAGTCAATATTACCATAAAAAAGAGCGATTTTGCTTTAAAACTAAAATCACAGGCCCCCCCCCCAAAGGTGCAAAACTTTCACAGCTAGATTTTAAGGTGGTATTTTTCTTCCTAGAAACTCATCTTGACACAAGGCATTTTTCAGTGTCTTCTTTTAATATTATCTCAAAGGGAAAGTTTGAGTCATTTTACATGGTGGGGGGTTTTTTCTCCTTAACAGGTTGATGGTCAATATTTTTGTACACATTTTTTCATTGTGAAATGTACATGCTCAAATAAACATTTTGGAACCATGTATGTAAATATGTGCATGTTTTACTTCTAGCTTTGGAAGATCAGAAGAATCACATGACAAAATAAGAATTCGAGTATTCATTTTTTAAAATTCTTTACATATCTTAGTGTAAGTCGGTAAGATAGTTGCATCACTTTCTCCAGTACACTGCCATAAGAATATGTAGATAATTTTAGTTTTGCTTATCTCCATCCTCCTTATTGAATGCCGTGCATACAAAAACGCTTTTCATCCTTGGGCCAAAACCAGATGGAAGCTAGCTACAACCTCAGACCACAGCTCTCACTATGCTGCAAGAAATTCACTCATACATGTAACTGTTTCTCAGACAATAAAGTGGTGGAGTTTAACACAAATATTTGCCTGGTGTAACAACTCAAGAGTTTTGTTTTTCTAATTAACAACGACAGGCATGTTGGCTACTTTTAGTTCTCAAAAAAATAAAGCCCAAACTTCAGTGTCTTCTCTGTGTGGAGACAGGAGGCCTTCTAAATCATTACTAGTACATGTCTGCACATTTTCAGAAGGAATTAGACTTCAAGAGTTCTATTGAGGTGATAAGGACACTGATGTTCACATTTCTTCCAGTTGCTAAAGCTGGTGATTGCCATTAGTATGCACTAGTATGTCAATCTATGGATGTGAAGAATCAAAGGTAAGAATCAATTTCATATAGTATTACTTTTGCCCAAATGCAAACCATTCACTGACCATCCTGTCCATACTGACATTCTGATTTTTAATGTGCAATTGTAATTAAGTACCTGAATAACCAAATCATTTTCCCTCTTTCACAGTATTTCAACAGCTGCTTCTTAGATAGACACAGCTAAAACATCTGTCCAGAGCAATATATTTCTTTTTTATTATTTCATTTACTATCTTGCATAAACACAATCCCAAGCATTTGCACTTCTCTTTGTTAGTATAGTAATACAAGCTGTCTTTGGTTTATTAAGGACATAAGCAACATCTACTCTTACAGTATGCTGTACTAAGAATACTTTCCTGAGGTACCACATCATCATAGAATCATAGGATCAGCTGGGTTGGAAGAGACCTCTGAGATCATCAAGTCCAACCCCTGATCCAACATCACTCTGATCACTCAGTGCCACATCCAGTGTCAGCTTAAAAACCTCCGGGGACAGTGAATCCACCACCTCTCTGGGCAGGCCATTCCAATGCCTGATTACTCTCTAAAAAATGTCTTCCTAATATCCAACTTAAACCTCCCTTGGCAGAGCTTAAGCCCATGCCCTCTTGTCTTACTTCTGGTCCCCTGGGAGAAGAGACCAACCTCCACCTGGCCACAACCACCTGTCAGGTAGTTGTAGAGAGCAATAAGGTCTCCCCTGAGCCTT
>JAWWEU010000091.1:47012380-47022777 GCA_035583155.1 Acropternis orthonyx
AAGCATTCAGTTTAGTTATTGTGATGTTTTCATTGCAAATATATTTTATTTTGTTGTTGTGTAAGTCTCTCCTGCTTCGACAGTGCTAAACAGGTGATTGTTATGACTCTTGGTTCTGTCTGTTACTAAATAATATTAAAAGCAATCAAGAACAGCAAACTGGAGGGAAAATACAGTTTTTTTCAAGCCTTGAGTTCGTATGTTTTACTTGTTCTGTTCCCTGCAGTGTTCTATCACAAGGTTCTTAGATTATTTTTTAAAATATACTAATGTGATTTCTTATATAGGTTTTAAGGGCCCATTAAAATGGAAGAATTTTCAACTAAAATGAAAGTCCTCTGTTTTGCACCTTTAGAATGCATATTCAACTCTTCATATGTCTTCAAAATTTCAATTATGCTTTTGATATCTTTCTTTGGCAGGGCTACAATAGAGGAGACATACTCAAGGTCAATGACAAAACTAGCTAAATCAGCAAGCAATTACACACAACTTGGGTAAGTAAGTGTATATAAGAGAAATAAATGACTGCATACATATTAAGAATCAAGTTTGATTCTGAATATTTTATTGCTGATGTTGAAGGTTAGCATAACTTTCCCACCTTTAAAAATGGTTAGTTCTTCAGTAAGCTTGCAAAATACCGTACAGCTATGATAAAAACAAAGACAACACAGTTCTTTAAAGCAGGATAAAAAAAGCAAAGACCAAACATGAAGAACTGTCTGTTCTTCTGTGCTTAAGGCTGAGTTCTTTTCAAACATCATGATTTCTATTATGTTCTCTCAAGGCTGTGGAAATTGTTTTGAAGGGAACTTACGGTCCATAAATGTGATAGTTAATTTATTTATTTCCATTTTTTCTGGTTTTTGGAGTGTTATCTGTCCTCAGAGATGTTCAGAATGAGACTTTTCTATAGATTCATTCCATAGTTTAATGAAAGTTTTATACATGGGGTTTGTTTTTAAAAACTGGGATGATTAATGGTTACTTTTTCATCAGAAAGATTAGGCCAATGAGAACTCAGACGTCTTAAATGAAGTTAGATTTTTTTTCATTGTAATAATCTCATTTAGAAACGTGGGGAACTTTCATCAGTGGATAATTTGATAACAGTTGTTGCTGGTCTTTAAACTAAAAAGCAGATACAGAATCTCTGATCAGGCCTTTAAAGTCTATGGTTAGTATTGGTTTTTTAGCAGTGTTAACCAGGAAAGTGAGGTAGAAGTGTTTAGAATAACTGGAGAAGTCCATTCAGCATAGAGATTTGAATCTGAGAAATGATTCCACCTTCCTGTGACATACAGTTCATGTCTCTTGATCCCTTTTAGTGGCAGACCATCTTTGCCAGTATTTTTTTTTTCTGCATCTTGTGGCTGCAGTGATATAAGACAATTAGAAACTTAACTAAAAAAAAAATTTCTGATTTATTCACGCTATTAAAGTCTATACATAAAAATACTTACCACATGTTAGATTATTTTGAGCTGCTTTTACACCCTCTTGCTACTTGGCATTATTGTGTGCTGATAATAGAGAGGATTAGATGAACATTGCTGTGTTTTACTCACTAGGGTCAATACAGGGAAAACATGAAACACGGAAAAATTAGTAGATAGGATGCCAAGTACATTTGGAAGACATTTAGTAAGAATTTATAGCAGTTGTTGGGGGTTTTGTTTGTTTCAATACTAGGAACAGAAGTGAACTGTAACTTGTCCGTTATCCTTTAGCATTGTTTAAAAAATAGGTAACTAAATTTAAAAAATCCAGATGAACAGTAAGTATTATTTTTCTCAATCTAGGACATTTGCACCAGTTTGGGATGTCTTCAAAACCTCAACAGAAAAGCTAGCAAGTTGTCATTTGGATCTTGTGCGGAGATTACAAGAACTAATAAAAGAAGTTCACAAGTATGGAGATGAACAAATCAAAGCTTATAAAAAGGTTATTAATTTTTTATTTTGTATGTCCAATTACTTGCTAACATTAAAATGAAAATGGTTTGGTTTTGACAACCATGTGATATTTGGCAGACTAAAGAAGATGTTTCAGGAACTTTGGAAGCAGTGCAAAATATTCAAAGTATCACTCAGGCCTTGCAGAAATCAAAGGAAAACTACAATACAAAGTGTGTGGAACAAGAGCGCTTGAAAAAGGAAGGAGCGACACAGAGGGAAATCGATAAGGTAGCTCTGTCTTACTATAATTGTGTTATTGATCAGTAATGTGTTTACATTTTAATAACTGGAATGCTTTGAGGGGGTTAAATGTAATTAAAAGTAGTAGTTGTGACATCTGTAATGTGCATGATATTTTGAATACCCAGTGAGATGTTTTTGTTTGCACTTACTTCCTTCTCTAACTGCACTGCAATGCTAATTTTTTTGTAAATACTTGCATCATATGATAAGATTGATAAGTGGCTTTTACAGAAATTGCACATAATTGTTTTAGCATCTATTATGTTTTTGAATATATTTTCATATGTAAATGCACAAATAGTCAATGCCCTTGTTACTGAACTATGGCATAATTGTTGTCCCTTTAATAAGGCAGCTAATTACATGAGTATTTGAAGGCTGTTCCCTTCAGAAGAAAAACACGTTATCAGTAATTTCAGTGCTACTTTAAAAGATTCTAATTTCATGGACAGGAAAAACAAGGGATGAGTATTTTGATGTTGTATTTAGTACTGTCCTTGGGTTATGACAGGGTTTGATCCACTCAGAGAATCACAAAATGTTTGAAGTTGGCAGGGAACTCTCGAAGCATCCTGTCTATCCCCCATGCTCAAGCGGAGCCACCTCAAGCCAGTTACCCAGGACCAGATTGCTTTTTAGCATCTCCAAAGATGGAGATTCTACAGTTTCTCTAGGCAATCTGTGGCAGGGCTCAGTCACCTTCACAGGAAAAAGGTGTTTCCTGATGTTCAGAGGGAACCTTTTGTGTTTTCTGGTAGTGCTCACTGCCTCTGGTTCTGTCACTGGGCACCACTGGAAAGAGCCTGACTTTGTCTTCTGTGTATCCTTCCTTTAGGTATTGATATCTATTGATGAGATTTTCCCAAAGGCTTCCCTTCTTGAGGCTGAACAGCTTCAGTGCTCTCAGTCTTTTCTCATGGGACAGGTGCTTCAGTCCCTTAATCATTTTTGCAGCCCTTTAATGGACTCTCCCCAATACATTCATGTCTCTTTTGCAATGGACAACCCAGAATTAGACACTACTCCAGGTGTGGCCTTAGCTGTGCTGAGAGGAAGGATCACCTTCCTTGACCTACTGACATAACTGTAACTTTTTCCTGTTCTCAGGAGTCTAAGTAGTTGAGGAAAGAGATCACATTTCCTTGTCTCTAACTGGTTATTGCATTTTCACTGATGGCAAGAGTGATTCTTTTCACCATGTTCCAGTAGTTTCATATAGGTGTAAATGTAGCTTTTCCCCCCCACCCCAGCTTTTGTCTCCAATGACAGTTGATGTTGCATTCTAGACACGAATTAGAAATAAGTGTGTTGGCAGAGGTTTTCCTGCCAGTATATTCTAAGTGTAATTTTGCTGAATTCTTGTAAATAGATTGAAACTTTGCAGTAGGAAAAACTAACTTGATGGAAGACTTGTTTTTAAGATCTAGCATTATCCTTGTTTATTTGGAAAGAAAAAAAAATGTTTAGCCTGACAGATACCTACATGACAAAGGAGAAAGGGAAGCACTAGAGGAGGAAGGTCATTTTTTACTGGTTTATGCATAATTCTTTGATGCAATTAGATCATAGTTGAATGCTCTGCAAGTACTTGAAAAATATTTCCAGTGGGAGGAGGTAACCAGTATGGTCACATCTCTTCAGTCATGCCTCTATCCAAATTTACACTTGTAGTTTTCAGAAACAGGGTAATCAAAGATTGTATTAGTTTATTTTTCCTTTGATAGAAAAGAGGTTTTTGCTTTTAGCACAAAATGAAAACTATTTTCTACCAAAACCACAGAATAACTGCTTTGTAACAAAACAAGGATCCTATATTAGTATACAAAGCCAAATGCTTCTAGAGGTACTGTTGAAGAATCTGAGGAGGCATCTGAGACCTTGGAATTTTTATTGCTGCACCTGAGAATACTCACATCCTGTTTTCAGGAGAGAGTGCTAGTTAGTCATGTAGTGTTCACACATTTTATCATTTTCCCTGTGCTATTGAGTCATTAGTTTTTCAGTTGGTCTTCAGGATTAATATTCGGATTCTGCTGATTGTTAAACATGATAGGAGATGGAGAGTATTTTTGTTTTGTCAAAATCCCTCGCACATGGGGTTCAATTACATAATGCTTTACCAAAAACCCCTTTTTTTTTAAAGTCTTTTAACTTGGCAATTACTTCATTTTCAATGGTTAAATTTGGAGTGACCTTATTACAAAGCAGTTTTATTCAATTTTGAAAAGAAGATTTCATGGAGCACATTGTACTTTTAGCATAGTAAATGGCATTTGGGAAACAACGTAGGACTGTGTGCTTGATAATTTTCCTGTGTGAATGTGTAAGAGTTAGAATTATGAAGTATAGTTCATAGTAATTAACTGATGGGATTGATACAACCTGTCATTCTCCATTTTAATGCCTGAATGACCCATATTCTTCTTTCATGAAGTATTTTCAGGCTCTGTTATGCTGAGTGTAGATTACTATGTAACTAAGATATGCTTAAGCTTTCTTTGTAACTGAGAAAATGAAACTGTAGGTTTGGTTCCTATTCCTTTGAAGTCCTGATTCATGTTTCTGCAGTGAACAAGTGCTAGTGTTATGTTGTTACTTTTGATTTTCTGGTTTTTTTCTTTGTTTGTTTTGGGTTTTTTTGTTTTTTGGTTGGTTTTTTTTTTTGGTTGGTTGGTTTTTATTGTTGTTGGTTTTTTGGTTTTTTTTTTTCCCCCTCTTGGAAATTGCAGAATATCTCTCTCTGTTGCTGGAGGGCAATTTTATATTAATTCATTTGAACATTATAGATAATGATCAGATTTACAAGTTATTGCAAGTGAAAAATAGTTTCTGTTTTTACTGTGAGAAATTGATTTGAAAGGGTAAGAGGGCCACTTGGAACTAGAATAAACACTAACTATACAGCTGTCTTTTACTGCTGTCATTAACAATTCAGGAATGCTTTTGAGTTACAATTGATGTGAAATTTCAATGAGATAAAGTAGGCATGTTAAACAAAAAGCTAGGGAAAAAAACGATGTTCAAGTTGATTTTTATTTTCATTGGCATTTAGCTTGGAAATAGTATATGAAAGCTTTGAAAGACTTTATCTCATGTGCATCATGCTATAAACTTTGAAAATAACTTTCTCTACCGCAATCAATCACTTCATCCAGTTTTGTTCTCTGTGTAATACTGAGATTCTGCTGTGTTTTGTTTTGTCTTTTATTTAACTCCCAGAAAAAATTATTTTGGCATATTAGCAACAAATGATGAAAAAAGGCTATAAATCCCCAAGGGACTATTATAAATAACACTAACCTGCATAAATCTGATCATCAGTGTGTTCTCCATTAGCTTCACTTTCAAGTATTTCTTAATCTGTTGATGTAACTCCTCTTAATCCACTGATATACCTCCTTTCCTTTTCAATTTCTTCATCTGTTTCTAAGAGTGCTGCACCATCTTGGGTTGTTTTTTTTTTTTACCATTTACTCTTTCAAAATTACACATATAACCATTTGCTCTGTATTCCAACCCTGCTTTTTTTCCTATTTTGCTGTTGCAAATACAAATTTCTTGTAAAATTTGACAAGAGTTAATGAGTTATCATCAGTGATAAAAATTTGATTTCCAGATAAATGTATTATAAATTTGTCACTGGTGATAAGGCAAAGGAATTTAAATTAAGTAACAGCATTGTTATATTTTTATGTGGTTTATGTATAGTTTTAAATAATAACCTCTAAGAACTTGAATCCAAGTTATTTGGTGATGAAATTTTGTGACAACACTTCTGTGTTTTGGTATGTCCCTGGACAATTTTTAGAGATGATCCTAGCCTTTCTTTTAATAATGACATTAAAGACCTGTGCTCAGATTGTATGTGTGACATTTGACACTTTTTTTGTACTGATCTCCAGGCGGCAGTTAAATCAAAAAAAGCTACAGATACCTATAAACTGTATGTGGAGAAGTATGCTGCATTTAAATCTGATTTTGAATTGAAAATGACAGAAACGGCACAGGTAAGTGTTACATTAATTGAATTACCTTTGAAACATATCAGCGTGTTCTATTTCATCTCTGAAGCTGTCTGAAATCAAAGTTTTTCAAAAATTTGTTACTTTGGGACTTAATTTGTTTGAAAGGCAAACACTGACCCTGTATACTGTGATAGCACTGTCCTTGAATGACACAATTGAGCACTAGGAATCTAGAAAGACGTTTTGAAGAAATTTTAGAAAGAAAGCAAAGGGAAATAGATGCATTGTGATATGGAAAGTCCTCTGAGTTGCTGGGCTCCTAGAACTCATTCATAGGAGTTTTATTACTAGGATACGCAATGGTTTTTTCATTATCATTCCATCAAAACACTTCAGTTAAATCTTGGGTAAACTATCTTCCCAGGGTTTACCTGAGATTTTGGACAGTACTTACACCTGTTTGAGCTTCTGGGGATTTTAAAAGACTCAGTCTGTATTCCAGAGGATATCAAGTTCTCTGTATCATTGCATGTGCCACTCCTTGCTACATTTTAAACCACACTTGTCTAAATGTCCTTAGTTCCTTAGCTGTAGCAATCCTTTTACTTCAGGATTAAATCTTAACTTAATGTTATAATGGACACCTGTAAACTTTCTGTAGCTGTCCATACTGGAAATGAAAATTGCCATTCTGCCAGTTTAAGATGTATGTGTGTAACTTTTTTAATTAAATTTCGGTGACATTTTATGAATTTTACATGTTTTTCCTCTTTTGGCATTTGCTATCTTACCTGCAAAGTGAACTGACTCATGATACGTGATTTTGAGTGGTTGAATTTTGAAATTCAAATATAAGGTCCTTCCAATCTTGAGTTGCAAGTTACCTTTTTTGCTGCGCTAAATATGGAGGGGTTTATTATGATTAAAGAAGTAGGAAAACACATTTTGTTGTTTAGAAATTGGATTTGATAAATTGGAAATTGGTAAATTCCTCTGTGTTATGCAACAGCTATACAGTTGCTGAGAAAACATGATGTCTTATTTGCCAGATTTTCTACCTTGCTGAGAAGGATTTTTTTTTTTAAATCATGTAGCTCAGTCAGTTATTGGAAAGGATCAAGTAGTTGAAAATGCTGTATTCTTTAAAAGTCCTCTGTCTGGAATGAGTAAGAATGCATTTTACAAAAACTAAAATTTACAGGAAAACATACATATTTATTAAAAAAGGTGTAGTGCTTGCGTAAATTTTGTATACTGAGTTAAACAGATAAAGATTCTGTCAATGATGATTTTTCGTTTGTATTGTAGCTTAAAGCACTAAGTATCTTGTGTTTGTTGAGTCAGTAACGTTACAGATCCATTTCAGTACATCTTTTTAAAATGGACTGATCTGTTAAAAGTGGAAGTAAACAATGTGGCTAATGTTTATACCTGTGATAATAATGATGTGGTTATATTATAATATCTAGCTTTATTCAAGATGGCTCAAGTTCAAAGACTTTAAATCTGAAGTATAAAATAATAAAGAAGAAAAAAAGGAAACAGTGGGGGAGGGGGGTGCTTTCCACTGACAGACAAAAAAATAAATAAATCTCTGTATGGACAACTGTTTTCCTGTGCATTAAGGAGAAGAATTCAAAGAACACATTGTGTACATGTCTTGACAACCCAATAATAACTGAGAACATATGTTACAGAGAGGGACCAGAGATAGTTTTGAAAGCGAAAGTTTACATTGTAAGGCGATCAGAAAAAGAAGTAACATCATACGGTAGGCTATAGAGGATGACAATATTGTCTGTAAAAAAAGAAAATAAATATAGTCTGCTTGATTGATGTCTAGAGAGGTATGCGAGTATGGCAGAAGGTTGAGGGTTTAGAAGTTACAGGTATTTGTCTTGTCTGTACAGAGTTGTTTGTGTACAGAGTAGCAGGAGGTGTGAAGTGGGGAGAGATGATCTTCAGAGAACCCTGTGCAAATTGGAGAGAAGGATTAAGTGGTGCTCCATGCTTTGGACACACTTCAAAGGGCAGTTACAGAAATAGGCAGAGAACTAGGAAAGAGCAGAAGTAAACAAAGATTTCAAGACAATTATGGTTGACTCTTGGGGAGAATGAGGACATTTTTAGTTCTGATTTTTGGCCAGGAAGGAGGCATTGAAAACTTTGGAAGTGAAATTAAAATGGCTGTCAGCTAGAAGCCTGAGTAAAATGGAGCAAACTGCAAAAATTACATTTGATGAGTTTAAAATTCAAACCAATGAATCATATATAAAGAAGCAAAGGCTGGGTGTTTAAACAGAAAATGAGAGAGCATGTGTGTGTATTTCCGAGGAGGAGAGGGTGCTAAAAAGCAAGTGCAAAACATATCCAGAAATAAGATTTCTTAGCTTAAATGAAAAACCAAGGCTCTTCAGTAATGGAGGAAAGTGGAGTTATTTGAACACCCTCTAAACCTATTTTCTTCTGGCAGAAATAGATCAGATTTTTTTGAAAATAAAGATAAGATGCAAGTTCAGAGAGTAGGTAAAAAAACCCTCAATAATGGTTCTAAAGGGATATATTGCTTTTTAAAGTGCATTATTTCATAACCTTGAGTCCCGTGCCTTGTTTAAGCAGGCTTAAGTAATTCCAATATTCTTATATGTTGTAATTGCCATGGTAAAGATCTGGAGAAAAAAAATGTTTGGTTGTTTGTTTTTTTTAACATTTAGCATATTTATTAAAATATAAAGTTTAGTCTTAAAAAAATATTTTTATTATGATTAATTGCTCATATTGGTTTACAGAAATTTCAAGACATTGAAGAAACACACCTTCTTCGTATGAAAGAGATTATAGAATCATTATCAAATACCATAAAGGAAATTCATATACAAATAGGAGAGGTAATTTTTATACTATCTTTTTGTGTTTGGATTATGGTACGCATTTTTCTCAACTATTAAATGGAGTGTTTCTTACTGTGTTTGTGGTAATTTCATATTTCAAATGATGGAAATTCAATGTAAGCTCAAATTTCCATGGCTTCCTGTTGCATTTATAAGTTCAGTGTCAGAAAATTTATAGAATAAGTCTGAATGAATTTGGTTTTAACAGAGAACAAAATATTATGACAATTGGAAGAATTTTTAATGTATTTTAATTTCTACTCCCTAGATATTGTATTAGCACTCATTTCACACATAATCAGTATACTATTTCTTTGTTTAAAACTAGAAATTATATCACTCTGAAAAGTTTCCAAATTTTTTGTACAGTTGGGTGTTGTGAGCAGATCTTCAGTAACAGAAGCCTTTATACTATCTTTTGTTTAGATATAAGTTGACTTAATTATTAGTCTTTATAAGCATTCCTAATTTTTTAGATTTTTGAAGTGTCCTTTTTTTTGCATACACTTAGAGTCATTATTTTCTTCAGTATTGAGGTTTTCTGCTAGTGAACAGTCATCACAAAGGTCATGCTATGTATTTCTAGAACATACACAGTGGAAAAACATATCAAGAACATGATGTTGTTCCTTTGTCAGACCAAAAACATTACAACAGTAATGCTTTTACTCAAGCAGGTGGGAGTTGTGATAATACAGTAGTAACAGTTCACACCCTTAACCGGTGCTGGCTTAAGAAACTGCTTGTCTGCCTGACATTGTAGTGGAACGTGTTGCTGACAAATTCAGAAAATTATATATATATATATATATATATATATACAAGTTGTTTAGATGGAAGAAATAGAAGTAAAAACTAGACCTGTCATTCCATTTTTGATCTGTATTGTACCCACAGTTTCTATTACTAAAACAAAGTAGGGATTTCCTTGTTAAAATATCTGTTTATTTCTCTAAGTCCTTTAATATATTTTAGAGGGAAGTATTTTGAACCTTAACTACAGAAAAAAATACTTTTTAAAGGTAATTGCTTTCTTTTTTTTTTATTTTTAAGGTTCATGAAGAGTTTATTAATAACATGACAAATACTACAGTTGAGAGTTTAATACAGAAATTTGCTGAGTCAAAAGGAACTGGCAAGGAAAGACCTGGTAAGAGATTAAAACTAACAGAATAGGAGAAGTTAGCTTTAGAACTGGAAATTTCCATTTGCCATAAAAGGTCAAACCCATATTTGTTAATGCGCTATATTTTTAATGTACTTGCAACTTCAAGTTCTTAGTGTTCATTACCTTTGATATTAAATGATTCATGGAAATTGATAATAGAATTTATTAC
>JAWWEU010000091.1:47022813-47033885 GCA_035583155.1 Acropternis orthonyx
AATTTTTGGGTTTATACTGCTAAACTATACTCTTCCTTGATACATCAGTGAAATTTGTCAAGACACTGTAGTTCCTTTTACAAACCTTGTGTTGTCTGCTGTGTTTTTCTGCATAAATTATATTTCAGTTCTTTATTTAATGGGAATTTATTAATATACTGAGAGCAGATGTCTATAAAGCTGCATATTGAACTCTTGAAACAGTTGTATCAATTTGGTTAGCTTACAAAATTAACATTTTAATAGATATATAGATACTTTATAAAAATATACTGTATATATTTAAATATACAGTAATGCATATTGTTTCTTTACTAAGCAACAAATTGAACTGTACTTTCTGAAGGTGCTGCTCTTTGGGTGTTGTGTATGACTTGCCTGGACTGGCATAGTAAGGCAGACTCACAGTACTGCTTATCTAGCGTCACTTTGATATTTGGGCATGAATACACAGTCACTAGTGTGTGAATACAGGAATTAGTACTACTGTTTTCTTCAGCACTGGCAGTCCTTAATAGCACCTCTGTCATCTAGTATAGATGCACAAATATATTTTTTTTCCAAGCAAGAATGTACATACAAGATCAGGAAAAATTTGATTAAATTTTTAAATATGATTAGTAGGTATCTTGCAAGGTGTCTGTGAGGTGTTTTTAACAAAACATTGTTTCATGTTCTTTGTGATCCACTAACACTCATACCTGAGTGGACTGAGGTAAGATTGTATGTGGAACAATTTTTGAAAGTTTCCTGTGTATTTTGCAATTTTTGTGGTAACGATTAAGAAAGAAAATGTATGAAATTTTGGATTTCAGGTTCAGTTATTCTAAAATCAGGAAAAAGACACATGAAAGTTCAGTGTTCAGACTTCTTTGAGTAGCTGTCATGGCTAGGGATCTCCATCTTGCCTTTTGACTGCCAGGGTTACAAAAATTCTTGCTAATGTATCCTAGAGCACAGTGCGCTTTAAGTCATCCATGTTATTTGTGTGGCTTTTGATGAACAACATAGTAATGGTAAGAAAAGTAATACTTCACTTTTTAACATTATGGAGAGGTTATACACATTTTGTACTTATTTGCTGCTTTACAGTGTTCAAATCCTATCTGTATTCTCTGGAGCCAAATAAAAACTTCTTCAAATGTATTCTAAGAAGGTTAAGCAAAGTATTCTAAGGAAGGATAGCACATTCAGCCTTGAGTTTTCTTTTACAGTGTTACTTTGTTGATATCAGTTTTGTAAATCAGTCGTGGTGCAGAGGGAAAGCACAGTTAAATTCAGCAACAAAAGAATACAAATTCACAAGAAATGTCAGAGACCAGAAAGATAGACCAGTAGTGATTTTAGTTACTGCTTCTATTATATTTGTTTTATTAATTTAGAATCACAAAACCTTGACAATTACAACAACCTGGAAGACAAAGTGAGGTATCAGCCTTTGAAAAATAAAACATCCACTGTGTTAAGGACTGCTTTTTCTTGATTAAAACAACATTTTTTGAATTTCAGAACTTTTCAAGATAGATACTTTTAATTCATGGAGCAAATGTTGGAAGTCTACAGTATGTATTTTTTAATTAGGCTGGAGAAGAAGGTTGCTCCTCAGATAAATCTCAGTATTCATTATCAGATGATACTGACTTGATGTGCAAAACAAATGCAGAAAAAATGTTTTATGGGTGTCACTGTTGCTTATAATTTCACTCCTAAATCTGTTTGAAGGCTATACTTTAAAATTCACCAGAACTATGTAGGCCTCTCTCATCTGTATTATTTGTGGGCTACAATGGTAGGTTAGATGGTGGGTACTTTCAAGAAAAACAAATTGAAACAGTAATGTGTAACAAAGTATTTTAGTTTATTTCAGTCTTTTCTAGCTACAGTTATAGTTCGTTATAGCAAAGTTCACTTGCTTTTATTTATATCTGTTAAAAAAATTATGAATCTGAAATGAGGTACTGAGTAGGGCTGTTTTGTTATGTAGAGTGCAAACCATTTACATTAAAGTTTATTGCTTATCCGAAATGTGTCTGTACCATGATGTCCTTTGTACCAGACTATATGGGCTCCCTCTGGTGGCTAATTTCCATCACTTAGAACTGTAGTACGCAGGGGCACCTAGAGTTTAGGGGGTTTTTAGTACAAATAACATTTCTTTCAAGCAGAAATGCTTTTTTAATTCTTTCAGGGACTTCTTTCCAATGGCTCTTTTTGAACTGCTACATAAATAACTTATCTAGTCAGCTTTATAACATACTTCTTACTGAATTTGTTGTTTTTGTTTTTTTAAATCAGTTTAGAATTTACAGGGTTTGGTAACAGAATATTTGAAGAAGTTATACTTTTTGCCTGTTTTCTGACTTCCATTCAGTGTAAAACAAAAAAACCAGAACAGAGCAACAAAATCCAAACCATGTACATCCAGCTGTAAATCTTTAATTTTAACTGAAAAAAAAGGTTATTTGATATAAAATACTGAATAACAGAAAGAGAGCTGGCAGGACCAGAAAGACTTCAGATCAGAATTTGCTGTCTGTGAACTGTCGCTAACATGCAGAGGCATTAGGACAAGCTCAAGAAGTGGACCCATGTGATCCTCATGAGGTTTAACAAGGCCAAGTGCAAGGTGCTACACCTGGGTTGGAGCAACCCCTGGTATCAATTCAGGCTGGGGGATGAACAGATGGAGAGCAGCCCTGCCAAGAAGGACTTCGGAGTGCTGGTGGAGGGGAGGCTGGACATGACCGAGCAACGTGCTCTTGCAGCCCAGAAAGCCAGTTGTATCCTGGGCTGCATCAAAAGCAGCGTGGCCAGCAGGTCTAGGGATTTTGCCTGTCTGCTCTTCACTCATGAGAGCCCACTGGGAGTACTGGATCCTTTAGTGAAAACCATGAAATAAACTCTCCAACCAGTTTGTTAGATTAGAAAGCTGACATTTATTCAGCAGGCAGGGTGCATGTGAAATGACTCCACCAAAATGCACACCCAGCAACATAACATACCAGGTTATAATCATGAAATTAATACCTATTCATCACATTGCTATTACATATTCAGTACATTTCCTGAATACATGCATATAGGCTAATTATTTCTGTGGACTTATTTGGATATGAGATGGCGTCTTTTGAGGGTCTTTGGTGGTTGTTTAGGAACATCCTGTTCCCCAAATTTCCCTTCTGTGGTTCTGGATTTTCTAAAGTATCTTCTCTCCTGGAGGGTATCTCATATATGTGGTCAGGTCACAATGTACTTCTCATACTATTCTTTGCTCCAGCACTCTATCTTTGTTCTCAAAATAATATGTCTACTTGTACATATGAATTACTGATATGGGTAAATAAAGAAGCACTAGCTGGCACAAGACTTAGTCACAGATGTAGGGAGTTAATACCAAGTCACATTTATCTCTGCTATTTGTACTAAACTCTGTGATTAGCACGGTAGTGTTTGCCATGCTAAAGTTAAACAAAATTTTCCATCATCTTCCCCTCATTGCTCACAGAATCCTTTTTAAAGAAATATAACTTGTTTGGTAACACATCCAGCTCTGGGGTCCCCAGCACAGGAAAGACGTGGGCATGTGTGAGCAAGTCCAGAGGAGGGCCACAGAAATAATCTGAGGCCCTTTTTAGGTACTGGAAGGCTGCTTTAACGTCTCCCTGGAGTCTTATCTTGTCCAAGCTGAACAACACCAACTTTGTCAGCCTTTCCTCATAGGACAGATGCTCCAGACCTGGATCAACTTAGTGGCCCTCTGGACTCCATTCAACAAGGTAATGCCTTTCTTGTGCTGAGGATCCCAGATCTGAATGCAGTACTCCAGATAGGGTCCCATGAGAGCAGAGTAGAGGGAGAGAATCATCTCCCTTAACTTGGCCGTGCTTCTTGTGATGCAGCCCTGGATTAAATGGTAACAGCAGTACTTTACCATGTCTGTCATCAACAAATGCTGTTGATCAGCCGTCACTGGCTCTTGCATGTATAGTAAAGTATTTGACTTTTGTCTGCCTTGTCCCTTTAGATATTAGGAATAGTAGTATAAATATTTTTAATCAAATGGTGCTTCCACAGAAAGCAAGATTCAGAAAAGGATAGATTTAATTTTCCTGCTCTGTTTTCTCCCTCTACCAAATGCAGAAATTGACAATTTGGTCAGTAAGTAGTAATGCTGATTAAAAAAAATGTTTGGTCCGTTGCTTCTGGAAGCTGTTGAAGCCTATTTTACTTTATTTGCCCATGCAGAAAAAATTGTCTCAAGGCTCCTGAAAACTCTAGTCATGGGAAGGTCTAAGGTTGTACATGTCAAGTGGAGACATTAATTCAGTAATTTTTTATAATTTTGAAGTTCTTTCTGGGAATGTTATTAAATAGAGTTGACAAATTTATCAGTGACTTAGTACTCTAGAGCATCAATATCACTACTTTTTCACAAGTTAGCACATCAGAAAAAATATTCTGGTATCTCAAAAATGCTGGTAATTGAAGTCTGTTCTGAGGAAACACATTTGGAAGCTCTGCCTGTTAGCAGAATAATGAAGCATTAAGGTTCAATTAGTAAACATTTAAAAATCAAATTTTACCTAGGCTTTAATTCAACTGATTTCTGATTCAGTAAACTCAATTGAATTATTGATTATTTGATTAGAATTACATTTTATGTAGTTGTCTGTTGGCAGTGATAAGGGGTTAGTGTAAAGATTGGTGTGAATTTGACATGCGTTTAGGTCTTTTGTAATTGCTTATGTGAGCATTTTAGTTCTAAATGTCCATGAAAGGTACTGCTTATGTGTTTTTTCTGAAGTGAGCTGCTGGAGGGTAGTGCTGACACTGTTAATGCACAGTTGTGCTTACTCCATGTTAAGATTCCAGTTTAGTTAGTGTATTGTGTTAAACTATGTGGTTTTTATCTAGTAAAGAAGTGTACCAGGTAAACAAGAAAAACTGGGACAGGGTTTGTGAAAAGAAGGGTTTTAATAACTGTAATAGTCCTAAAAAAACTTTAGAAACAAGTTAGTCCTTTCCCAGAGCTTGAGATGCAAAACAGGGGCCACAGAGTATGGAAGCTTGCTTTGATTAAAGCTGCTCCTTTTTATGTGTTCAAATAATGAATTCTGCTTTGAAAGAAAGACTTGAAACAGTGCTAGGTGTGGCATTTATTTTTTTCCATGGCTTTGTTTGATAACACAGTAGTTTATAGCACTTACAAAAATACTTTTCTAAGACACTAAATAGCAACAGATAAATGGAAATAAACACTGAAAAACAGTTGATATTGACTTTTGAACAGAACTGCAGGATGTCTTTGAGCTTCTTTTCCACAAGGAAGTGTAACAAAGCGAGTATTTTTTTGGTGTTTTTATAAATTATTTTCTTTATATTTTCTGTAAATATTGTGAATATTTTAGTGCTGCTGACACTTGTGATTAGATGCACAAATAGACTGAAGTACTAGCACAATTTCTTAAAGCCTCTGTCCACACCTAATTCTACACAGAAGGGTAACTGAGGAATGAGTTTAGTTTATCAGCACTGACATTATCCGAGGGATTCAGGAAAATAGTCTTTGTAAAGGAAAGCAGACCATTGCTATAGTTCAGAAGTTAATGAAAGAAATTTTGTGGGGGTATCTTTGAGGATTTTTATGAGGTGGGCTTGAGGCAGATAAAAAAGTAAGGGTCCTGTGCTGTAGAACTGTAGGAGCTGCAAGCTTGAAAGCTGTACCAACAAATGTGTCTTAATTCCTGTCTTCAATGTCTATATTTTTTTGCTTGCAAAAATTGTGTCCCTTCATAACCAACAAACCTGCTAAAGCTTCTGTGGACTTCAGGTAGTCTTATCTCTCAGAACAAATTTTTAACAATTACATACGTCTAAGTTGCAAACTTGTTTTAGGTCTGGAGAGTTATAAATGTACAAGCTTTGTTGACTAAATCTCTTAATGCAAGTAGAAGACTAGTAGCATTGATAAAAATGTTTTAGACAACATCTGTAGATACAACAGGGCAAAAACTGGTGTTTGAACGATCTGGAACACTCAGATGAAGTGCTTTTGGGCCCACTTGAATTTTATTGCTACAAACAAACAAATTGGTCGCAGTCTAACACTACAGTAGTTTTTTGAGACTGTGAGAGCAAAGCAATGTCCATTTCAGTCATTTAAATAGGAAAAATACAGAAAAAGAAAAATAGAAAAAAGGTAGGTAATAGTCATCAGAAAATGCAGTCATATGCAGGAGAGATTCTAATACTATAAAAAAAAATTAAGAGTTGCAAAACATCTGAAAATAGAAATAACATACTGAGATGTGTTTTATGTTAATAAAGTAAATAAGGCCTGTATTTTAGTTAAATAAAGATACATAACCTTATACATAATTAATATTTAGGGAAAGGTTTGAGTTTTTTAACTTATTTATTGGAGGCTTATTTTTTGCGTAAGATAGGAAGTATTCTTTTTTTCCTAAATGAAAAAAGACTTTCCTCTCTGAAAAATTCTGGATACTCTAAAATGTATTATCCCATTTTCTATTTAGAGTCACATTAAACATTTTAAACTCTAACAATTTCATGGATTCAAGTTCAGAACTTCAATAAGAAAGCATCACCCTGTTAGTTTACAAGGAGAATGTGTGACTGTTATAAAATACATGACTCTTTGAAGCAGTCTTTAAAGATGTGGGCTATAACTTTACATACTTGCAATCTTAGCTGAAAAGTACTTGAGTATGTCTGTGCATTTTTTTTTCATCACTGCATACTTGCATGGTCTTCCTTCAGGGTGAATCATGCCCCATGCAGTCAGACAGAACCATTTGTTACAGATAGTTGTATTTATAGACTAGAATTATGCAGTTCTGCTGCTTCTTAGTATTTTTTCCCCACACACCCCTGTAATGTTCACAAGACTCTGCTAGTTTCAGTCTCATTTGATGGAAACTAGAGGTTTCAAAGACATTATGAAAATGAGGAGTTTGATAGAGAAGAAGGACCCAAACTAGTCAAGTCATATAAGAGAAAGTCAGTTGAAGTGATGTTGATGTAAGCTACTCACTTGAAGAGCCAGCAGAGTGTAAGTATGCACTGTGTATGTTGGCCAGCCACTGAACTTGTGAATAGTTAAAACCAGCCAGCCATCTCTCACATCCTGTTGTTTATGCAGTCAGGAAGGAAGTATAGAGTGAAGTTGAAGAAAAAGCAGAAGAAGAGGATGAGAAAAGGATCTGGGAGTGTAACATTCTGCACATTGGTGTATTAGCTGACAATATTTTGCTGCTCACAGACTTCATGCTTTCAGAGATTGTAGCTAAAATTTCCAGTGTTGGTTGTTATGCTCAGGTGATGCAGACTAGTTGGACCTCTGACTGGAACTGTTGCCTTTGGTACACATTTCCTCTTTTGAAAATTCTTGTGTTACCAGAGCAATAAAAAAATACTTTGTAACTGTTGTTTGCCACCTTTTTATTTTTGAAAAAAAAAATCTGATCTCTCTTTGCTGTTGATAAACATCTTTGATAATAATTATTTTAGGGGCTACTGAGATTATGATCCTTTCCTGCTTTGTTTTTGCTCTGTAAGCCACATAGAAATACTGTCCCTTGGGTACAGTGTACTTGCTGTATTCGCAGAACTTGTACTCAGAGTACCAGAAAAGCCTGAGATGAATGTTTCCTTTGATCCTGTGAACCGGGTGCAGTGCTGGAAGCCTAGTAACAGAATCAGGGTTAGAATTGATTGCTTGTTTAGTAGATGCCCTTCTCATACATTTAAGTTCTTCATCTGAAAAAATACTTTCCATCGAAGTGCTACGTATGTTGCTAGTGATAATTGTTATTTGTGATGCCACTATCACCTGTACCTTTTTTTAAAAAAATGAATACCATTCACTGTGCTATAATTTTCTTTTTCAACATGATTTTTTTTTTTTAAAGGAGGATGCAGCATCTCTAGAGGCTATACAGCAGCTGGGTTGATATATAATCCTGAGGATGTAACAAAGACTTACGGTGGAACTGTATTTATTGAATTAAAGGATAGAGTTTTACCAATATTATTTCAGTGTTTTCTGTCAGATTGACCTGATAACAGACCAGTTTTATTTTCTGTCCCTTATCCTCTTTTTGTAAAGAAAAGCTGACCAAATCTATAAACTAACATTTACTTGTGGCAGTCTGGTAGTAGCATGATAGATAGATCACATATATGTTATTTACCTCAAGATAGTAATTCATCTTTAGTTTGCATTCCTACAGATAAGATAGGCTTGAATTTGGCTTTGTTTCTTCTTGTAGAATGTAAAATAAGAAGTACTTTTCCAGGGAAAAATAAAATTCTCCCTTATCATTTTATAGTATCACTTCTCTTGTTTGGACAGGCAATAAAAATTGGAAGTTAGTGCTAGAAACTGCTGTTGAGAAAATATATTTTGACTTCCTGGCTTCTAAATTTGAAAGCTTTAAATTTTTTGCTAAACATGTCACAGGATCAGATGATAGCAAGAAAAAGATTGCTTATATGTTTGTGTACATACAAAATTGACCTTTGTGATGCAGCTTGACATCTAAGCACTAAAAGCAGTCATTTGTTTTGACAGCAGAATTAATTGAGGCTAAAACAGTCGAAATTCCACTTGTATCAAGCTGTTCATTAGGAATTGCTGTCTGGCTTTAGTGCTGTCAGAAAAATAACCTGTTCTGCTATGATTAAATAGCAGAATGATGGTCGGTCCACTGAATTTGAGAGAGAGGTTGAATAAACTTTCTACTGCGGAAACAATTCAGAAGTGACACACTGCAAGGGGGGGTCAGAATGTGCATTGATATCCAGCTGAGCTGTCAACTGGCACAGAGCCAGGCACGCAAAGCTTTGCCATTTGAAGCAGCATGTGAAGCATATGCAGTTTAAAAAAAAAATTGTCCTCCTTTCATGCATGATTTACACTCAGAGACAAACTTTTGTTTTTATCAAAAACAAGATTATGGTTTGTTACTGTATTTGTAACTACATGTACAGATTTACCGAGTGTTTTTAAAAGCTTTTACTTGAAACAGATATGTTAATGTGTATATGTGTGCATGTATGTGTGTAAACTGATTCCTCAGGTTGCAGGGAACGTTAGTTTTGAGGTGAGGGGGATTGAGTGAGTGGTTCCAGTTACTGAAAATTAAATGCAGTTAATACCAATATAGGCTTTGGTGAGATAATGTTTCTTTCTGTCACACATACCCCCCAAAATCCAGAAAGGATATACTTTTCAAAAGCAGATGCAAATGTAAAGCAGTTTTTATTTGATTTGTTGACTTCTTGATTTGTTTATCTTTTTAGCTCTGCAGGATTTTCCAGTTCATTGATATATTTACTGGGGGCACTTTTTCAGGGTATGACATAATACTGTTTTCCTTCCTAGTCATAGTAGTTGACTTTTGTATTTGACTTGTTTATTTAAGAATCCAAACATTAAAATGGGTTTTTTTCCTCTCTTTTGAGGAAAGGGCAAATTATTTTATTGTTTTAACCTCAGCAAAACATTCTCTCAGTGTCTCCCTCACAGCGGCTTTGTGTAAGACTTAAAGTCTTTGTGTAGACTGCAAAACCTCTATCTGGGATTTCATGGAGAGAGGTTTTGTAACTGTCTGGTTTTTGACTGTCCTCAAGATAATTAGTGTCACTGTAGATAAATTAAGAAGCAGGTGTTAGATAGTAGTGCCTTGTGTATACCCTGAAAATACTGTTCCCATAGATGTGGGTTAACTATGTCAGAGATACTGTAATATTAGTATATTACAGTATAATTACATTTTCTCCATTTGTCTTTCAATAAGATCATTATCTTCTTGCTAGCCACATAATTTGCCTTTAGTGACATGAAAGCCCACATACTCACATGTCACTTGTAACAGGAGAAACGGTACATGTAGTTACCGAAGAGTCTAGAAGATGCAGCAGACTCTCTGGTGCTGAATTTGTGCTGGTATCACTTACTGTAAGTTATGGGGTTAACTAAAATTAAACAAATCCCATTTATTCAAATTCCCTTTTGCCTTTTCTGTACCAGCAAATCAAAGCTTTCTTATTTTCATGAACCTAAGAATTGACCCAATCCTGATGTATTTGCTTCAGTCTCTTGTCAAATAGTGGCTGTCTGCCTTGTGAAACCATCATGCATTTGCCTTTTCTTCATGCCCTTATCTGTCTCAGCTGGTGAGCATTCAAAAACTCAATGCAGCTTGCCTTGGAAAATGCTTTAGGGCATTGCTTGGTAAGAATGTTTACATACAGTTAGAGAAACTGATTTTTGATGCCTGCTCCCTTTGTAGAATACTGAATTCTCATTAGCATCCTGATAGCTGGATAGGTATTCTAAAGTAACTGAATTGGCACTAGATACGTGTGTCTCTTTCTGTTATAAAGGCTGACCTTCCTTTATGCACTATATTCTTTTTTTCTGTTCTGTGTCTACAGTATCAAATACATGCAAGTCTATATAGAGGTATGTGAGATGTTTAAGCTGTAGTTAACCAATATATGAATCAATGTAACAATAGGCGGATCAGACTTCAAAAGTTATCTTGGGCCTGGAAGCGTCAGTGCAACAGAACATTAAACCAGAGATTTTTGGAAGGATTGGACTATATCTCAGCTATAACTTTTATCTTGCTCTGATAAAGTGTCTTAAAATGTCTTTTTGATTTTTACAGTGCTGCTTTACTTTTAGTATTTCCTTTTGTGTTCATATGAATGCTTGAGAACAGTCTTCCTTTACAATTCAAATTGGTGTCTTGTTATGAGAAGAAGAGCAAAGGAAATTTCAATGCTTTGACTGCAGTACTGCCAAATAGCAATAGTGTGAGCATTGTCACCTGCATATAGTTGGTACTTTCAGTGCCTTGGGCTATCAGCTGGCATGCCTTTGGTAAGTCGTCAATGTCAGCTCTCTCTCTCTCCTCTCCTTCTCTCTCCTCTCCTTCTCTCTCCTCTCCGTCTCTCTCCTCTCCTTCTCTCTCCTCTCCTTCTCTCTCCTCTCCTTCTCTCTCCTCTCCTTCTCTCTCCTCTCCTTCTCTCTCCTCTCCTTC
>JAWWEU010000091.1:47033985-47047980 GCA_035583155.1 Acropternis orthonyx
TCTCTCCTCTCCGCCTTTGTCTATGCTTCAATCCTTGGGCACAAGTCTGTTCAGAACAATTTTACCTTGTGGAAGTAGTGTATCCATCTTAAAAACTCTGTGTAGCTGTTATAAATTTTATTGTGATACCAATACATGAGTTTGCATGTGTTGTACACCTCTCTGGCAATCCCCATTAATGCCAGCCTACTGGTAATTTTTAACTGTAGTAGCTAATGTTTAAGGAATCAGAAAGATGGATGTTATGGTGCTTCAGAGAAGAAAGCTTTCTGAATTGGATTGTTAGCTTTTTTTTCAGTGCTAGTGCAAATGCTTCTGTTTCCATATACACAAGGACAGTGGACAATGCATGGGGAACTTCTTAAGAAACTATCTGAATGTTTTATTGATCCAATGCTTCCATAGTAATATGTGTGCCTAAGACCTTTTTCCTGGTTAGGACACTGCAGCTCGTTCTAGCAGAAGACAATGTAGTCACAACACACAATTCTGCCTGGGCTACAATATTATTACCTCCCTGGACAGAAAGACATCTGTCTCCAGGATGCTCCAGCCTCTTATAAAGGCTACTGAAAGCTCCTCACAGCTGGTTCACTATAGAATGCCACATAAAATGTCTGTTTCTGTAATGTTATTTTGATTTAAAAATACTGGGCCTAAGGCAAAGCATGGTACTCTTTATGGCAGGCTTATAGGAAGCAGAACTGTTGGGAGGTCTGAAATTACAGAACAAAACTCTAAAGAAAATTTAAAACTGCCACAAATTTCACTCTGCTCTGCTCCACTCAAAAGGGAAAATGTATGAATTTGCCCTTGCTGTAAACAAATAATGCAACGTGTTATGCTCGTGGGGGCTGGTTAAATAGAAACTTTACAAAACCAGCAAATAGATTTGGGCATTGGGGGAAAATGCTGAGCTTAATTTTTTTTTTTGGATGAATTAGGGACAGTCACGGGTATGAACTTCTGAGATTCCAAAGCAAGAGGGGCCCTATGTGAATTTGAGTTAAGTAGGAAAAGTAAGTTAGGATCAAAAGACGTTTTTGAATCGTAAGTGATGTATATGATATCTGTGCATTTCTGTTCTAAGGATGAGTGTGTATTCAAATAAAAAGTTTATCAATCTGTAAGAAACCCACCATCAAAAGCAAGGGTTTTATGCCAAGTGTAATGGGCAAAGCAGAGGAACTTGAATGTGTTGTTAAAGAAAATCTTTCCTTTCTGCTTATTTTAGAAGTGAAAGTTGAAGATACTGATCTGAAATAAGGATGAGCTGTCCTTGAAACATTTATATTTATTTTAATCATTAATGTTAAAGTCTTATAATAGTCTGTGTTTCCATCATAGTAGCTGGAAAGGGCAAAGGTGGAATTCAGATGGAATTCTGTGTACTTTATTCTTCTAAAAATATGTTTGAGTCTCAGTTGTGTACAGATTTTTTTCTTTTGTTTTGGGGAGGAGTGTTTGGTTGGTTTGGCTTTTTTTTTTTCCTTATCCTATCCAAATGGGAATATGTATAGAAGCAAGAAACAGAAGTAGCTGAATAATTTGCAAGGTGATGAAAAATGTGCTGTCTGAAATGCAGTGCTGAAGAAGTAATGGATTTGTTCTTCAGCTTTTATGTTTTATGACATTTTTCTGAAATCCTTGCTTAATATCTTTGGAACAATAGAGTTTAAATTTGTAAAATAAAATGTTGATTAAATCCGTGTGGAGATGTGGACATACTCTAGTTCTCTAAAACTTATCTGGATTTTTTTTTTCCTGTTTTTTGTTTTGCAAGATACACAGGTTTACTGCTTTTTGGAGCATGCTGACTTTGTTTACTGTGAATTTAGTGGAGAGCAAAGGAGAAGGGATTGAAGGACCAGCCTAAAATGCCCATGTATTTACAATATGTAAGAGATTGGGTCACCTGTTAGGAATTTGCATCTTGTCTTGTTATCTTGAATAATTAGTCTCATGTTTGAAATTATTTAATAATTGAAATTTAAAAGGCTGTTGAGACTACCACTTGAGATTTGTCTTTTCATAGTCATCTTTCAAGAGCATCATATTGTAGGCCAAACAATTATATTATGATAAATGGGCTGTTAATGGATTCTAGTCCTGGATTCTTATCCTGCTGCTAGCTTTACAAGCACTCTTTTTTACAGGTCTCTTTTTACTGACTGTGAAAATTTTGCGGACTCCGTATTAATTACGATAAATACAAGTCAATTAAAGAAAAAAGTGATTAGAAGTGTTTTCCCCCCACTATCTTATCTGTGAAATGTCTATATAGACCTGCGTGCATGCACTCAAAATGATTACAGAAAGGCAGGTTATAACCCCTATGGCACAGTATTAACATACTAAACTTATTTTTTCTATGGGTACAGCTGCAAACTACTCCAACATGGGCTGGAAGAAAAGGTCCTTGCCTGCATGAGCTCTGTGTTTTCTTTGCACTTCCACAAGTGCTGATACGAATTTGCTATTCCCCTAACAAGGTCCTACAGAAATTCAGACTTTTTTCCTGCTCATTTTCTCCTTAAAATGATTCATAGCTGGATTAAATAAATTCCAAACCTGATCAAACTGAATGAATGAGGGTCAGGACATGACTTTGCAGTAACAGTTGACTCTTACATTGTGTCAACTGTAATGTAATGAATTTATTTAGATACAGAAACTAATTAGTGTTTGTTGCTCATTTTAGTTCTGTTGGGTCTTTAGTGATTTTTTTCTTAGTTTGGATTCTTTGTTGCTCTGTTTGAGGTTCCACATGCCACTTTTAACTGTATAGGTAATTGGCCATGGAGAAAAAACAATCGAACTAGCAATACAGAGTTAACAAAAGTCTCTGTCTCAAAATTAGGGCTATGCTTGTGTTTTCTCCTTTTTTATTTTTCTTTATACACCGCTTGTTCATTAAAGGAAGATAAGTTGATAACTTTACACTGATACTGTATTATAGATGCGATTTTGAATGAGACAATGACACCAGTTAGATTTTTCATGTGATTCTAATAGCATAGGTAATTGAATTGTAGTTAGATGATGGGTACTAGTATTTTAATTTTTCAGTAGCAAGGAGTGAAAATATGGCTTTAGATGCATGATTTTGCAGTCTCTTTGGCCACTGGCATAGTATTTGTGCTTCTTTTCAGTTATCACCTATTTTTTAACTAGATTATCTTAATATTTTCAGGAAATATTAGTAGTCATTAAAATGTATTAAATTTGACCTAATGTTTATCTTCATTGTCATTTCTTTAAGGCCCTGTTGAATTCGAAGAATGTAACACCTCCAGTGTAGTTGAAGGTGAGTTGCCATAGCATAGTTACTCACATGAGAATGTTGTGAAGCAAAGGGTACTCAGTGTGTGAATCTGTATAACTTTGAAGTGCTCCAACAGGCTGAAAAGCAGTTTTTGTTTTGAGAAACAAACTTTAGTGACAGTAAGACCTATAAAACCTTTATAAGACTGTTGCAGAAAAGTCAGATAATATCAATGTTTCTTACAAATGTACTTTGGTTAGGACCCAGTCTTTGCGGAGGTTTGGATTTAATTCACCTATGACTGTGTTGTAGCTTAATTTACAAGTGTCAAAACATGGCCCAGGCTTGTCTCATTGTTATCATGCTAGTTATACCAAGTCTAATGTAGTGTTATGGTTGCAAAGAGTTTCTTTGTTGGCCTCGCTTATTTTGCTTGGGGGATTTTTTTAAGTGGTTAAGAACTGCTTTATGCCCATAAGCTATGTATTTACTTGTGGGACAGAGGAGTTGATGGTATAATGTATGAAAACTTTTCAGTTGCCAAGGGCAACTGAGTTTTGAAATCTCTTTTGACTGGAGCAGAGGGGATCCATGTTCAGAAATTACTCTCATTCTTTATTTGCCTTTTTTGGGGGGCTGTATAAGACACAGAAAGAAAAACAAGCATGGACATTTAAAAATAATCTTGGAGCAAATGATGTGTCTATACATATATGACAGACTCTACAGCTACCTGATTTGAGAAATTTTGAGTTATTGAACCCTGAAAATTTAAGAGTGGAGAGATTCTTTATGTGCTGTGTAATGTATTTCTGTAAAGGGGAATATAATAAAGTGCTTAAATAGTCAATTGTTAAATTTTGGAAACCAAATTGTTTCCACCATTCTGCTTAAAAACATGCTCTCAGTAGTATCATGTATCAAAACAAAATTATAGACAGTTGGATCAGATGCTTCCACTTAGTCATTTTGTCTGTCAGTCTGATTTCCTTAAGCAAACACTGTGGAGAAGCAGATGTGACAGCAAGTCTGAAGGAACATTTAAATATATTTCAATTTTAGTACATTAAATAGGAATGAAAGTAAACTTTTTCAGTACTGTAACTATATTTATCCAGTGCTAAAAGCAGGGAAGAAACAACAGAGGGGAGGCATGATTCCAGACTCAGCAAGAGCCACTCTTAGAGCTGGGAAATCATGAACTCAGCTGGAAAGGCAAGAGACACTGTCCTTTTTACCAGGACTAAGATCCTACTTTTGAGGAAAGACAGGGGAATGCAGCTTCTGGGAACACAGGGAAATAATGACAGAGTGTGGAACTGCTGTATTTGGGGAAGACAACGTTCATCTCTCATCCAAGTACGTTGGCTATTCAGGGTTGCCGGGGCCATTAGTTCCTGTTGAGTTTCTGTGAGCAGAGTCCTGTTCCTCAAAACTGCCAGTGCACTCATTGTCTATTAAAAAACCACAGTCTGCACACCCAGCTTGGAGATGCAAATCAGTTTTATAAGGACTTAGGTTATTAATGTGAACCATGTTTTGATTTTGTTATTTTGTTTGGTATGTTACTTAAAACAAATGGGAATAGTGCTCCCTTCGTTTGGCTCCATACCTATGTCCACTCTTAAATTTTTATAGCAACTGAGGCAGCATTTCAAACATTGGCATTCCTGTGTACCTGTGTTTGACATTGCTAAATATGTATTTATCTCCTTGATCTTTAAATGAGAAATGTTTGTTTTGTAGGACTAAAACCACGGAAGAGGAAGCCTTTTGGTTTATCAGGAATAATGAAAAAAGAAAAAGATACTGAATCTGTGTAAGTAGATTTCCATCCTGAAGCTGTGTCTTATGTGAAGATTAGTAAAAGCAGGAGGATAAAAATTAGCAGAATTGAAGCTTTCAGTTATTCTTCCACAGGAAGAATTTCTGTATATACTATTGAACGACAGAAAAATCTTTGAATATTTTTGTGGTATATCATGAGCACACTCCTTGCTCAAAGACCATCAGTTCAGCTCAGACTGATGTCCCATATATACCTGTTGCCATGTTCTTCACATGTGCTCTGTCTCCCAGGACTTAAAACTCTCCAGAAAGTGAGTTTGAGTAACAGTTCTGAGATGGATTGGTCATGGTCACAATGTCTGTATTAGTAATTATGGTCACTGTATTTCAATGTATTTTTTTCACATCTTCTACATGTGTTTTCTCAGTGAAAGTATTTAATTTAACATAAAATAGCTTACAATTTGACAAACTTAGCAATATAGAAATATTCTCAGAGGCAATATCCGCATACATACTTTTTAAAATTACTTTTTGAAAGTATTTTAACAGCCTTAGTTTCTTTAACATAATGCTGAAAAATTCATGGCCTGAGAACAGGAGGTGCTAATAGTATTTTGTTCCCATATTTATAAACACTACAAAAATGCACAGATTCTGAGGGCAGAAAGAAAAAGCATGATAGCATGATATCAACCGCCTGTGTAAAACACACTGTAGGCTTTTACAGAGATTCTTGCATTAGGCCATAACTTTTAAATGAACTAGAAAATCACATTTTGTGCTTATGTAAAATATTTGAATACCTTTTTTATGATCTCTCTGAAAAAATTCATTTCTGGTCTGTATTTTTTCTGATTTCGTCTTCAACTGATGATCCTCTTGGAGTCTGCACATGATAAAACTCTGTCTACAGAAGCTTCTCTGCACATAGAAGTCAAGTCCTCTCCTAGTCTTTTTTTTTTTTTTTCAGTCTGTAAGCTTGTTTAGTTTGTATAGGGCAGGCTGTCCACATCTAGAAAAACTTTAATGATTAGTAGGCTTTTCAGTTTATCCAGGCAGTTTTTAAACTGTTGATGCCTGAAGTGGTGGTATGTCTAGTAATGGTTTTACACAGGGAAACACCATACATGGTGTGTTCTGTTACATATTGCTATACAGTTTAGTCAAGGATTTCACTTCTTTTTATACCCACTGCTTTGCATGATTTGGTTGTTTCAGTTTTTATCTACAATGACTTTCATTCATTTGCTTCATATTTCACATTTCTCAACTTGTATTGGACTTCAGTCTGTCTTGTTTGAGTACAGGCACTTTTTGAAACCACATCTCTCTAGAGAAGTCTTTGTCTCTTCAAGCGGTAAAAGAGCTTTCAAAATACATCTATTGCTATGAATTCAGTTTAGCCGGCAGAGGGAGATAAGGTGTAAATCACATAGAAACTTGATCACATATATCTTCTTTTGGTTGAGGCCTTTAAGAGGAGATGGGATCCTTCATCGCACTGTCAGTTCCTTAACAGGACGTACTGAATTGCATATTAATCCTTCCATGTTGGCAATGTAGTAAAAACTGTATTTTTTATGTTTATCCCATTTAACTTTTCAGAGATGTTTTAGATTGCAATGACTTTGAATTTTTTTTCCACTTCTTTTTCTATAAGTCCATGTTTAGGATGTTCAGATTGGTGATATAAAAACACTATTGTTCAGTTGCATTGTCACTTAAACCTTTATTTGTCAGGATGAAAATTAGGACCTGAGTGCTACTCAAGTATTCCCACATTCTATAAATGTAACTACTTCTGCTTTTTGATGATATCAGAGAGAATCACTGTCATTCAGTATTTAAAATAGTACTGCTTAAATCAAAGTTATGATAGAAAAATATAACACTTGTGCCTAATGTGCTTGCAGTCACTGCCTTTCTGCAGACAGCTTTTTTTATATTTCTTCGAAGTGATTACTAGGAGGGTAGTCAGATTTTTTTTTTCAACATCCTCTAGCACTTGACTGCAACTCTACTTGACAAATGTGAACTAAGAATGAAATTCTGAAAGAGGAAGCTTTGAATTCCTGTAAGAATAGTCTTAATTTCTTTGTGTATTGGTTATTGTCTAAAATGTTTTGCAATTGCATGTGAACTATTTCGTTAGGGCTGATAACTTCTATTTATTGCGCACATCAACTTTGGAGACCTGAATCTTCAGCCAGCATATATAGCATGGTAGTCCTCACTTTCCTTGATTTTTTTTTTTAAACCTTTTTTTTCCCCCACTAGTATGTGACTTTGCTTTTTCATCATTTCTTGTGAGTTTTTCTTTTGCAGTGTTTTGAGCATAAACTGTCAGCTGTTATTTAAATCTCATTCAGTTGAATGTGGATTATTGAAGTAAAAATTTCAAGAGTCTGAAAGCCAGAAGGTTCAAATGCACTGTTTCAAAATAATTGAAAATATTATAGGAAGTACCTGTAACTGTATGAATAAAATAACTTGTGCATTTTATAATTGTAAAGTTTCTTTTTTTTTTTTTTTAAAATAGGGAGTGTCCAGATGCAGACTCTGTTGTAAGTAGACTTATTTCCAAAATAAACGCATATGCATATAATATTATCAACACTATAGTCTGATGAAACTTAACTTATACACAGCCTCTGAAATACATTATTTTTCTGATAGAGGATTTAGTATTTTCATAGTATACTTGAAGTGTTAATTTTGCTCAGTACATAATCTTCAACAGTATATACAAACAAGTGTCAGTAACATTTGAGTGTTCTGAGTACAGTAACATTTTGAGTAACATTTTTGTTGCCTAATTTAGGTTTTAAGCAAGGTGTTTTTACTGCAAGTATGTGTTACTTTTTTTTTCATGCTAATAGTTTAAATTCCTTGGCTAATAGTTTCTAAGTAAGAAAAAGGTTCCAGCTTTGTATCATCATATTTTTCTGCATACCATTTTTTCCTTTGAGAAATCCTTCTAGTATTTGATGGGGTTCTGCTTTACCACAGGCAACAGAGCATAGGAATATACTTCTTTAAGTATGGCTTTAAATACGGTGTCTCTAGATGCACTTTATTAAGGATCTGTTTTTCGTTGCTGTTAGTTTGATCTGTGATATGTCTTACAATTTTATTTAGTAAATTCCAGTGAGTGACAGTTGAAAATTAAATTGGTATGCTAATGTGGTTTTTATTTTGTTAATTGAATCTTTTTATTTAAACATTTATGTTCTCTTGAAGTAACGTGTAACAGATATTACAGCTCCCTACAGCAGTAGTAGGGAAACATTTACAGAAAAATTTAAGTCATTTTCTGTTGACTGATTTCTTTTTCAGTTCATTTATTTAGATGCCAGTTATATTATACAATTTAAGTTTTCAAGTTCAATATTTTCTTATTTGTATTTAGTAACTGGGAGGTTTTAGTGCCTAATATTAAAATTTCTTTTGAGAAACTCGATTTGAAACATGAAGTAGGACCATTCTTCTAAATGGGGAAAAGTAAGTTTTGCCACATAACAAAACTATGTATGTAAGAACAGCTATGTAATCCTCATCAAGACAGTTATTTATACTGTACAGTTGTCTTGACTTACAGCAAATTTCTTTTCTTGGGTACATTTAAAATAAAGTAACTTTAGAATTATCCTTACAACTATCAGGCTTTTCATGGAAGTGATATCATTTGACAGTTCATGTTGAGTCACTGGAGTGAACTGCAACTGGGTTTGACTTGCACTGTTTATTTTCTTTGCTTATCTTGGTCTCCACATTTATTGAAAATAATTAGTTAAAAAAATTCAACTATAAATTGATTTGACATTCTTTCTGGCTGCATGAGGCACTCTATATGATCATTTAAGTTAATTATTCTGTCTAGATGTAATGTATATTTTGTTAAAAACCCTAATTTTCATAGTTTCTATCAATAAAATTGATGCTTTTGTTGTATTTTCTTTTTTTTCTTTTTTTTTTTTGCGCCAGTCTCCAACATTTTTTGACTTCATTTGGAATTTAAAATCTGGTCTATGATTCCTTCTTGGTTTTTACAAACAGCAGTATTATTCTGAATATGGTAGTGGAATACTTTAATAAGTATAAATCATAACTGTAATTCTTGTGAAAAAATGATGCAGCATGCCACAAACAAGCACCCCAGAGTCCTTTTATGTTTTAAGGGTGGAGTCCTCTTCTGGAAGGTCTCATTTCAAATGGTTTTCATTTTTCTTGAACTTTACTTTTAGATTTTCTTTCTGTTTAATTTTTCAAACTTGATCTAAATAGTTATGACCATCTATATTATTATATCTATGAGAATTTGTTCTGTGTGGATCTTCACAATAAATTACATATTTCAAGAAATAGAATTTGGGAAAGTATTATTGAAAAAAAATTTAAAGAAGTTATAATTGGTAGGAAATGCTGAGGACCAGACCTCTGATAATTCAAGTTAAGATGTCCCAGTTATGATTTTTGTCAGTTTTGGTCACTCACAGAATACCTGTCTGGCTTATATATGATTAACACAATTCCTTTTTAAAAGGTGGTGTTTGTTTAATTGTCAAGAATTTGAATTGTATGAAAGGAATGTAAGAGATAATTGCTCTACAATTAATTATAACTATAGGCACTGAGGTAAATATATTGAAATTAAGGATTCAGTAAGAACTGATTTCAATGCATAATCTACCAGTTCTATGTGTACTGTGGATCTCTGAATGTACAATGTGTATCCAGTACTATTATGGCCTTTTCACTGGTCCAAAATGTAAAATGCAGTGTGTTCAAACTTGTATTCTCTGTTTCCAAAAAGCAAAACAGTGAGATGGTCATAAATGTCTTTTTTCCCCAAATGAAAGTTGTCAAATTTGTCTGTGGCAAACCATCCACATATGCCCATCATTTTTGTAGCTGCCAGGTTATATATATTGACAAGTAAACAAATAAAATGTTAATTCCTGTAAGTATTTTTTTTGTAACTGCTGTAAGAAGTTTTCATGTGCTCATGAGTAGGAAGGCAGATGTGCACTGAGAACTTATTTGTTCAAAAGGTTGACCACTTCAATAAGCAGTCTTAGTTTAAATATAGGTCGCAGTGTCTCATGAGATTTTAAATTTCTGGGGTTTTATATATGAATTCCATTAAGATAAGCCTTGATAATTAAGAAAACTATAAAGTTAACAGTGTGTGCACTAGGAAGAGATAGCAACTGAAGTCTGTCTCTGTATGTGGTTTTTGCCTAGAAAGTTTTTCTAAAGGCTGAACTAATTGTCTTGTTTCCCATGGGTTTGCCAAGTTTCTAAGGATGGTCTCTAGGAAAATAGGAGCTCTAAAAGAAATTTTTAATTTGGGGGGAAGCATTTACAATGTTCCACTTGTGTCCAGTAAGATCTGAACTGGGATTGCAATCCTTCCCTTAGCTGTGATACTTGACAATATCCTTCTTCTACTTGACTGCCTATTTTCATGAAGACTGTAGTAACGTAATTATCTTTGAGTTCTCTGTTCTGTCTGTCAAATCCATTTGAAATTGTCCTGTAAATTCAAAAGTAATTAAGAAGGCAGTCATGGATGTACATGTACAGAACATAATGCTGAAAGTTTTTTTCATGGGAAAGTGAAATGCAAACATCCAAAACTTTTCATTAACCTCTTTACATATGCGTGTAGCATAATGACAGTTGTATAGAATTATAGACTGTTTTTATTGCTTCAGACTGGCTAAATTTGGAACTATCAAATTGTAATAAGTGGAACACAAGTGTAACTTAGTATTTAATGAAATTCGAATGTTTTTCTTTATTTGCATTTTGCAGTGTTTTCATTCTGGCATATTTTGAATAGATACATATTTTGAATTGATACAGAGTACCAGGTTTTCTAGACACACCACAAGACTTTGAATACCTGTTTTTCTTTCTTTCTACATTTCTAATAATGGGAGGAACTGACTGTCTACTGTCTTCTTCTGTGTCTTTTGGATTAATAGGCACCCTAAAGAGAGGAGGCCAGTAACATGCCTCTGTCTTAACCTAAGGATATGCCAGAATCAAATTTACATCTCAAATATGTTAAAAGTGGAGAGTTTTTCTTTCTCATGTTCCAGCCTATGATCTTCAGCTGCTTACTTTGAGTCTGGTTCAGTCCTTATCTGGATTATAGGAAGTAGTCAAGTTCTGGCATTAAAAAAATAGAGTGAGTTGTTTGGCTGTGCTGTATTTTGAAGCATACCCCTTAGGAAAACTTGATAAGGAGCTCTCATGACCACTGTAGTTATCCCAGGAGAAGAGAAAATAGAGAGAAATCAAGCTGAAGCATAATGAAGGTTCTTCACTTCTTGACTAATGACCCACCTGTAAGCAGCACTAGGATTGCAGAGGAAGAGCCAAATAAAGTAGCTAGACTGCAGTAAGCTCCACATGTTCCTCTCTTGTCCTTTGTATGCAGCTGAGAGACACTAATGATATGGTAATGGTGTGGCTTCTTCCATTGCTCTTGGATGACAGATGGGACAAAGCAAGGAAATTGAAATAAAGTATTCACCAAAACTCAAAAAAATGTTTTGTCAAGAGAATTCTTAGTCCTCAAGCTTTTTATATAGACAATTTTATTCTATTTATTAAGGCCTTATGTTTTATTTCTTTGAACATTTATTCACCCCAGAAAGCTCATAGAACATACTAAGTCAGAGTTATAAGACCAAAGTTTTAGTTTAAAGCTATATAGGACCACACTTAATGTGTTGTATTATATCTGCAAACACAGGGAAAACTGTGGGTTTCATAGCTAGATGTTTAATTACTTAATAGAACCTCAGAGAATGTGATACCTTCTTGAAAGTCCAGCTTTCCAGTTACTTCTCAAGAGTTCAAATCACATGCATATTGAGCTGGGTTTTTGTTTTTGTTGTTTTTTTAAACTGCAAAGTCTACTACACGTTTGCAGGGGGAGCTAAACCACAGCTTGACCCCCCTATCATGTTAATAACTACTTTTAATGAATGCCAGAGTTTGCAAAGATCATTGTCTTGTGTGTTGAAGTTCAAAAATGACACATAAACATGAAGGTTGTGGACTTTACCTCTGATCAGCATGGTGGGCAGATCAGGCCATGTCTGTGTTGTGTGCCTATTTAAGACACATTGTTATCCAGGTCATCATATATAGTTTTGTAACTGTAGAAGTGTAAAGAAGGTAGTAAAAAGTAGTCAAGTAGATGTAAATGCTTTCATTAGCATCAGATTCATGAGTATGTGTCTCTGTCAGGATGGTGTGTCATCTACCACTGTTACTAACAGTACATTTGTACACAAAATTCTCATCTTTCAGAAAGCAGAACCATTCACCTGTTCAACCATTTCAAATATTGAAAACAATATTTTGAAATTAGTACTTTTAAGATTTTGAGTACCAGTTTGCTTGTGTGACACAGTTTGTCTTTGTCTATCCAAAGGCACATCAAGTATCTCTTCCACCTCTTTCTTCTGTTGGTTTACGCAAAAATATAAACTCAGTATGTCATTAAGTAAAGTAGTTGTTAAGAGTAATCATAAATTGGTACAGGATTGATCTGAATCCTTGACAAAGCTGGAACTATAAAGCAGTGCATACACTGGCAGAGTCAGATGTTTTAAATTACATATATTTGAATTTTACATACAGAAAGAAAATACAAATTAAGTTTTCTGCACAGGTTTAGGAAAAAAAAGTTGTAATCTAGGCCCACTGAAAAGCAGCAAGGAATTTTCTACTTAAGTTGTCAAGTATCCATGTCTGTTATGCATATACTAACTTTGACTTTTTTTATGAAGCTGTGAAAACAGACTGCATGGTAAAGGGCCATTTCTGAGGAACAGATGAATCAAATATCTTTGCAAGGCTAGAAATAATTAACACCAAAATGTTAAGAAAGAAAGTAAATACTTAAAGATTTTAGTGCTTCCTAAGGACTTCATTGTAGAAATTGTTCAGAAACTTAAAAGTAATGCAATGAAAATAACTTCTAGAAACTAAATTCTTTCACAATTTTATATTGAAATAGTCAGATTTGGCAGCTGTGTTGTTCATGCTGGGGGTGCAGTAATAGTATCCCTTACATATATGGCCCAGCTGTAAAAAAACCTAAATGTTGTATATTTAAAGATTTTTACTGGTTTTCAATTCATCTTAACCATGAATGATCCTTATCTATTGAAAATTGCCTATTGTGACAACTGAAATAGTTTAAGAATTCAGAATTTGTAGTATTACAGGAACTTATACCTACCTTCTAGCTATATGTTTTTGTTCTGTTTACATTGATGTCAAGTTTAATTAGTGTTTTTTTGGTATATAAACAAGGTCAGCCTGAGGTCAAGCGTAGCTAAGAACTCTGATTTGAGCAAGTAGAGCTTAAGTACTGGACCGTGTGATTCTACTCTTATTACTTTTTTCTGTTCTTTTTATTTTTATTTATTTTTTATTCACCTAGCCATGAAGTCTAGATCTTACAAGTACTTCAAGAGATTTCATTTTAAGTCCATTTTAAGTCTGGAGCTCAAGTATTGTTTTTTGGCTGCAGTTTGATGTGGTATTTAATTTACTACAGTATTAAACGTGCAGAGGATTGTATTTATTACTCTTTTTGGTAGAAGGTTTGATCTATTTTTGAATTCCGTTTAATTCAGAAGTGCTAAATTTAGGGAGCTGTACAGAGGAGACTCTTTCTTAGTAAAATACCGGACATTCCATTTGTGATATCTGTGAAAGAAATAGAGGGATAGCTCCATTTTAATGTTCGGTTTCTTCTGTAATTAAAAACTATTCAGAGGTATTAGCTTTAAAGTTGGCTTCAAACTTTAGCTGAAGTCATTTGGTTCTTTTCCTGTTCACTTGAAATCTCCAATGTAAATAATTTTGTTATATCTCATGACTTCTAGCAGCAAGTTAAATTTTGGCTG
>JAWWEU010000091.1:47048242-47080855 GCA_035583155.1 Acropternis orthonyx
TTTGAGTTTTTGTGGATTTTTAAAATTTTGTTTATCTTAGAGACTTGTTTCTCTCTGCCCCTAAGTTTTCTAAATGAAACTAAATACTTAGCTAAGTATTCTAAATTATTTTAACATATTTCTCATCCATTTATATTAATTTCTTGCAAGATCTGAAAAACAGAACTAGTCTGAAGTTTGATGATCCAGGATGGTGCTGGAGAAGTGTAAAGGATAACCTTTGAACCCAGTTTTCATCACTTGTGATGTGGATGTTCTTTGCTGAAGCAACAATGAAGGCATGCTGCCTTTTCTAGGGGGAGTAGAAGTTGCAACCTGTGGAATGCTTTAAGTTGCATACTAAAATACTGACTATAATACTTAGAAAAGTTTATACTCCTGCACCATCAGAATCCCTAGTGACTTAGCTGAGAGAAGCAGAAGTAGAAATCAGGAAAATATTTTGGGGCCAAGAGAATTGGAAGCTTATTTATGTAGTAATGCTAAAATTTCAGCAGTAAAGCTAAAATACTGCTGTTAATTTCTGACCTTTTTGATAGAGTATCAGTAAGAGCAAATGCACTCAAACTTGTCAGTTTTCATGGAAAATTTGGGGGTTGTTTTGTTGTATTTTGTTGCTGAGGTATCTTGTCGCACAACTTCTGAACTACAGATCATAATTTCCGGTAACTGTATTTTGAATAACTGATAATGAATAAAAATTACTTTTATGAGTTGTAATCAAATTTTAATTTGTCAATGATGTAGAATTCAGTCTGATGTAAGAATTACGGTTTTTTTTTAGTTAATTGTCAATAGCATAATTTTTATTGTTTTTTATAGAACTTTCCTGATGTAGATGATGAAGGATACAGCATTAAACCAGAAGCAACGCAGGATATCCTTTTTGCTATCACTGTGCCAAGTTCTTTGATGTTCCTATAGCCCTTTGGAGAGAGGAACTACTGACTATAAAGTGTTAAGGAAAGGAAGATGAGTGACATTTATGCTTAAGATGAATGACATCTTTATGTTGCAACTTTCTATTCTTATGTTCATAGCTTTTGCAAAATGAACTGATTTTTGTGTGTCTTAAATTTTATATGTGTGCAAATGTTAAAGATTAGATAATATGTTTTGAACTTTTAGAGGACAGTAAAAAATAAAAGCTAAAAGAAAAGCCAAAACAAAAGCTTTAAGGTGACCATGCAGATATCTCTCCTCGAAAAGTCTCACAGTTTGTAAAGTTTGTAAACTTTTTAAAACATGTGCTCTATACCTGCACCCTCCCAATTTTTTGGTAACAATATTAAAATAATTGATAGCTCAAACAATGTAGAAATAGAATTTCTGTTATATCTGGTGTAATTATACCACATGCTGTTTCCAATTGGTGTTTTTTGCTTTTAATGTCTTTCTAATAATTGCTTTCATATACACAATAATGTTCTGAGCCATCTTTATGGAGTCTCAACATTTTTCTCTGTTGGTCTTTTGGAGAAGAAAAATTCTTGTCCACTTTTTTTCCTACCATCACCAACAGAGGGAAGCTCTACTTAAGAGCTAGGAACAATTACTGTAGATCTAATCAAGTCTAATATGTTAGCAAGAAAGCTAATTTTTTGGAAATGTATTCACTGAATTTTCTGAGTACTGCAGATAAAAGGCAAACTTAGGCTGTGCAATTATCTTAAATTGCAAAAACTTTTAAGCAGTTAACAGCACATTACAGGAGCATAGCTTTTCTGTTTTCATCAACTTTGCAGAATATGCCTCTAATGTCTACAGTGAAGAATTCTATAGTGATAAAAGCAATTGGTGTTCTCTCCTACTTACAAAACTGATAGGAAAGTGACAGACTTTGATCCAGTTCTGAGAGAAGCATTATTTCATGCTTTGCATGTATTTATTGAAAGGGAGAGAGAAGTGAACAACATTCACACTTGCAATGAATGATTTCTCTGGGCACCCTTTTGTATATTACATCTTTTTGATGTGGAACAAGAGAAAAGCTATACGTTCAGTGAAAAAAATAGATGATTCGGAATCCATCGCATAGGCAGGACTTCAGCTTCTGAAAATATTGACCACATTCAGGAACTCATCAATTCCCTTCCTCTTTTCCTCCCTTAGCCTCCTGGAGTGGATATTTATTTTGTTGATGGGAACTCTTGAGATAATTTGTTGGAGGACATTTTTTTACTATAATAACAGTCAGTCTTAATAAATCTGACTTAAATGTGTATTGGAAAACCACTTTCCAAAAGCTTCCTGATTTGTAGGAATTGAATCTTGAAGACATGAGACCTTTTGATAAAATTAAAATTACTTGTCTTTGAAACTTTCATTTCTAGATAAGCTCCATTTTGAGGGATCAGATAGGCTGTTAGATGAAGACATTTGCCTTTTTCCTCAATGCAACCTTCAGAGCCTTTCAGTTGAAATGGGTTTGGAATGTCTTTATGGTTCAGGCTTAAATTGTTGTTAGGGAATAGGTTGAAGGAATTTAATGCAAATGTCTGTCATATTTTTAAGTGAAACTAACAGAAGTGATTTACAGAATATATATGCTTCCCCCAGGTGGTACAAAACTTTTATGTTTCAGTAGAGGAAAATTTTCCAAATTTAGTCTTGCCAAAACAAATACATTTTGTAAGACTTAGCATAGGCCTTTCAGAGCTTTTGTTCTGTGCAGTTCCTGTGCATGTAAAGAGCCAAGTTTATATTTTCCTTATTTTGAGGGCTGAGTTGTCATTGTGATTCCCTTTTTTTCCAAGCATGACAGTGCTTTAAGGACCTGATATTGTTCAGGTTCTGTACAGCCTTCTGTGTAACTGGCAGTCTTTCTCGAAAAAGTTTCAGTGCCACGCTGCAAAAGAGGCAAGTAATGGTGGCTGCTGCTTTTTCCTCAACTGTTCATGCTAGGTGTAGGTACCATGGGCATTCCATTGCTTATAAAAAAGTCTAGGGCGTTTTGTCACTTGGTTTAAAGGATTTCTGTATTTTTCTTACATCTGTTAAAGTCCATGGTTGAGTCTTCCAAATCATGGTGCTCCTATAGAACCTTTAATTTAATCTGATACCTTCAAATATGCTCAGTTATCTGACAAGTACTGCCATTCTTCAGTTATATGACTTTGTGCTTTTCTGAACAGAATCATCATTATGAAGATGAATGAAATAAAAACTTTGAATTTAACTCTGAATTACGAATTTTGGACTGTGGATATATGTGAAGTAGCTGTATAAGTGCACACAGAGGTCACTTAATTATGTGCATTTTTTGGACCATAATTATGAAATAGATTAAGCAGATGAATTTGAAGTGTTTCCACCTTAACTGACAAAAACATGCCAAAGAGAACCATTTCTATTCATCCAGTGATTCTGATTCTGAAGATGATGAACCCAGGAGGTTCCATGTAGAAATAAAACCTGTCCAGCCAAATAACAGCTCTCAATATACTATGCCTTCCTTGGATGAATTAAAAGTATCTATAGGAAACATCACTCTTTCTCCAGCAATATCTGTAAGTTTGATCTTTATATTTTTAATACGTAGAAAAGTATTCTATGTGTTCAAAATTTATTCTAGGTTTAATGATTCTTTTTTTCTTGTGCACTAGGTTGTCTTTGGTACGCTTTTTTGCAACATAACATTAAGCACTTCTCAGGTTTAAGCTTTCCTTTGAGTCTTGTGAGTGCTCAGTTTTTGTTTGTGCTGTGGCCACAAGACACTTGAGTACATTGTGGAGTTAGCTGAGTGTGGCTTTTAACATAATTTGCTAATTTGTATTCAATAATATGTAAGTGTCTTAAAACAGATCACATAATGTGCATACAGTGCAACTTTATTGATATATTCTGCCAATTTGCAGAACAATCCTTTATACAACAAGATGGTAAATAGTATTAAAGTATGCTAATACAATATTCAGATCAGGATAAGGCTGGCTCTGATTTTAAGGAAAATAGTGTGCATAGCATTTTAAAATAATAATTTTTCTCTTTTTCCCCCCACCACATTTTGAAAGCAGAGGCACAGTCCTGTAAGTAGAGAATGGCTTTTTATTTGCATTTTTAGTTAAAAAAGTAAGTGTAGTATGTGAGAGGAGTTATTAGGAAAACATTAGGAATGTTTCTTTTCAAATATATTGTGTGATGTATAAGCTGTTTAATTTTACTGCCCCAGCCAGTAAAGAGATTTAATAATACTTCTCCCTTTGTTAGTCCTACAGTACTCATTCTTGCTTTTTCTTACTGATGTGGCAGGTGTGCACTGGTTGCTCTGTCCTGGCTCATGTTCCGTGGTCTTCTTCAAGCTCATAATATTTTGCCTGGCATTGAAAGCAAAGTATCTTATAGGAAGTTGAGTGGAAATAAGAACCTTGGACTATTAACTGTTTTCTTTTACAGTTAGTAAAAGAATTTATTCCTTTTCTTTTTCCTGTTTCAGGCACAAATGAGTCAAAATTCATCCAGTAAGTGTGAATCTTTTCATCTATGCTAGCTTTTTAACATAGAATGAAAATATGTGTTTTTTTAGTTGTTGAAGAAATATTCTTAAGTACCTGCATTTTTAAATGGAAAAAATTATTTCTCTTGTCAGTTTTATATGCCTCTTCTTTAACTATATACTTGGCCACTCACTGGTGTAGCGACCAGACTAGCCTGCCTCTGACAGTGGTGAGGTACACATCCAAAGGACAAAGGGGACACTCTATGGAGAAAACTCCTGTGCAGGATCTTAAAACCCTTCCACCTGTTTATGCTTAGTATATCCACAAACCAGCAAAGCACACTGTCTCTGTGGGTATGATACAAAATAGGGCCATAGAGACAGAGGACAGAACATTAGTTTCTATCCTGTAGGCTTTTTTTCATGAGGAAATCAGGACAGATTTTCTGAAGAACAGTATTAATGTAAACAGCAGAACAGTACAATTCAGGGAAGAAATTTCAAGTGAACAACAGGTCCTCACAGAATGAATTGCTCTGTGTAGTCTTCTCCTATTTCAAGAGTATCTAAACTTAAGCTTTCAGAAATAATAATTTTTTTTTCCATTTTAATAATTAATAATTCATTTTGAAATGCCAGCATTAATATTTACTATCTTTTTGTAATGAAACTGAAATTTTTATTTTATAGTTTCACGCTTTTGGTGATAATACTGTATCTCTTTCTTAGGCGAAGAGTTAACAAAATCAAAGCTTTCTGCTCCATCTGTTGAGTAAGTTCAAATTTAAAATTCTGTCAAATACAATTTTGCAAGAATTTGGTCTCATTAGAAATAACAGCTGAATCCTATTTTAGGTTGGTCATCTATTGCATTATAAGACTTAAGAACAACTTAGGTAACAATGGAGATTTCTGTTAATTTGTTTATCCCTTCTAATACATTTGCTTTATTGTGATCTGTCTCAGTCGATATTTATAATTATATGATTACACAAGATTATTTTTTTTTATTATTAAAACCTCAGTTTGTAAGTAAGACAGATTTAGTTTCTCTCCTATAGTGTTCCATGGTAAAGAGTTTAATATTGAAGCCCCTAAATGTAGACAAGTCTGCATACATTGCTTATATGTGTTTATACTGAAATAAATGGATTAGAAGATGTAAGTCTCCTTGAAAATGGCAATCATTTCACTGATATTATGAAGTATGCCCACACACAAGCTTGCACCAAGATGTTGGCTCAGATAGTCTCCGTATGTGTAAATTAGTTCTTTGACCTGCAGTTTTTAACTTTTTCCTTCTTAGATGCAAAGAATAACTACTATAAATGAATTTGGCAAATGTTTTTATCATATTATTGAGGGACTTTTTACAAGGGCATGTTGTGATAAAACAAGGGGAAATGGCTTTAAACTAAAAGTAGGTTTAGATCAGGTGTTAGGAAGAAATTATTTACTGTGAGGGTGGTAAGACACTGAAAAAGGTTACACAGAGAAGTTGTGGATGCCTCATCCCTGGAAGTGTTCAAAGCCAGGCTGGATGGGGCTTAGAGCAACTTGATCTAGTGGAAAGTGTCCCTGCCCATGTTAGGATGGTTGGAACAAAATTTTTAAAGATCCCTTCTAAGCCAAACCATTCTGTGCTTATTATCTTTATTACATTACCAAACTACTACTGAAGCTTAGTTTGATTTTTATGAATGCATTAATCTTTCAATTATATTCCAATTGTAACTCTTAACATAGAAAGGGGAACAGTGACCTACTGGCATGGGATCCACTCTTCAGCAGTTCCCTTGAATCTTCTTCTTCAGTTTCTGTGGCATCGTCATCCTCCTCAGGTAAAATATTTGATAGCAGAAAATGTTTTCTCTATATACTTCAGGATGTTCTGGTGTTGTTTTTTTAGCTATTACAAGGGGACATGTTTTGACTATTAAATTAAAGAATTTTGTAAAAACAGTATGCTGTTTTCAAAATACTACATAAGTGAGGATGCAGTATATAAGGCTTTCAAGCTAGAGAGCAAGATGCAAGAGATAGTGCTAGACACCTTAGGAAAATTCTATCTTGCTTATGTCCTCTCTTACCTTCCCAAAAACTGCTCACATTTTAGAATGTAATCCTTTTGTTTTCTTCTGGTAGGGCTGGGAGATTAAATGGGGGTTGTTGCAGCAACTGTGAGACAAGATGAGCTTGTGCAATGAATAGGAGTGGGCTGCTTCTTTTCAGGAACGTTGATTGAGCTGTGTAATATGAAGGCATTGCAGTTTTTTTGTGAGGAACTTGTTTCCTGTGGGAAACAATGATTCTGTTAGATGTGCGGGCATAATCCAAAGGGAGATGGGTAAAATGGGCAGGACTGAGACATGAATTAAGGTGAGATCCTGAAAGCAGGGGTACTGGGAGGAAAAGGATGGTCTGTGGAGTATGGGAAGTGGAGGGTAAGGGCATATGTGGCATGGAAATTTTGGGGTGCAGGATATTGGTGTGGGCAAGACACTGGCAGGCTTTCCTAAAAGTGGGTCTTCACAAAAAATACTTCCATAGTCCTTTTCCATCTGCCTACCCTGTATCTATTTTCCAGCCTCTGCTCTTTTAATGTAGACACCTTTTTCCTCCCACATGCCTGAGAAAGAAAGTGTGTTTACTGTTTTTTTTTTTTAAACTAGGTATTCATACTCAAAAAAACATAAGAGACCTCAAGTCTTTGTTCACAATTATGGCTTTCTAACTGTTTCACACTGTGCTTGATCATACTTAAAGTTTAGATTGAAGAACAGTAAAGAAGAGTACATGTATCAGTAGAGAAATTCTGAAAAACTGGTGTTAATTCTTGTCTTTAGTAATGTTCTTTTAGCAATAATCAGCATTGGTATATAATTCTTCATGTTTTAAGTAGAACTTAGTCTTTCACTACAAGTCTGTGTCCCTTAAAATTATAGTCTTAACAAATCTGTCTTACAGAACTTGTGAGATTGTCTCATCCTCACTTAGGTAACCAGTCCCCAGTATTGGCTAGTGGATTCACGTGTGTGTGGTAACACATTTAAGAATAAACTGTAGAGAGCTATAACTGGGATATTCAGAAAAGAAACTGTTTTCTCCAATTAATCTGTTTTGCTAGCTTTTTTCTGGTGTTGCAGTTGGCAGAGAAAGGCAGAGGGTACTTAATTTGTTGAGTTGGTGGTTGCTGCTGTGTTCCGGTGTTCATTGCTAGTGCGTGGATGGGAAGTCAAAGCAGGTTAGGAAATTTTCAAACAGTCTCCTCCTGGCAGCAGAACTGTTGAGAAAGTAGTCTCTGGCTGATGAATAGTAACACAGGTCCGTAGCATCCTCTGTAGCTGTATCTGGCAGGGAATCATCTACCCTAGTTCTCCTTTCCATGCGGCTTTTGCACAGAGCCGTAGGCTTCACTGAACTTAGTGGAATACAGTGTCCTGTGGGTGGAAGTTGACTTTAGATACATCTGTGCCTTGGCAAACTTTATCTACTAAATAATTATTTCAAACATTGTTGTCAAGGAGTTAACTAAGATATATAGCCTTGTGAATTAATCTGTGGAGTTAAACAGAAAGTGTTCTCATGTATAACAGATTACTAATACATTTGGGGGGAAAAACAACTAGATCATGTAATGTTGTTTAAATTGAGTTCTGATGCTTACTAAACCTGCAACTTAGTTCTAAAGACTTTTAAAAAATACCCTACTTTGATCTAATTGTATTTTCCTTGAAATCAGTGTTCTATCTTCAGCTTTAAGGTTAGTATATGTAAGGTGATGCTTAAAGTTTTTGAAACTCTCAACCCAAAAATTGAATTACATAAATTAGTTTTTTGGAATACAGTGTATCTGTATATAATGATGTAGCATGTCTTACAGATAACTTTTTTCTTTTTACTGTTTAAACATTTGTTTAGCTATTGTTTCATAACTGTGTTAATCATTACCATGGCATTTGAGCAGACAGTGATTTATGCAGCACAGAAGTGGTCTTTGGTTGTCCATGAATAATTCTGCTCAATTAGAAGTTTAAGATACCATTGTTATCTTGAACAAATACAACTGACATTTTTTTAGCCAGCTCTTGATACTGCAAAGATGTTTCTTTTTCTGTTTTATCCTTGTTTTCATCTCTATGTATTTTTAAAATAGTTTTTAACATTTCCATATTGTTTCTAAACAGGATTTATTGTAGTATTTTAAAGCCTTTGAATGATATTTAAGATACCTGTTAGAGAGGGAAAGCTGTGTTAGAACTCTTAATGTTTATGTGGACTTAGAGAATGTACCTGTTCGTGGCAAAGGGCTGCTGTAGAGAGGACAACTGTACTTTTGATCTGGACTTTTAAATGTGTTTCTCTCTTTTTTGATTATGTATGTCATTGCTGTTGCTCCTAGCTATGCCAACCTGCAAGATGTTAAAAATTGACTAACCTTGCATTTTCTGCTTCTATTGTCATCTTGTGCAACAGGCAACAGCAAGTGCAAGGAACACTTGTGGAAAACTTTTTTCAGCAGTCTGAAGACAATAGGATGAGAGAGGAAAAAACCTGGGGTGGATGATGCTTCATCCATATTGTTAGTCCTTAGGCATAGGTTGATACAGACAAAATAAATACCAGACCGAATCTTGTGACTGCATTGTCTTCATTCACCTGAAAGCCAGTTCTGTTGGGCCTTCCTTTTACAAGTGTTGGGACTAAGGGGACCAAAATGTTTGGAAGGAACAGGATGGGATAGGTTTGATTAAAAGCAGAAAGCTGTGGAGAGGAACCAAAAATGGAGTAGAAGGCAAGAAGGATAAGACAAAGATCACAAATCACAACAGGGAGGTAGTAAGAGAAATAAAGTCATGAGAAGTAGAGCCTTAAACAGAGAGATACACAGTAATATTTTTTTATGTACTTGAAAAGTGGAAAGTGACATGGAAAAAAGTACATGTAATATATCACTACCTTTTTTTTTTTTTCTTTTATTTGTAAGTGGGGGTATTTTTAGCCTAGTAGAGCAGTTATTTTTCATGCTGGCTAGTAATCCCTGTGCAGTGGATATTGAATACCTCTTTGAATATTGAAATTTTTATCTTTTCAGTGTTGTTCCTAGTTTCAATTCTTTCTTTTTCCTTCAGCTACCCTAAAAGAGCAAAATGGGAGTTCCTCTTCATCTACCACTGATTTGGCTGGGTGTAGAGTATCTCAGTCTTTGCTTGGACACCAGACAGATTCTGGGTCTACAAGCCCATCCTCACCAGACTTTACCATTAGCACTTTGTGCAATTCTGGTGTTACAGCAGCGCCGGCAGGAAATACCAGTACTTTATCCTGTGTTTCACAGTCTCACAGTCAGTGGACTTCCTTTGCTGATGAACTTCTTACAATTAGATACACAAGCACAGACAAGAAGGAGCCCCAAAGTTTGCATTTTAAAACTGAAAATGCCTGCCTTGCCTCTTCTGCTTGGCTTGGGAATTCTTCCAACAGCTGTGCTGAGGATCAAAGTGACCTTTTCAGTAACACTATATACCATGAACAATTATTCATTGAAGAAACTGGCACTGCTGCTGAAATATCTTCCACATCATCTTCAGCACTACTGGACTATAGTTTAGTGTCTTCTTGTGCTGATACAAATAAGGGTATGGCAAGCATGCATTCTGTACTGCTCTTTGCTAATAACTGACTACAAAAAGCAAGCTTTGGACTTATTTTTTCTTTTTGTTATTGTCACTCACCTGATGTTAAAATTAACATGTCTTCTTATTTAGAATGTACTAAACTGCTTGTTAGCACCAACTTTCTTGAAAGTTGGCACAATAAAGTAAATGTTCAGCTTGAAACAAGAAAAAAAATTCAAATTCTTCGTTTAAAGGCTTTGCTTTCTCTTAACTATGCAGCATTGCTTTTCTAGAAATGGAGATATATTTTTGTCAGATATCAGACAGTGAGATCTCAAAGATTAAATAATTGAATTTGCAAAACTAGTTATTTTTACATACAAACCCCCAAGAGTGCTTGGTATAAAATCATGTGAAAGCAATGAGAAACCCATGATGCTATTTTTAGATTCACTTTTCAGGGTATGACATGGCACTATTTTAAAAGCACTTAGTGTTAAATCTTGCACCATGGCCCTTATATAATAGGACCTTCTAAAAGAAACACCACTTCAGTTATTCTTATCCAGTCAGCATACGTTTATTTTCAGTGTGATCTTTCTAATAGTTATTTTCTTAAATTTGCTTTCTTTCAGCAAGGCCCACCACTCCCCTTTCTGTAGGCACCATTGTACCCCCTCCAAGGCCTGCTTCAAGACCAAAGCTGACTACCGGGAAACTTAGTGGGATTAATGAAATAGTATGTATTGATTGTTATTTTTGTTCAGTTCTCCAGTGTGACTTGATTTCAAATATACCATTAATTTATACTGTTACAGCGAAGTTACTTTCCAGCCAGTGTTCAAAGGCTAGGGATACCACCAAAGCTTTGGTGAATGAGTGGCATTAATTAGAGTATTAAATAGATCTTGATCAGTTATGTATTCACAGAAGTAGCCCTGCTGCAACTTCTGCCTGCCCTTGGTGGTGGTTGGTGGAGAAGGGAGGTGGCAGCCCATCAGGATAGTGTGAGGTTGTACACTGCCTGCATCTGCTTGCTGCCTGCAGTGGGGGTTCACCTGCCAATAAGGAATGTGGTAAAGAATACAAATACCCAAATAGCCTATCAGACCAGGCTATGCTTAATTTCCTCCGTAATTATTGGTATTCTGCGTGTTTTGCTTGACTTACTTGGAAAAATGTTCCAGTGGCAAGATCCTCTTACTGTCTTTCAAAGTAACAAGGTATTGTCACCATATTCTAGTTATAAATAAAAATCTGATCTCATGCTTTGACAGAACTAAAACATTTTCAAACTGTGTTGCTTTTCTGTAGGGTCAGAATAGGTTAATTTTGAGATTCTTTTTTCATTCCAATATAAAATTGTAGTAGTTGCTCTTAGACCAAGGAATCTGTTCATGTCATCAAATTAAATAACTTACCTGGTACTGTTCTGCTATGAAGTATGATCCTGCATAAAGCTACATTGATTTTATACTGTTGTTTTACCAATTGACTATTATCTGGATACAAATGGAACATTGTAAACTGTCTTCATTATGTGTCAACTCTGTTTAGTCCCATAGTCTTTATCTAAGCTGTGTGCAGTAGAACTAAGGGAAAAGAAAAAAAGAGTTATTGTGATGTCCCACTCCTTGAGGGGAAGGAAGCACCCAAGATTCGTAAGTTCTCATGGTTGAAGAAAACAACAAAAGTCAGAGGATCCACAAAAACTCAAAGTTTTATTATTAAATTACATACTTAGTGTGGAAATTGGTATGTTAGTCCCTGGCTTACTATATAAGCACATGGCAGTGGACTTTGGAAAAAGGGGTAAGATTAAAAGGAAGAGATGAATTAAAGAGGAAGAAAGAGAGAAATAAAGAGAGAAAAAGAGATCACCAGTCCTGTTGCTACTGTCAATCCAGCTGATGGGATATCCAGGGTCATGGGGGCATGGCCTGGGCTTGCTGGGGGTACCTCTTTATAGATGAGTTTTCCCTCCCAGGAGACAGATTTCTCACTTTCTGTGCAAATTAGTTATCATGGACAGTCTATTCTTTCAGATCTTTCTGGAAATGAGTCAGAGAGCTTTGTGAGTCTTGGGTGATCTTGATTCCCTCCTACAGTCCATGGCCACTTCTCAGCCTCATTCTCGCAGTTGTGTGGTACTATATTGTGCTTATCTCCATGAACAATGTTTGTACCAGAAAAGTGCTGTCCTACCTCCAGATGGCCCCTTCTCCAGCCACACCTTTTTCTTTCTCATGACATGTTATTAATAACAATCCTTGGTTATTACTGACAGTCCTTGTCTGTTATTATCAATAATCCTTGGTTGGCTCCACAGCCTTCCAGCTATCTGTGTTTTAGACATACATATTATCCCGTTCTTTTCTGGGATTCTACAGTTACCCTGCCAAAATGATGCTTCAGGGGTTCCAGTACCTTTTAGATAGGTTAATCCCAACATGATCATTAGAGAAATACCTTAACAGTTAAGTGGATCATAAAACCATCCAGAGATCTAGAATGGAAGAGTCTTTAAGTTCTCTGAGCCAACCTGCTCAAAGAAGGACTGACTTCAAAATTGCATCAGGCTGCTAAGGCACATACTGAGTTTTGAAAATCTTTGGAGTGGGAGATTTTACAATCTGCCAATGTGGCAACCTATCCCAAGGTTTAACTACAAGGCTGCAAGAAGGAAGTTTCCCCTAAGCCCAGCTGAAATTTCCTTTGCTATACCTCTTGCATCTCTTAGAAGAGCTTGACTCTGATTTCTTTGCCTAATAAGAGATCGCTAATAGCCCCCTCCTTAGGTTTCTGTTCTCCAGGCTGAATAAATCCTGGTCCTTCAGCCCATTCCTCTCTCTTCTGTACTCCAGTCCCAGCTACTTTAGTTGTCCTCTACTGGTCTTACTTTCAATTCATTAGTAGCTCTGCTTTAGCTTTCTAAAATCCACATTCACTGCGCACACACACAGTAGTCTGTAGTCTTAGGTTCTGATACCCTGTTATATCACTAATATTGACAGGCTGCTGCATAATCAAATATATTAGACTTGACTATCAAAATCTATCAAATAGTGAAATTCATTCCAATGGAAAATGTAGGTTCTCTGTTTTACTTTACTCAACACTAGAGTAGATAAATCATTAAAGGAACTATGTTGAGAAACATGACATTCATTTGGGCATGAAATTAAGAACTTTCCTATTTGCAGTCTTTTATTCATCTCTTTAAAACCAGTTTGTGTCATATTCTTTTAATGTCTTTTGTTCAGCCTAGACCATTCAGCCCTCCATTGACCTCTAACTCAAGTCCACCTCCACAAGCTCCTTTGGCACGTGCAGAGAGCATTTCCTCTATATCCTCTTCTGCTTCCCTCAGTGCAGCAAACACACCTACAGTTGGTAAGTTTAATTAACCTTTTTATCTTATTTTAGAAATAGGATAACTCTACCAGGAGGTTGCACCTGTTAGGAAAACCATTTGTTGGAGTTAGTTTTTTCTTATGCGAGCCTAGCTACATCAGGCATTTGCAATACCTACTTCTAAATGATACTGAGAGACAGCAAAGAGGATTCAATTAGATTAAACCATAGATCCAATTATGGCATGTTCTTTAGGGAAATATTCAAAATTAATATTCCTTAAATTCTTATTTGATATGCTTGTATATTGATCAAGTACAACATGTTGTCATGTATTTGTTGATCAGATGTTATTGAATGGGACAGAAATATTTTGAGATACTGAAAAATTTTAATGAATCTAAATACTCACAAAAGTGAGTTATTTTATGCTCTTTTAATGTTGTTTGTTGTTCTGTAATTCCAGTTTCCAAACAATGAATCTCATGCATCTTTTTCTTCAAATTAGATAAGTACATAATCTAAAGAGAGGTGTTTAGTAAAAGCAAAACAAACAAGCAAAAAAAATGAAGCTGAAAAGCTAATTAGTCTTCATGCATTACCACTACATTCAGGTTTTCTCTTCTTTTTAAAGGATAGTCCTTCAGTTCTGATATTTGGTTACAAAACACAAGAGAGACGTATTGGGATTTTTTTTAGTTAGCGGGGTTTTTGTTAGGCTGGGGGGCAGCAGGGTTTAAGACATTTTAACTTTTTGATTTAGTAGAATTGAGTTGCTTCAATGAACACTGTTGCCCCGTTAGTCCCAAGTTGAATCAGATTCTCAAGTTATCTTTCCGTTATGTCTGATTGTTATTGATGCCAAGGATTCCTCACTCAGGCATAGCAGCTCAGGTGAGCATTTGTGCAGCTTCCAGTGGGAGTTCTGCACTGAAAGCAGTGCAGCTGTCTTCACCCTGTGCAGGACCAAAGCTATGAAGTTCTGCCCAGCCTTAGCTCCTACAGTTCAGTGTACACCAGTTTCATAAATGCTGAGAAGCATCACAGAAGGACAGCTGATATTTTGGTTGCCAAGTCCATCCAGGCTCACATCCTTGGGCCTCCACTCTGGTACCAAGGAACCAAAAATCTGTGGCAGGAGCATCAATATCCCCAGCTCTGAGTGTGTGCATTATTGTTGGAGATAGTGACAGAGTGAAATCTTGAGATGAGGGAGGAGGTAAGGAGGTGTGTGCTGACACCAGGGTTTGATGTGGTTATTAATTTGGCCTAGGAAAAATAAGGCCAGTTCCACCTGCACTGACTGTATGAAATAGTCCTGGAAAAATGGAAAGGGCAGTGCAGAGAGCTGAAAGACTTTGGGGCGTGAGGATATACTCTGCAATACTGTCTGTATTCTTTTGACTTTTGCACAATCCAATGTTTCCCTTAGCCCACTTGTCCTGGAAAATGGAGAGTAGATTCTAATTTATTTTTTTCCAAGTAAACCTTAAGGCATGCATAATTGAGTGTTTCTTTTATTCTTTAGCCTTAATTTAAAAATCAAAGGGTTTTTTAATATATTAATTTTTAAGATCTATTTTTGCTTGAAATATTTTGTTTTCTTGCAATGTTTTGTTTCATTTAAATGTAATAGAGGATGATCTTTTGATTCGAAATCTTCCTACAATTGAAAAGCTTTGTGGGACACCACCAGGTATTGTACTCAAAGCAGATTTACGTCCTAACTAATCATCCTAATACACTGCATTTAATAAAATTGTATTTCTTTAGAAACAAGTTTCTCTGGATATTTCTAGTATCTGACATACAAGTGGCTTGAAATCTCAACTTCTTAACAAGTTATATGTTGCTGAGGTCACCAGAACTTGATATAACATTTTTATACAATGTAATCTTCTGTCTATCCCCTTCCCTGCTCCACAAACAATCTGAAACTTGGCCCTGCTTCTTCAGTTTGACATAACTACTTTCTTTTAAGTAAAGTGAATATATTTTTACCTTGACAGTCCTTATTCTCATAACACAAGTAGGTAAAAATTGTTCTATATTTACATATAAGACATAATAAAGGTAATACTTTTTTTTAATAAATTTAATTTTCATGACAGCTGTTTAGCCAATATTAAAATAGTCTGAATCTTCATTCCAAAACTGAACTAAAACCATTTGATCAGGTTTAGTCATTTGCCCTTCTAATGACCAATGATACAGTCTTTGGTTCTGTAGTTTTGGTCTGCATCTTGAGTGTGTCAATGCAAGGGTTTGCATGGCTGTGTCACTAGCTCTTGTGTCAGCACAGCTCAGGGGTTGATAATGGTGGTCAGACTAAGGCAGGTGGCAGGGCATTTAAGCCAGCTTTGCTATCACTTCCAAAGATGCAAGAACTGGAACTCTGAGCTGGGCTGCAGCCTGTGATGGAGCGAGGACACCTTTTTGCAGCTCTGTGATGTCCTATCCCTCTGAGACCTCACAACAGACATGGAAGACCCTGAAGCTGAATGTTACTGCATTTAATTGTATTTTCAGCAGCAAGGCAACAAAAGGATGACTTCCAGAGTTAGATTAAGCAACTATATTTTTTCACAGAATAGAACGATAGAATCATGAAGGTTAGAAAAGACCTTCAAGATCAAGTCAAACCATAGACCGATCACCACCGTGTCGACTAAACCGTGGCACTAAGTGGTCTAGTAATTTCTTGAACATCCTGCGGGAATGGTGATTCCACCACCTAAGCCTGTTCTAAGTGGAGAAGTTCTTCCTGATGTCCAGCTTGAACCTCCCCTGGCACACCTTGAGGCCATTTCGTCTTGTTCTGTTACTAGTTTTCTGGGAGAAGAGCCTGATCCTTGCCTTACTGTGACCTCCTTTTAGATTGCTGTAGAGAGTGATTAAGGTCTCCTCTGAGCCTCCTTTTCTCCGGGATAAAAAATCCCAGCTCCCTAGCTGCTTCTCATAGGACTTACTTTCTAGATCCTTCACCAGCTCCGTTGCCCTTCTCTGGACCTGCTCCAGCACCTCAAAGTCCTTCTGTGAGTGAGTGGCCCAGAACTGAACCCAATACTCAAGGTGTGGCCTCACCAATGCTCAGTACAGCGGATGATCTCTGCCTTGGTCTTGCTGGCTACACTATTTCTGATACAAGCCAGGATGCCTTTGGCCTTTTTGGCTACCTTGGCACACTGCTGGCTCATGGTCAGCCACTGTCAACCAGCACTTCCAAGTCCTTTTCCACCAGGCAGCTTTCCAACCACTCTGCCCCAAGCCTGTAGCACTGCCTGTCGTTGTTGTGACCCAAGGGCAGGACCTGCACTTGGCTTGCTGACTTTATAGCCATTTACTTGTTTCAATTTATTGTTTTTTAGTAGAATGCATGGATCTTTATGAGTCAAAGGGTGACTAACACTGGGAATAGAGCAAATAATACCTCATTTGTAATCCCCCAAATACAACTCAGAGGAACAAAAAAATATACATATATATATTTGCTTTAATGTTTCCTAAAAAAAAGGCAAAAATAATGTTATTATTTCTAATAAATTTCACTCTTTAGTCAAGAAAACAGTATTTGTCTTTTACCAATAGGAATATAACTGATATATTTGTCTTACTCTGCATAATTTTCAAGTATCAATATAAAAATATACACAAGGCCATTAAGTAAATGATTTAAAAATAATTTAAACACCTGTATACAAGGTAATACTATCTTCTCTGCAGTAGTTTGTTGTTCCCTAGTAAACTGGGGAGAAAAGACAGTAAAACAACTCAGCAACTGTAGTACTACCTTCATTGAGTGCATATTATGGCTCTTGTGGAGGAAAATTCTGGAGTTCAGTATTTCACTAAAAAGAGTTTCTAGTGGTTGATAACTCATTTTATTGCACATTTGCTTCTTAAAATAATGATTTCTGGATTCCTGAGACTATTGAAAATCACAGCTTTTATTGGTTTTTTTTCAGGGAGAGATAAAACATCAGTGTTTTGTAGACAGCATTGTAGTAGTTTGTGCTTCTAAGAATTTTTGGTGTTCAACTCTTGTGACTAGTTCTTTTTGATGAAAGGAAGCCTAAAGGGTGCACAAATGTTTTCATGGTGCAGAGAAGTATTCTGAACGTTTCACTACCTTAGGCGAGAAATGGTGATGGAGAGTGAGGTATGAGATAGGATTAGCATCTTTTGCTCTCTTTTTGTTACTACTTCATTCACTTATCTTTGAATTTAAGGTTTAATATGAGATATTAAACCATCTGTGAAGAACAAAGTCACAACTTCCTTTTTGCTTCTGAAAGAGCTCAGAAAGGACAGCAACTGTTTTAGAGTAAATGGGTTTAATTTGCCATGAGCTGTATTATACAGAAGCATTTCGTTTTGCTTTATGGTATGAAAGAGAAATTTCTCAATTTGCTTACAAAAAGATGAAGATTGTGCCTCCTTTGTGATAGATAATATTATGTGATACAGGCCACTTCACCAGTGATAAAAAAAATAATATTAATAAGATGCCTCCTAGTACACTGCTGCACTAATAAAAAAGGCAAAACTTCCAGTATTGTCTTTTATATTCAGTACACATGTAGAAAGTTTGTGAAAAATAAAATCCCATGGCAACCTATTTGATCAAGTGTATACGCACATTTCAAAATGCCCTGGCATGAGATCTGAGTTGATTTTTATAGCTCTGTATTGGAATTGTGTTGTGTTGGCACAAGAAAAAAGTGAAGACTTCTCCAGCAATTTCTGCTTGGGAGTTGTAATGTTTATTGGCTGAAAAAATTAAGAGACTATTCAACAGTTCACTTATGTGGGGTAATATTGTTGTATTTGCATTTAAGTTCATTCTTATTGTAAGTGAATTTTTTGCATTTCTGTGACCATTTTATCATACATTTTTTGAGACAAAAAGCATACAGTAGGGATTTTTTTAAAAAAAAATTCTAACCAATGTCTTAATTTCCTTTTAGTCTGTTGTCTTCACATTCACCACCAGTCATTTTAATGCAGTGCTCCTTTGCCTCATCTGTATTTCCTTGTGTCTGTCCACATAATCTACCGGTAGTCCTGTATTCTTGGTTGTACAATTGTACTGTACTGTTTTTGTATTTCTACAAACTTTTCAAGTAATACTTCAGATGCTACTGTGACCTTGATGGCAGTAACCTCTTGTGAAAATTACGGATATAGTCAACCATTCTGATATTTATTGTTAAGCTTTTTGAAAATTAAACCTATACACTGTGTGTATTCTAGGTGTTTCACGTGGTCCCAGCCCTGTCAGCCTTGGAAACCAGGACACCTTGCCTGTTGCAGTAGCCCTTACTGAATCTGTTAACGCCTACTTTAAAGGAGCAGATCCCACAAAGTTAGTTAAATAGTGAATTTTTTTGAACGTAATAAGTTACAGTAAGAAAAGACACTGGGTCTACTTGCTATATTTTGGGGGGAAATGTATATACATTAGAAGGGAGATTCAAAGGTGGGAGGTTTCCCCTGGTATAAATTACAGGAGTGGCTTATTGCTCTGTACTGGCCTGCATCCCACTAGGAGTTCACATATACCTGCTTTACAGAAATGTGTTCACACTGAGAATGACAAGGATGTTTATCATAGTCAGGTAGGTGCTACATGTAAATTTGGGCAGATAAAAGCACCTCATTCCTTATGTCATATCCCTTGCTATGCTATTTAGGCCTTGCCTAAGCATAGCTGTGCCATGTTCTCAAAGCCTGAAAAATATCCACCAAGACTACTGTATGCTTAAGTGTTAAACTTTTTTCTTTTCTTATTTCATCTTACTTCCAAGTTGAAAGTGACAGTACGTTGTCACATTACCCTCATTTGAGATTGTTTTTCTGGTTTTAATTCAGTTCATCAGCTTGTGAAAATACGTTGGTTGCTTTAAAATTAACATTAAAGTAGGCAGTTAATGAGCTGCAATGAAGCTGATGTTTTCATTCTCTTCTAGATGTATTGTGAAGATTACTGGTGATATGACAATATCATTCCCAAGTGGGATTATTAAAGTCTTCACCAGCAACCCATCTCCTGCTGTGCTCTGCTTCAGGGTGAAAAACACAAGCAAACTAGAACAGATTCTTCCAAATGCACAACTTGTATACAGGTTTTGTGGGCATTTTTGTCATAATTCACATAAACTAATTCACATTCATAAACTATGTGATTTGTAGAGTATGAGTTTTATATGTAAATCAGAAATCTTTACAGTCTGGCTGACAGATATAATTTATTTTCTTGAATTAATCTTGTTCAGCTTTGTTCTCTCTGCTGTCACCATTAAAAATTTCAGTGATTACGGACCTTGAAACTTGTGCTGAGTATAAGAGGAGGCGTAAAAAATAATTCTAAACGTAGTTGTGTTTTTGCATGACTTTTATAAATTATTTCTTTATACAGTAGTAACAATGGTAAAACCAGATGATGAAACAGTAGCCTTAAATCAAAAACAAGTAGTGGGAGATTCACTTACTCTCATTGATCACCTACCAGTGTATTTTTAAGCTGAATAATTTCTGCACTAATCGGATCCATTACATAACTGTCTCTCAGATGTATAGCAACATGCTTGGGAGAATTTGTGAGAAAAAAGATTGCTGATTGAGTAGGGTAATTGTTGAAATCACTTTGAGATACTGTTTTTTAAAAAATTAGGAAAAGCTGGAATTTTTTAGCAGAGTGATGTTCCAACTGAGCAGTTTCTATTTCATTTATTGTAGAAATTATTTGAAAACTAATTAGATGCTTTTAAATACAATGTTTTCAAAATTTAATTTCATTTTGATCATATTTAATGTAATGAATGATTTATACAAAATTAAATTTTATTGCCGTTTGACATGACTGTTTATAACTGAAATGTTAGTAGAGCTTTATCTGACAGAGTGAATTACACTGAAAAGCATATTTTGCAAAAAAAGTTAAAATGTCTATTGTGTTTGTTTGAATGCTGTAATACTTCATCCCTAATTAGTGATCTTTCTTTGTAGTGATCAGTCACAAAGTGACTCCAGTACTAAGGATTTTTGGATGAACATGCAAGCTATAACTGTCTACCTCAAGAAATTATCAGAGCAGAATCCATCTGCATCCTATTACAATGTGGATGTTTTAAAGTATCAGGTAAACACTTTTTTTCCCTTTGGAATTTTTTATGGCATTCCAGATCTGATATCTACCCCAAAATTAAAAGAATCATTCTTTGTCTGCCAGCATGCAGATGAACTGTCATCCCTCATCCAGATCAGTTCTGGGTATGTCACTGCTTACAATGCACAAACTCTGCCCAGGCTTAGCACATTCCTGCTATGCTTCATTCGGGACCTGTTTCGGCTTTTGTACACATCAGTCCAATTCATGCATGCAAGCTTCAAACACTGCTTTTTTCAGTATTTATTAGCAAAGTCAAATTTTCCTTTAAGAGATTTGCTGGAGGCTTGTTTTAGTTTACACTTGTACTGTCTTTGATTTTCCATTTGCCTAAGTTTTGGATGCCGTAGCTGATGAATTTTAATATATGGTTATGAATTCCAACTGAAAGAGAGTAGGTTTAGATTAGGTATTGGGAAGAAATTCTCTAGTCAGAGCATGGTGAGTCACTGGCACAAGTTGCCTTTGAGCAACCTGGTCTAGTGATAGTTACCTGTGCCATGACAAGAGAGGGTTCATACTATCTGATCTTTAAGGTCCCTTTCAGCCCAAGCCACTTTGTGATTCTGTCTGAAAACATGCAGCATTCTGACCTCTTACAGTATAATAAAGCAGGAGTAGTCAGAATGGGTTTACTAAGGGAAAGTCATGCATGACCAAGCTGACAAACTTCTATGATGACATGACTGCCCCAGTGGATGAAGGTTGAGAAGTAGATAGTGTGTACTTAGACTTCAGGAGAGCTTTCAACACTGTATACCACAGAATCGTAATAGAGAAGCTGAAGTACAGGCTGGATAAGCAGACACTGAGGTGAAGTGAAAACTGGGTGAGCAGCTGGGCCCAGTGGGTGGTGATCAATGGCATGAAGTCTAGCTAGAGGCCATTAAGTAGCAGTAAACCCCTGGGGTCACTACTGGTTTTACTGTTTAATAGTTTCATTAATGACCTGGATGATGAGGCAGAGTGTACCCTTGGCAAGTTTGCTGACAACACTGAATGGGAATGACTCTGGATAAACCAGAAGGGCATTTTGCCCTCCAGAGGGAGCTCAACAGGCTGCAGAAATAGGCTGAGAGATACCTTCTGAAGTTAAACAAGAAGTGCACCTGGGGAGGAACAAGCCCATGCAACCATACATGCTGGGGATCACCAGCTGGAAATCAGCTTAGCAGAAAAGGACCTGGGAGACACTGTTGAACATAAGCCAAACAACCTGCTTTTGCTGAGAAGGTGGCTGATGGTCTCCCGGGCTGCATTAGGCAAAGTATTGCTAGTAGGGCAAGAGAGGGGTTCCTTCTCCTCCACTCAACCCTGGTAAGGCCACACCTGGAGTGATGTGTTCAGTTCTGGATTTTCCATTGCAAGGGAGACTGGAGAGAGCTCAGTGAAGAGCCACAAAGATGATGATGGGACTGGAGTATCTCTCCCATGAGGAGAGGCTGAGAGAGCTGGGACTCTTCAGCCTGGAGAAGGGAAACTTCAGGGAAATCTCATCTGTATATAAATACCTGAGGGAGGGCACACAGAGAATGGGGTTGGGCTGTTTACACTGGTGTCCAGTGACAGAAGCAAAGGCACACTGAAGCACAGGAAATTCCCTCTGAACAGCCAAAAATATTTTTCTCCAGTGACAGTGACTGAGCACTGGCATACGTTGCCTAGTGGGGTGGTGGTGTTTCTGTCCTTGGAAATCTTCAGAAGTTGTCTGGACATGATCCTGGGCAGCTGTTTTGAGGTGGCCCTGCTTGAGCAGCAGGGTCAGACCAGACAACCTCTGAGAGGTCCCTGTCAGTCTCAGCCATTCTGTGAATCAGTGAGATGATGTTCTGGCTGCCAAGAAAAAGCCTTTGTGAATATTCAAGACAGATTTACCTCAAAGGGAGAACAGGGATTTGTTAGGCCTGATCTGAAATGTCTAAACATTTGAGACAACTGTCTACTCACAAAAAAGCCCCCTGAAAATAAGCTATCAGGCCAGCTATTCATACCACTGTAGTTTCCACATTCTCCCAATATGGTTTAAAGTCTTGGTATACTGAATCTACAAAACGCATGTTAGGCACATAGAACTCCTGAGGAAGATGGAAGGAACAAAACATTTCTTTGGTTTGCTGAAATGAGTACTGTGAATTCTTCTCCGAAAAAGAGGTGTTGGCATGCAGAAGCCCAGGCAGATAGAAAAGGTTCTTGGCTACCAAGGAAAGGCAAGAGTGTGCACCAGGACACAGAAGGTTCCTGAAGTCGACTGAGAAGGTGGTAGAGATGCATCAGGGCAGTAGCACAAGCTAGCTACAGAAGCAACATTCAACCTTCTGCAGCAGGAAGATAATGCTTTGAATAGGTAAGAACTAATTTGCTGGCTGCCTTTCCCATAATGACAGGTGTTGTCTTCTACTGCTGGCTGCTTGGGTAGCTAAATTGGCATGGCACACAACTGCTAAGGATGAAGTCTTTTGGCTGCAAGCATGCTTGTATAAGCAGAACACGAGACAAAAACAAAGCTTACAAAAGTCTATAAAAGTCAGAACAGGAAGAAACTTCATAGGCCAGAGGGAGTTTAAACCTTTTCTTTAATTATTTTAATTTAAAACAAAAATAACAAGAATTCCTTTAGGCTGCAACAGTCTTCAGAATTCTGTGATTAAGGACTCTGAGTTCAATTGTTCTCTTGATATTTTGTCAGCATTTAGAGTTATATTTGTTATGATCATCCCCTATTCTGCCTAAAAGGGAAATGTTTTAGTTAAGCTGCTTTCAATGGTTTATTCTTTTACAGGTATCTTCAAATGGCATACAGTCCACTCCATTGAATCTTGCAACTTACTGGAAATGTGATGCTAGCACTACTGATGTGAGAGTGGATTATAAATATAATCCAGAGTCTATGAATGTGCCTAGTATGCTGTCTAATGTCCAGGTTGTGGTACCAGTAGATGGAGGAGTAATAAACATGCAATCACTTCCACCTGCAAAATGGTAATATTTTTCAGTATTTTTTTTCAGATTCATTTCAGTGCATTCATTAGTATTGTAGCCCAAAAAATTTCAGGGGAAAAAACCCATCAAAATCTGTAGTATCGAGTGTCTAGACATTTTCTAATCTGAAACAGATCATGTGCAGCCAATTCACTTAGAATAAAATGAGACAATATGCACCCATCCCAGATGTGTAATATAACACAGTCTCTTATGAAATTTCCAATGTTTGCTTCTTTTGGCCAATAGATAGGATAGACAACTTTAATACAGTAATTTGAAATGGTTAAAAAATAATTTGCACTTAACATGTATAAATATATTCATGTATATGCATTGTATAGAGAAAGTAGCAGAAATGCAGTTCTTAGAAAGATTTCCTGAGTGTTTTGTCTTAAATCTTAGCTTCTAATGGAAATGGTTTTAAAACAAACCTCAGTAACTGAGGAGTTCTCCAGAAGCCAGGTAGCATTGTCTCTCAATTCAAGTGTAATGCAGATTATTACCCAACTAGCAGCTACCTGCCATCACCTTCTAAGCCTGCACTTACAGTAGCACTTGGAAGTGAAACATAGATCTTGGGTAATTGTTACTACCAGTTTGTGAAAACAAGCAGAGCAGTACAGCCCTGGAGCAAAAGCAGAATTCAATCACTGTGCCCGTGCTTTGGTGGCATGTAAGTACTTACCCAGCTGTAACATAAATCCTGGACAGTTTATTTCCAAGAGGGTCTTTTTAACATGAAGGAGGCAAAGAATACCAAATTGAAGGAAGCCAGACTGTTAACATTTTTTCTTATAGATCAGTTTACCTTACAAAGCAAGGCTTAGAAAAAAAAATAAACCTGATGCATTTATCAGGTAAATTCCAATGTTTCTGGAGGCTGTACATTTAAAGGTGTTAATCGGACAAAGTAGTAATACAGTGTCATTTTAAGCGGAAAAAAGTCCTGGCAGGGCTGAAGCTATATTTACTTGGTATTTCAAGGGAGTGATACTTTAAACCACATCTTAAGCTTATTCTATGCAAGGACAGGTTCAATGTCCTGCCTGAACACCATGACAACACTGTCTGGTGAAGCCAATCTCCTCGCTCAGGCTTCTTCCATGTACCCCTTTATAATGAAGCCTGAGTGAAAACAGGAACACACACCCAGAAGACCTAGTGTCAACTAGGAAGACTTAGTGACAGTTGCATTATTGATTCATTAGATTAGGGGATTTGAGTCCAGATTCTCTTTCACCTAGGCAACTACCAAAGGCCAGAATTTTGAGCCTGGCAAGCTGACAAAATAAAAAAATCAAGTTATGTCCCAGACAGCTCTAGTATTTGTGTTGTGTTACCTCTTTGGTCTAATGGGTTGAGTGGTGGAGGTTTTGTGTTTTTTTACAAATAAATGCTTTCTAGAAACCATTTCTTGACGTCCTGTGAGTAAGTGCTACCATCTGTGCTCCTTGTGTGAGCATTTCAGTCCTGCTGCCTCAATGCTTGTACAATTTCAAACCTATCAGCACTTCATGCTGCTCACAGATTTAAATTGTTGACTTTCCTTTGATGGAAGTGCTAGAAAGTGCTCCAGGAGTTAAAATGCCCTGTCAGCTTAGAGACTGTTGTGCTTGGTGCCCTTTTCTGCACATTCACAGTGGCTGAAGTTAGCTTAAACAGTGTCACTTACACCAATTAGCTTTACTAGAGTGGAAATTGAATAAATTTCATGCTTCCAGGACTCTCACATAGGGGAAAGCAATCAACATTGCTCCCCCTCCTACCATCATCATGAAACATGAAGGCATAGCTTCCAAACTGCATCCAGGGTAACTTACCTTCAGAGACTGCAGACGATTTTGAATTTTGGGGCCACAGGTAGGGCCACAGGACAGTGTTAGAAGTATAAAAACGTGTTGTATAAAATGTATAAAGGAGTGTATACTTCTGAATTTGCTGTTCTGGATCAATGCAGACACACCCATTTCTTTTCCTCTTTTCCTCCTGTAGTTTTCCACAGACTTACCTTAAAATGAGCAAACATTTTTACAGACCTCTACTTAGAAATGTCTGTAAACATACCAGTGCAGTCGAGGGAAATAATGTGCTAAAACTGGTGCTTATAGCTAACTTACTGTTCTCTTACAGGAATGCAGACCAGATGAAAGCATACTGGAAAATATCTAGCATTTCAGAGAAGTCTGAGAATAGAGGCAAGTTAAACTCTTTTGTTTTGTTTTCTTGTACAGAAAAAATTTAACAATAAAAAGGTAGTTATTCTAGCCTCTACACCTTCATGCTTCTTTACACATCTTCTCATGCTGTATCCTCTTTAGCAGTTCACCTTCTTCTCAATTAGTTGCCTCCTGAGAGATTCCATTAATAGTGAGATGTCAAAATATAAGTTTATTAATTAGCTATACAAGGGAAAATAATGAAGTCCCCTGAAAGTAGTCAGTAGCTCCAAAATGGAGTTTTAGAATATTATTTGGAAGTGAGCAGTTTTCAAATGAAAATAGGTTTAATATCTGTGTCTTTTCATACATGGATAATTTAAATAAATTTGAAGAAAGTAAGTGGAAGAACTGGAGGAAAGAAAAAAACAATAATCCAGAAGTCCTATGCTGAGATAGATGATTCTTGACCAGCATTTTGAGTCTTGGTTTTGACCATAGTGATTCCTGAAAAAAGATGAATCTATGCACATCTGCTCAGAGTAGTAATTTACACAGTATTGTGTAAGGTACTGACAGTTGTCCTCTGCCCAGCTGCCTTTCTCTGAGCTCCAGTTGATGTTACAGCCCTTGCAGTCTCTGCAGGTGCAATATTTTTCTGAAGTAGTACAGGAGCCAAAGGGAAGCATCTCATCCTCAAAGCCTCTGTGGAGAAATGAACTCTAGTGTAATGGAAAGGCCTTTAGTCCTGTTAAGAATTTAGTGAACAGCATTGTGAAAACAGATTTGCTGGTAAATGTGACTGGTTTTATGGAAACCACAAGCCTGGAAAGGAAAGATGACTTCTATTTGTGCAAAGGTTGCAAGATTGTAAGTATCATTCAGACAAAATCAGAGAGTTTTATTGGACAGAGGTGGTTGCTGTAGTCTAGTGCACTTTGTCCTTCCAAAGAACCTCACAGTTCTTTGCCATCTGTCTTCTATTATGGTTACATAGGAATAGCCCTCTTTTTTCCCTCCCTTTTGTAAACTGTGCAGCTTCTTTTAAAAGAAAAAAATCATGCTGAAGCACAAATGCAGCAACTATACACCTGCAGAGCAGCATAAAATTGGCTGCTAGTGATATGGTTTGCATCTTGTGTGTTGACAGCAGACTTGCACATATCCCACTGCTTCAGTTACATTCCTTCTCCTCCCACCATCTTTCTTCCTCTTTTCTTTGTGTATATACACATAGTACTCTCAATTTAGTCTTTAAGAGGAAGTAATAATATGCTGCTCTTACAGTTACAGAAACAGAGGGAGAAGTTGCACAAACACTGTCAATATTAGGACAAATGTCTTGAAGTCTTGGTAGATAGTGATAAAATGTTTTGGAGTTTTTTATAGTTAATGTTTTTTATAGTCCAAGACATTATGTAATCCATCAGTTTGAGAGAGAAAAAACAGAACTTCAAAGCACTTGAATATAGGAGTTTCAGTACTTATGGTGGAAAGAAGTTCCAGTTTACTCAAAATGTGGAAGATCTACCAAAGAAACAAAATTAGTCTTAAGCTAAGTTTATCAAGAACCAACCGCTGCATAGAACAACAACATTGCAGTTACTAGCTTTCCTTGTTATTTAGCAGTTCATATTGACTAGGAATAGCAGGTTGTTTTACAAAAGTAAAAATACTTGATATTTGTTATTTCATTATTAATTATTTAAATCTCATTTTCCCCAGCATACTTTTACAAGAACAAGAAAAGAATTGTTTAAAAACTGTAAACTAGTTACAATGTAGGGTTTTTAAAATGCCTTTCGTTGACTACAGTAATGTACTTAAAGTAATTACTGCTTTGTAATAGTACCAAAGTGATGACACTTCACCAGTGTCTCTGAAAAAATAAACTGAAATTTGTGAGGAAAAGTATTTAATCAGACCTTTTCTTTATTAGAATAGTAATAATTTCTTTTCTCTGGGTACATTACTGTACAGCTGCCTTTCATTCAATGGCCTTTTCATGTACTTTAATCCAGACAGCTTTTAAATATTCTGATGTACTTTCAAATCTGCTAGTAAAAAGCAGATACTATGTTCCTATCTATATATCAGATACTTTCTGCCATGACATAGGTGGTATTACATACTTAGAGACCAGCAAGCAAAAATGATGATTATAGGGACCAATCAGATATTTTAAGGAATAAGCGATTACTACTAGGCTGTTTGATACATACTTTCTGTGTATGTGTTCCTTTTTAAATCATTCACCAATGTGAATGATTTAAATGTGTATTGCTTCTCTTGAAATCATTCATTAGTCATTGTCTTAAACAAGAGTATTTGAAAAAAACAGACTTGTACTCTCATCTCCTTTGAAAACTTGTGTAGGACTGCCACCATGAAGAGAACTCAAAGGTCATCATGTTAGTCACAGTTCTTACTACTGAAAGTTTTGGGAGATCTTTTTGTTCTTGCAAAACAACCACCTTTTCAGTTTTGTTGTTTTTACAGGTTCTGGATCCCTCAGGGCAAAATTTGAACTTTCAGGAGGACCCAGTAAACCAGCAACACTTGCAGTGCAATTCATAAGTGAAGGAAGCACCCTTTCAGGAGTAGATGTGGAGCTTGTAGGCACTGGCTATCGGCTTTCCCTTCTTAAGAAAAGATTTGCCACCGGTAAGACACTGACGTGCTTATACATTCAAATTAATATTATGCATTCTCTAGTATTAAATTCTAAAATACAAAACTGGTAAATGAGTGATGTGTAAATGGTTACTTTTCATTAAAACATCTCTGACAAGTGTTTCACTGGTTTTTTGTTTTTCCGTAGTTACTCAGACTGCTCCAAGGAAAGTATTGACAAAATTTGATTTATCTACTGACTGCAAAAAACCTACCTTTTTTTTTTTTCCAGGGCGATATATGGCAGACTGTTGATGTACCTGTGAAAGTCATCGGATCAAAGGAGTGCAAGAAACCCACTCCGCCCTCTCTACTTTTCAAACACTATTTTAATATGCATTAATTTTTCCAAAATGTTGACCTACTTTCAGGCTAAACTACAGAAAGTAAATGCACTTTTGAAAAGTCATTTTGAAAACTTTTTATTACTTTACAATAGCACTGAAGTTAACTTCAACACTGTCTGTAAATGATCAACTGCAGTATTTGGGAAAAATTGTTGAAAATTTAGTACATTTATATAGATGAAGTCAAAACAGTAATCCACAGTTGTAATGACCATATGAAATTGTATGATGTACTGTAAGCATTAAACCTAAAATGTAGGACAGCAAGTAGGAAATATTTGAGCTTTCCATAAGTGATGTTAATTTTTCAGATTCTTTAATTGCCAGCTTTTAATGCCATTAAGATAGCAGAGGCTAAGTCTCGTGTAGTTCTTCTATCCACTGATGCCACAAAACCAGCTAAGTTAGAGGCAAAATAGGAAAAATAACTTGATTCCCACCTATCATGTATTATTAACATGTAAGTTGTTTTATATAGGATTTTTTTCCCCTAAGTGCAATGTGTTACAAAATTGCAAAACACAGCAGAGATTTACTTCTGCAGTTAGTAAATTTTTGGGCGTTGTGATTACGATGCTGTAGATTTAATTTATTTTTATATGAATTGCATAACATTTGTGCCTTTCAAAAGAGCCTGTGCCTATCCAATTTGATATTCATGTGCCTCACTTCCTTTTTCAAAGTTTGGCTCTTCATGAAGAAAGCATGATATTTGTATTATATGCATAACTTTATAACAATTCCTTTTACGGGGATTTATTTAGAAGGCTGATTTGCAAAAACTGGAGTTTGTTTAAAGGGGTTTGAAATATTGAATTGCTTCCTTATGGGGTAATTGCAATAAAATGTGGCTGTAGTAAAGGGATATGCATCATGCAGGACTCGGAAACTTTCATGAAGTAATACTGTCACCAAAGATGAAAATCCTGAAAAATTACTGAGGATAGTAAAAGCAAACTTCTGAAAGCAAACAGCATTACCTTTCACTTTGACTGCAAGTCTTCAGATTTTGAGTGATTTTGGGGATGTATGAAGTGAATGTACTTCAAGTACCTTAGGAGGAGTATTTTATGGCAGCAGGATGACAAATACTGCCTTGTCTATTCATTTGTTTTCTATGGCTATCAATTTTAATATTTCTGCTGTCATCTAATCTGCTTGTCACAGCCTAGGAAGCGGGAAGTGACATCATTAACATTTTTTAAAGCAAGTCAGTAATTTAGGAAATCTTCTATGTATTTATATTATCAAGGGTTTTTTTAAAATGCTGAAATCAAAAGCATTGGGGCCAGATAATTCAGTAACCTGCATATGGGAATTTCAAATGAACATTTAGAATACTAGTGTTATTTCAAATTTTCTATTAAAACAGTTTATTCATGCAAAGCCAGTAGTGAAATGAACTGTGGAAGCTTCACAAGAAATTATGCCTTTGTAGAGGCTACACAAATTCTAATGTATACTAGACACTTTTGCAGATAAGAGTTTCATTGTTAGTACTAGAACATACTGTACTGTAGATTTGATTGGAAGAGTATATTTGGCTTCTAATTTGCTAATCTTATTGATGGTAAATTCATAACTCCTAAAATGGAACAGTCTTTTACTGGAATTTAAATTATAATCTGCTTTGTAATCAAACTGATTAATGTGACATTACTTTATAAGTGAAAACCCAAACCTGTTATTGCTATTTCTAATCAAGTATTACTTTAAATCCTAAGTTAAATGAAGTAGTTAATGTTTCAGCACTTTTAAACTAGCCTTCATTCAGGTGTTTTCACATATATTTGCATTGGGTGCAGGTTACAATTTTGAAGCCATACAAGTTTATATCAACTTTTTGTAAAGAAACTCAAAAACAATGTAAAAAGTACATGTAGCTATCTGATACTAAAAAAAAAAAGGTATGTAGCAAGCTGGTTCTTGCCTATGTATACAGCAATATCCCTTGTAGCTGCCTCCTAAGGAAATGAATTTGTAAACGCAACTCTAAAGGATCTGAATTTTTATGAATTGTTACTACATCAAACTGTAAATTAGAGCATACAAGTTTATCTTACAAAAATTGTAAATACTTCTGAATTTTCGTAAAATGTAAATTTAAAAAACTGTGCACCCATAATAAACATGTAATATATAATTTAAATACTGATTTATCTTGCCTGTACTTTGCAGTTAGTTCCAAAGATCTTTTAAGCAATAACGTAATAGAACAAAACACTGCCTGTATTGAACATTTTAAAAGTGTTTATTGATTATTAAGTGGTAAAGGGTATATTTAATTATGAACTCTTATATATTTAAAAACACCAGAGAGAAGATGGATGAAAAGATGACTTCTGCAAAGAGTTGCATCCTTACTAAACTGGAATGCCTGAGATGTCGATAATGGCTGATGTCTTTACTAAATTGATATGCTTAACTAATGAATTAGATTAGGCAAAGCTGCAGATATGTTTATGAGAAAAATCTCAACTTTGTAGACATGAGCTGCTCTCTGTAAATAGTGCTATCAAATGTTATACATTCCCTGTCTTTCTTAATAAGCCTATATTTTGTTGTATGCGCAGGAAAAGAATTAGTGGGAAGATTAAAGTAATTCTTCCTGGTTTCTTATGTTCTATCAGTTAAAAAGAGTAGACAATTTAAGTACTACTTTAGCAGCCTGTATAGTATAGCGCTTCTAAGCTTTGAGCATTGGAGCAAAAGTTGAAACTGAACAACTGTGTTTGAATCTGTTCATTTCCTACTAATCCCAAGGCCTCTAGAAGTTTAGTAAGTAATGACTTATTAAATTGACTTTCTCAGCTGGTTGGATATCACTGCAATACAGGTGCCCTTATTGTTATACTGAAAAGTAACGCTCCAATTGCTTGATTCTTATCTTCTGCTGGCAGGCAGGAGTGAAGAATGTGAGCACTCGGTGGTCAGGCTGAGTGGTCCATCTAACCCAGTAGTCTGTCTTCAGCAGTGGCCAAAGAACAGGCTAGAGCCTCAGAAAGCTCACATGTCATTTGCTTTCTCCTCCACTGGGATCCTCATTTACTCTTTAGGGATGTAAAAGGGTGCTGCTCAATTCTTCTAGTATTCACTGAACTTAAAATGCAACAGATCTGAGAGAGACTGCTCTGGCATGTCTGTTAACTTTTGACTTATACCCACGTACTACTCACAACTACTGCAAACTGGATCTACACTGCTCAACAGGTTTGTGATTATCTAAGTACATGATCAGGTAGTTTTTTGGGGAAACCTGACTACCTCTGCCACTGCCAAGTAACATTTATGTATGGTATTTGGAGGAGGTAAGGTAATTGATTATGAACTGGAACAGCATGCGAGTTACAGCTGCAGTGAGTTTTGCTATCTAACTAGAAAGGAAGGTCATGCATCATGCTGAAAATGTTGAAATTTCAAGTCTCATATGTTTGTGAAGATTAAGATCATCATCATCATAGCTAGGCTTCGCGAACGAAGATTTGTGAAGGGCTCTACCCACGCTTGCTGCAAGTGCGCTGATGGCTAAAAAGGCCAATGTGAGATAGGCAAGTCTGGTTGCAAAAGGCACAGCAGGAAAGTCTCCACAGGCAGTATTGCCAAGGCACAGTTCTTTCTACATTGTCTTTGAGACTGATCCTGCGTGTGCTCTCAAAGGAAGCAGCAGCGTTATGGATGGTGTGTCTCCCTGCCTCCTGATTGGAGGCCAGAGTGGACCACTGATGGTGGTCAATATGGCCAAGGCTGAGGTGTTGTTTCAGGGAGTCGTTGTATCTCCTCTTCGGGGCTGCTCTCTTGCAGCAGCCAGTGGCAAGCTCACCATAGAGCACAATCTTGGGGAGGTGGTGATCCTCCATCCTGGAGATGTGCCCTGCCC
>JAWWEU010000091.1:47104870-47117595 GCA_035583155.1 Acropternis orthonyx
CACCCCCTGACATGTGGTTCCCCAGGGACCAGGACGGCCACACAGAGATTCACACTCATGGAGAGAGGGAGAACAAAGAGAGTTTATTTCTGTTGGTACAGAGCTTTAAAGGGAGGGGTCATTTTACTATGATCTATAGGGAGAAGGGGTCACAGGTTAGGAACAATGGGGTGGGGTTTAACAAGGGCCAATGAGGAAAGGGTTTGCAACAGGGGTTTTGGGGAAGGGAAGATACAGGGACATTAAAGGTACAAATCTACCTGTAGCATGTATTCACACTACAGTAAAAGGTTTGGTTTCTGAGACATTTGTATCTGTCTCTTTATTTGCATTAACATTCCATCTATGACAAGATTCTTTCCATTCCTTAAAGTGTGTGTTGATTACCACAGATCCTGTCACTGGTCATCAAAGAAAAGAGATCAGTGCTTGCCCCTCTGCTCCCCCTCACAAGGAAGTTGTAACTGCAGTGAGGTCTCCCCTCAGTCTTCTCTTCTGCAGACTGAACAGACCGAGTGCCCTCAGCCGCTCCCCTTCACTACCTTTGCTGCCTTCCCTTTGGACACTCTCTAAGAGCAAATACCCCCTATACTGCAGTGCCCAAAACTGCCCACAATATCTGAGGTGAGGCCGCCTCAGTGCAGAGCAGAGCGGGACAATCCCCTCCCTTGCCCGGCTGGCGATGCTGTGCCTGATGCCCCCCAGGAGAGGGTTGGCCCTCCTGGCTGCCAGGGCACTGCTGACTCAGATTCAACTTGAAATCCACCAGGACCCACAGGTCCTTTTCTGCAGTGTTGCTTGGAAAGGAATTATCAAAGGATGTGAAAGAACACAAACAGCACATCCTGCACTGAAAAACATCAAACAAAAGGTGGTGGGAGAATGGCAAAAACTGTAGTTTCTGAGACTTTTTGTGAGCTCTTCCTACTGTTGCACAAAGCAGCAAGGAGAGTTGACATACCAGGTAACCCCTCTTTCCTTCATCAATTTTTGTACAAAATCCCCTGCAGCTGGACCTACTGTCTCAACTCAAGAATGTTCAGTTTTGGTGCTCCGAAGTTTGTGTGATCCCATCAGCATTGCTGACTGCCTGTTTGGACTTCTGTGTCTTGTGAACACATATACAAAGTAGTTTGTTGGGACAGTGTCTAGTGCAGCGGATAAAACACTTCAACCTTGGAAACAGAAACCCAGAATCCATGACCTTGTGCTTTGGCATTCTGTGGCTGAAGGTGTTCTAGCTGTTGTCCTTCCGCATTCCCCAGTGTCCTCACAGAGACCCTCTGAATTGATACCACCTCTAGACTTTTCGCTCAGTCCTGCTGTCATGGCTCAGCACTTGGTGGGAGCCAAGGTCTCTTGAATAGTGCAAATTACTTGCCAAGCACTTTCATGGAAGAGAAACAGGGGCCTCATTGCTCATAACATAGTGCTGTGGTTGAAGATCACAAAGATGGTACAGAATAAGTATTTCATATGTGGGTGGCTACTCAACAAAGGTGATTTGCTTCTTCAGTCCTTTGCTTAGTGTTCTGTCAGCAAGTGCTGTGCTGGATGAGAAAGCTTGTAGTAAGCTGAGTCGTGGTCTGATCCTAGAATTGTTTGGGTTTTTTCTGCAGTCTGTTACATAGTGCCTTGGCATTTGCCTTGTAGTATTTCTCTCTCTATTAAACATACACCCTCACAAGACCAGTCACAGCACTGAAGATGAGGTGATTATGCTCTGTATTCCTGCTCCTGTCTCAGTGTTGGTGGGAGTGCAGATGTATGCACAAAGGCAAGAGTAAGTATCAGTAAATATCAGAAAGCCTACTTTGATTTTTTTTTTAAACCATGGAAGCTGTGGATTGCAGAACTAGCTGCAACAAAGGTCCAGGCACAACTATAAGTGTCACGCTTTCAGAGCACAGCATTCCTAGCAATGGCCATACATTCTTCTGTAGGTGGGGGTACAAATGTATGCGCAAAGGCTCTGGGAGAGAGCCATGAGGAGAGAGGAGTTCTTCCCTTTCCTTGGAAAGCAGCTGAAGCAGTGTGCTGAGTGCAAGATGAGCAGGGTACTAGAACAATGTGGGTTCAACCAATTTGGATCCAGTTATGAAGGTTAGAGGAGGACAGTGAATGCTTGGCTGCCCCCCTTGAATGTCACTGGGAACTTTGCAGTCTGGTCATGTCCAATTGCTTCTGTTTCTCCAGCTCTAAGAAGGAATGTGACTCCTTATGTTTGTCATGAATTGCTGGAATGCTTAGTAGAAGTTTCAGATAGCCTTTCATGCAAGATCTCAAATGGCTAAGGATTCTGATTTTTGTGATGCAATTCTAAGTCTAGGAGCTGTCTTTCATAAGGGAAGCGGACAGTGTGTATATGATACACTGCAAGAGGGAAGATACATTAGGAGCTAAAGATCAGGAGATTTATTAAGCCAGAAGCAGCTACTACCCATAAGCCAGGCTGTGACTGGTGATCTGAAAGGTTAGAAGGGAACTTGTTTTGCCCTTCTCTTCTCAAATAATACGATTTTCATATGAGTCATAATGTAGCTCACAGTATGAAACCTAATGCTTGTGCAAGTTCTTTGCTTCAGGGATTTTTAGAAAGTGTGGGCGTACAAGTATGTTTATGTATGTCAAGTGGAATTTCACTCACTGTAGATAAATGAATTATGCTAATACACAATTTTCTGTTTTATAGAGCACAGCTTGCAGATGACGAAAGAACAGTTGCTGTTAGAGACTATGAAACCATATGTACAATTTCTGGAAGCAGCTCACCTTCAGATATTTTACCAATGCTATACCTCTCCTCTGAATCCCCTCCAAAGTACGAAGAAAAAGCATCAATAACAAGTGAATATTCACCTTCTTCTTCCTCATCTTTTTCTTCTATTTCCTTAGCCACATCTGACATCAGCTCATAGAAGACTGTCAGTTAACTTAATTTTTAAATTAAATTTTACACAGAGATTTAAAATTTTGAATATATTTACAGTTTGTAATAAAAGCAATAATGTTGGCTGTGTCTAATTTTTCATCAGAAAGAATAAACAATGAATTTGGGTTTCAAGAAATAATAGATAATGTAAGGCTTCTCCTAAAAGAGTCTGAAGGGAATTCACTGCAAGAATATTAAACACTCATCTTGTTCTATGGCAGCTTCTGTTTCTATTTTTAGTTGTTCTTTTTATAATGAAGGCTCTAAGTAGAGACTAACTTTTTTGATTATTTTAATTAAATCTGTTTGGAGCTTCAAAAAAAGAAATAATTAGGAAGTGCTTTTATTTCTATTTTTACATTACTTTTGTGGAAAATACTTGTTTGCAAATTTATTGACTTTGTAAGTACTCTGAAGCCATTCACAAATAAGGATGTTTAAGCTGGGTACCAGAGATGTTGTCAAGAACTTAAATGGTTACTTTTGGTCTGCCTAGTAACAAACATTCCATAGCTTTATTTAGACTGTCTCTGGTCCTTATGTAAGTATAATCCCTATGAAAACCAGTTTTAGCCACAGTTAAGAGCCTGAAGGCAGCCCTGGGGATAGTTAATAGGCTAACAGTTCAACTGTGGTAATGACTGATTTAAAGGGGATTATACTGCTGTTTTATATCATCATTCATGGTTTATACAAGGAGTGCTTATTGTGTGCGAGAGAGCACCACAAAGCAATGGTATTTTCCAGGTGCAGACATTACTAATCAGCAAATACAGGAGAGGCAGTTTCATGGAAATTCTAGCAACAAATGTTTTTAACAGGCACAGCATTTGACCGACCCTTCAGAAATACAGCCCTCTTAGCTCCTGCATCCTGCTGCAGCCCCCAGGTTGGTGGTAGCAGCCCGCTCTCAGGATGGAGGTTCTAGTTCTGTTTTGTGATTGTTTGCACCTCTTCCCAAACTGAAGGATTTGCTTGTAGTAGGTAAAGATAATTAGTAGGAATTGAGTTGCTGCTGATCTTTGACACTTTGCAACTTGCTCTGAACTCCGTTTGAGAAAAACAGGCCTTATTCTGTGCCCAGAAACAGAAGTGATAGAGCTAATCTTTGGGTTTGGTTCAGCATGGTGAAGTTGCCAGCATTAAAACATCTTGCAGGAATGATCTCTGTATTGTTCAGCTGAATCTCTGAACACCTGCATGTTTTGAGACCTCAGCTACATCTCAACTTCTCTTCTGCCTTGTTAAATTTCAGGGAACCTGGCTGTAACAGAATGCCAAACTATGAATTAAGCACTCAAATTCCCTCCTGTGCCTAGGGAAAGGTGGTTGCCTTGTGTCATCCTTCTGTGAACATGCCTCTCACCTGCTGAGTGGTTTAGAGAGATGTTCAGGAGCTCCTGCATTTGCCATTTATTTTCAGCTCTGTGTTGTTCCCTCAGTCATGCTAGGGCAGCTCTTTATGCAGCCACACAAAAACAAACCAGCCAGCGAGAGGTATATTTAGCCAGCAATAGAGCTGAGGGGCTTATGCATGCAGAGTAGTGAGCAAACACAGCACAGGGGGGGATTTTGTATGTGGGAGCTGATTAAACTGGCATGACTCAGCCATGGGAAATGTCTGTATGAAGAAAGGGAATCCACAAAAGCCAGCCAGCATTTTGTCCTCGTTTCTCTCAAATGTTTTTTACCTAGTGAGTCTTTTGAGGGGCTGCTCCTTGTATGCTGTCTGCAATATGAGCTATAGTTTGCTGTCTTTTTGATTATTCTTTTTTCAGCTTTTGTTTGACCCATTTTAGCAGTGATGCCTGGTGCTGCACATGATTTGTGCATACAAAGCCTTGCACATGTCAATGGAGCCTGTCTCTCTCTGGATCTATCATGCTATTCTATAACAAGTACAGAAGCTGGGGTATTTTACCTGAAAGATTCCACACAACAAAGACCTATGTTGACTTTATGCAGTTGTGTGGAATGCTCATTTTCTGAAAAGACTAAACATCAGAAAGGTGTTAAGCAAATCTTGAAATATGTCACCATCTTTTAAAAAAAATAGTCACATCTGGTTGCTAACTGGAAGAGTATTAGCCTTTTGTGCTGCCTGGAATGTGCTCAGTCAGTTATTCCCAAGATGTACCCAAGAGACCAGACAAATCAAGTAGAATATGCTGGCTCTGCTGAGCCCTCTCTAACAGAGACGTGATCTTCCTGTTTTTCTTCAAGGTTATTATGTTTTGATCGCCTACTGCAGAGCCTTCAGGGTGGATCGCTTTATTTCTAAAAAAGCAGTGTTCACAGACACCATAGTTGAGAAAACTGCTGACCTAACTTCAGGCTGAGCACCTGAGTTTCCTGGGAATGGTAGGTGTTACCTCTGAAAACAAGGATTGAAAACAAAATTTCTCTCTGTGTAATTTTGAGAAGATGCTGAGGAAATAGTTCTGTGTACAGCTGTATAAGCATCTTCTGTTTTTGACTTGGAGAATCACTACTTGAAAACTCAGTGGATGTGCTGGGTGCACCTCCATAAACTGCTCAGCGCTACCAGTGCAACAGTATTTGCCTGTTGTTTTGTTGAAATCTGATGCATCAAGGTCAGTAAATGTGAGTAAGGGGCTAGCAGGTCTGCCTTTGCCACTGAAGGCTACCACTGAGTGAACAGCATTACAGGGAGGAATTTTTCATGTACAGAGTGGGAGTGAAATGTCTGTATTAGAAAGGAAGCAACACCTTGTAAAATTATAAAAAGAGCTTAAAATAATACAGAATAGCATTTTTATTGAGGAAATGAGATATTTTACTGTCACACTAATGGTGCTATAACCCTCTTTCTGCTCTAAGGTTAGCTTAAGTGCTTGACATAAAATGCTAGGGAGCAAATCAAGTTGGTTACTGATTCACACTTACTTAAACAGGCAAAGTGGGAGGTAAAGGTTGCTTATCCTCTCTAAATGAAGTTAAGGTCTTTCTTGCTGAGAGCCCTGACACTGCACTGCTTCTAACTGCAACACTACAGTCCTTTGGATATGAGAAGGATTCACAGAAGTAGAAATTAATGCATTTTCTCTGGAAGTCTTTCTTTCTGCATCACTAGCAGCTAAAACAAATGAACAGTTAATTCATCTGAAAAACAGAGATTGCACAGATCTTTGCAAGGTTGCTATGTTTTTAGGATAGTTTTTAGGATAGGGTTGTACCCACTGTATCCTTGCTCTTTGTGGTTTGTGGTGCTATATCCATTTATCCCTTTTCAATCCTGTCTCTTCAGAGCTGTGACTTACAGGGCCAATCTCTCCACAGTTCTGCAGTGAATGTGCAAGACTTCATCTAGATCAGTGCTACTCCCTCTATCACACAAGCATGTACCTGAATAGTTAAGTATGGAAATACTTTCTATTTGGTGGGCCTGCTGACGAGATAACATTCCCTGGAGCATATGAAATCACCTTGCCAGTAAATGGGCAGCTGGCTGAACCTCACAATTCCTGTTCCTCACAATTTATTTATGCTTTGATGCTGGCAGTGCAGTAGTTCAAGGCCCTACAATATAATGCCTGCTTGTGGTGGTTCTTCATCTACAGCTCTTACATATGTAGTTCATATTTTCTATTAAAGATGCCAAGTGCAGTTGCCTTTCTCCAGCAAAAAGTCCCACCAAGTCAAATCAATAGCCCCCTTATCTCCCTACAGTTCAATGTTTCATTATGGAGTCATAATTTGTACCTACTCATTTTTAAGCCAATCAGTATGCAATACCACATTATGCAGCTTTTGCATGTTCTTTGACTAAGTCCCTGCCTCCATTACAGGTGTGTGAGAAAATAAAACCTCAGTATGACAGTTGTGTAAAAATAAATAACAGAAGGAGAAAAGAAAAGGGTTAAGTGAGGGCCTGTCAGTTTCTACTAGAGTGACTCTTGAAATAGGTTAGAGAACTGAGGATGTGCAGAGCATCTGCTTGCAGCAGCAAGTGCTGCAGGGGAAATCTGTATTGGTGATAGAAAGTTATGTAGAAGAACAGAAAGCAAAGCAGTGCTTGTGTTCAGGGGTAGGACCTAAAGCAGATGAGAGCAAAACTATAGTGAGATCTGAAAACAGCACTCATTCTGACAAACTTCACTCTGACCTATTTCCTAGGTTTCACAAAACTGTTTTGCTTAGGAGTTATTCCAAGTAAAAAGGGATGCATTTAGTACATCAACATCTTTAAGTGAGTTCCCATAACACACTCTGAATGTCAAAGAAAAGTACTGGCCTTAAAATCAGTATGATCCAGTAATCTCTTAAGACCTTGACAGCTGCTTGAATGCAGCATTAGCCCTGTCCAGGGAAATAATTGGAGAAATGTGGGGAAGCTGAGAGGAAACTGTATCTTAACAGAAAGGGGTAGTTTATGGGGAAATTAATGTAAGTTTCACAGAACTTTCACAGAATATTCTGAGTTGGAAGGGACTCACAAGGATCATTGAGTCCAACTCTTAAGTGAATGGTCCACACAGGGATTGAAAACACAACCTTAGTGTTATTAGCACCATGCTCCAACCATCTGAGCTAATCTCAGGACAGAGCCTACTACACCAAGTGGAAAGTGTTTTCCATCCTATTTTCAAAGTTCAAGTGAGAAGGAGCTTTGGAAGGAAAAAAAAAAAAGAAACCTGTATTTCTCCAGCTCTGCTGTGCACTTGCTCAACAATCATGAAGTCATGTCCTAGACCAGAGGCAAAGAGACACCGATGGGATAATACAACCTCCAACTTGAAAAAGTCTCATTCCAGACAGCATTTAAGGGCCGTTGCACAGGATTGAGGAAGAACTCCAGCACAATCCATTGCAAACAGCAGTTGCAGAGTTCTTGAATGAATTAGAGGAGAAAAGTGACACTACATCTGTATATACTATTAGTTATACAGCCATTATAATATAGTGCTGCTTTTAAAAGGGTGTTGGAAAACCTGGAAGATTCAGCAGTGGCAGGAATGATTCATGGTATGGAAAAAACTGATTTTTAACAAGCAGTAACAGAAGTTCATACCATTAAGTTTAACAAATATAAGGTAGAGATGACTTAAATTTTGGCTATCATTACCAATACAAAGACAGATTATCTGGTATTTCAGCAGTTTCTAATTTTGCTGTCATCGTACAAAACACTGCATTGCAAGCCTGAACTCTGCTCCTCGAGAGGTGCAGAGAATCCTGACTCGATGTGGTACTGTGGAAAAGGCTGATCTTGAGTGTATTTGTCAGAAAAAATTTGGAACCCTGGATAATGGAATGACTGGAAACTTCACAGATGTTTTTTTGAAGGAATCCAACACTAATATTCCTCAAGGTCTGTCTGCTAACAAATGAGAAAGACAGGTCTTCAATTGCATTCAGCATCAGTTCTGAAGGTGCCGAATTTGGTGAGCAGCCGGTTTCAGAAGAGAGCTATTGCCACACTGTGTGATATGAATGCACAGTAGACTTAGGTACCTTTACTGACTTTGAACAAGCAGTCTGAAAGGTCAATTTTCTAGTTCTAGAGCTATTTTTATCTTAAAAATCTCAGGATAAGCTTGCTTCCCTAGAGCTGTTGGTAGCAGGAAATAGCATTATGGGTTCTACTGCCTGAGTAGTAATCAATATCCTGTGTGTACTCCCCAGCCATGCTAGTCAAACAGATTGAGTAACTGGAGGTTTTTCCTCCTTAAGGAATTGTACAAAGACATTTTACCATAACCCTCCATCAGCAACTACTTTGGTCTGAAACCCTTAGAAAACAGAAAATCTCAAAATTCTATTAATCTGCCTGTTTAATACATGGGGCATAAGTTCAGCAGAACAATTCATTGTGATGTGAAAAAATATTCTAGGTACTTCAGAGTACAGGATAAGATCTTTTGCTCTATCGGGTTTAACATTAGAGAAGATGGTTTCCCATTCCTACATTGATGTGCTATTCAGGGTATGTGGGCATTATACTTTATAATCTTTGAGGAAGGGCTGGAGATCCAGCAATAAAAGATTTCCATAATTAAGGGGAAATGACAGGGCAATTATGTTACCATCAACTAGCTGGAAAGCTTTGGCTGGCTTGAAATAGCATTTCTGCCACAACCAGCAGCTCTTATAGGCTTTTCAGCATTCACCACCTTGTTGCCACTTACCCTCCCACCTACCCAGTGGTTGCCCCAGTAAAATATCAGAAAGCCTACTCTGATAGTTTTTTAAACCATGGAAGCTGTGGATTACAGAACTAGCTGCAGCAGAGGTCCAGGCACGACTATAAATGTCACATTTCAGAGCACAACAAAGCATTCCTAGCAATGGCCACACATTCTCCTGTAGAAAATGGAGCTGGAAGGAGAGAGCGAGAACTGCCACATTGGTGTTGACTAAATGTATACTGTCCATATGTTGAATGCATCAGCTAGATGGGGCCTAGGAAAAGTTGTGATAGTTTCAGCTTCCTTTTTGTCCAATCCCAAATGGGCACAGTGAGAAAGTATTATGGATACTAAATTAAAGAAGAGGATAAACAAGGAGATAAGCAGCCATTCAAGGGTGAAACCATTTCGGAAGTGATGGTGGTAATTCAAGAAATCTTTAGCAATGGCTTCAGGCTTCACTTCCCAGACCTTTATTCTTCTAAGCAAAGTTTATTCTTTCACATGATGGACTCTGTTAACCATACACACACAAAGTTCTTGTATAACTAACCTGAACCTTTGACTTTAAATACTCTGCCAAGTCCCTTACAAGTCCCCTTTCTCTTGAGGCAGAAGATACGCTATACTCCATAATGGAGCAAAACAACAACAATGTAGAAGATTTCTCCCTGAATGTCTTTTCTGTCACTCCTTGTCAGCCAAACAGATCTGATGCCCAGGTGTCAGATGGGGATAAAGCTGGCACCACTCTGCTCTTTTCAGGTGTGTTTTTGGGACTGGTGGGGATCACTTTCACCGTGATGGGATGGATAAAATACGACGGCATTACTCACCTGGAATGGACTCAGTTACTTGGGCCTATTCTGCTCTCTGTCGGAGTGACTTTTATTCTAATTGCTGTTTGTAAATTTAATATGCTTACATGCAAACCCTGTAAAGAAAGAGAAGAAAATATGTCAGACCTCGACCAGACTGCAAGTGGACAGTCCTTTGTCTTCACTGGCATTAACCAGCCTATAACTTTTCATGGTGCCACAGTGGTACAGTACATCCCTCCACCGTACCCATCCCAGGAAGGCATTGCTGTGAGTCCCGGCTACCTTCACCCAGTCCTCAGCTGCTGCAGTGCTGTATCCTCCAGTGCCTCTCCAGTTCCCACCCCAGGGTCTCCTCACTTCTGCCCTGCTTACCCCCTGGATAACCTGGCTTTTACTGGAGATGAGAACTTCACTACTTATCCTGCAGAGAACATCAGGAATCACAGGTACGTTTTCTGAAATTCCTTAGTGTGTTTGGACACAGGCTTCTGAGTATTTTAAGTACTATGTATGGTTTAATAGGAAACAACAGCTAGTCCAAGGTATTTTCCTCCCTCAGACATTTTTTTCCCTTTTTTTAGGAATTCTTCTCAAGTAAAGAGTAAGGAGGCATACATTTCCTGGAAAGCATTTTTATCCAATTTAATTTAACTTATAAATGCCTTTCAATTTTCAGTCTACTAAATCTTTTGCTGTTTTTGAAGGTATTAGTATATATGCTCCTGTCTGTGCCAGTTTTTTAATACTTATCTTACCATCTTTAGGTTATTACATGCACAGCCAGAGGCTTCCGATGAAACACAATCAAAACAGATGAGTAAGCACACAAAGAGCATTTCTGCAATAATGCAAGAATCATTGTGATACCAAATGCTCTCCCTCCTGAATATGCCTGGTCACAACATACTCCTCTCCTAGTATAGAAGCCTTCCAGCCCTTATCTTTTACTAGTTTTGGGGCATAAACAAGATTGGTGATATTACACAGCAGTATAAAACTGCTTAAATTGTGCACAGAATAATTTTATATAGGTCTTTAAGGAAAAATATTCTGATTACAGGAGTTACTCAGAATTATATTCTTCCTAAAACAAAAGTCAATTCTAGTTCATTTGTCAAAGCCTGTTTGCAAAACTGCTGACTGCCTCATTGTCCCATAGATGACAGGCATATTCAGAATGAAGACAAAGGTCATCTCCTGACACCTTCATACTTCACAATAAAACCCAGAGCAAACAGCTGAATCTCAGTAAAACTCCATCTCATAGCATTTTCTCAAGAAGCCAGGAAGTACTTCACCCAGATAAGGCTGTTAGAATGAAGCACTGAGGTTACTTGTAGGCTTTGTGTTTGGTAAATTCTTTTTGCATCTGCTCCTCTTCATCTTTTCAGGTCAGAGGACAGTTCTGATGAGCCAGAAGAACCGAGGGAAGACTATGCCTGTAATACCTTGTCACCTCCACGTTATGAGGAAATATATCCACTGTCTTCATAAAATCACCATGGACAACAAATGACAATTCTAAGAGATGCCAGCATGAATCCCAAAAAATACTTTCTTTAAGCACTTGTGTGATAAGCAAGAGTGAGCAAGATCTTGGTACTGATACACAATTCAGTATCACTGGAGATGTTTAATCAATACCTTATTTTTCTCTGTCAATATTTGTTAGCCCTTTGTGGTGCAATGTAATAGCCGAGCTAATAATTGTTTAATAGCAAAACTATTATAGCAAAGCTATTAAACTCAAGGATCTAAATCCATATTAGGACTCCCCAACAAGAACCTTGATTTTCAGACTTGCTGAAACCAGTGTGAACTGTGAATACATAAGATGTTTGTGGAAGGTCATGATTACTCCTGGACATTCAGCATGATTGGAAAACACTTGATTTATTCTTGACATATTTTTACCCTTGATTGCTTAGGAAACTTCAAAAGTGATCAAGTGTCTGATCCCCGAAAGTGCATATTTTATCTTAATTCTGTCTGATTTTTTAGATTAGCTTACTCATTAATAAGCCCAGTCTACAGATTAGACTCTGTTTGGTTTATCTGGACAACCCTGTCCTGTAGCACAACCCAGTCCTGTAGGCATTTTTGGAGCACCCTGCTTGAACCAGAGCATCTCAGAACAGAGAAAACACAAACATGACCTCTGTCCACTTTTACACAGATCTCTAAGAAATCCTGCATGCATCAAATTCAATTCCCTTCTGCACCTGCTGGGATGCAAAGTACTGTCTCCCAACAGGAACCCTAATAATAACTAATAGGTTAATGTCTCTTAAGAAAAGTGCACCTCTCTGAAATCCTGATAGAGCTGTGTTGTCCTACCACATTTAAGGACTTTGACAATCACAACCTCTACCTGCTGCACTCTCTGTGGGAGAGTGTGAGCTTTAGGCACACAACTCAGTCTGTAGTTTCCCCAGAGTACCCAGGCAACTATGGGCTGCAGTAAACATTCTTGCTCAAGTTCAGCTTTCAAGTTCACCATGGTTCCAGGCACTGTGCTGTAACAACTTACTACCTCACTTGGTTAGAGCATGGTGCTAACGAACACCAGTATAGCGGGTGGTGGGGTTCCCCCTGGCACGGGTGCTGCGATCCTTACCAGGGGGCATGCTCTCCGCCCGTCCCCCCTCCACGTGGTTCCCAGGGGACTGGGAACAGCAGCACAGGACTCACGGAGAGAGGGAGGCAAAGAGACTTTATTTCCGGTGCTACCGGCTTTTCAAGGGAAAGGGTCATTTTACTATGAAAGGGGGACCCAGGTTAGGACCAATGGGGTAAGGTTTAACAGGGGCCAATGGGAAAAAG
>JAWWEU010000091.1:47121372-47132415 GCA_035583155.1 Acropternis orthonyx
CACTTTAGCTGTCAGGATGAATAGACATCAACCGGACGTGCTGAGCGTCGCTGTTGCCACTCCCTCTTCGGTGTGAATCAGTGTGTCTGTCACAGAAGCATACAGCAGAGCCACGTGGGATCTCACGGATTGTGCAGCGCTGCTCAGCAGGAGTGCGTCTGAAACGGATACAAGCAGGTGCAGAGAACCTGGTGTCCATATTCACTGCATGTTGGAGAGGTTTATATCAGACCTAATCATGTGAACTGGATGCTGATTAGCAGTTGAAATATGCATATTATTCTCCTATGGTGTATTTTCTGGTCCAGCTTCATCAAATAGAAATTACTTATCTCACAAGTCTGATGTGATACTAAGCTTCACAGGGCAAGTAGAGATTTTAGGGAGAGTCTCTTCAAAACCACCTACTTTAGACACTCACTGCCCTACAGGCATGGGGTGACTTAGAGCAGCTGCAGAAGTTGCATGTAGTAGAGCAGACCCATGCAGACCTACCTGAGAGGCTGGCCTCAGCTTCCTGACTCCAGCAACCGCATGGAAGAGTCTTTCCCAGTACTGATGGAGATTACTTTGAGAGGTCTCAGAGTACAGTGCCAACACCTCCAAAGGTACGTAAGTCTAACCTTCAGATGTAGCAGGCTTCTGTCTTTCTAAACAATACTTGCAAAATAATGGAGTTTTTCCATAAGGGACAGGAAAAATGTCTCCCTAGCTACTGTGAGCTTGTGCCTCTCCCCATATGGGATAACAGCATAAGGGTCAAGGGTAAATCAGTAATGCCATGATTGTTTGTATCTGTGTCGTGTGTGGCATGTCTATTGAGCAATTGATTGCATCTACACATGCTATTTAGCAAAAGCCATGAGGCATGCTGAAGCAGAGTAGTTGCTGTACTTCACTTATAGAATCCTAGGATGGGGTAATTGCTCTCCTGTTCAGGTTATATCATGTCAGATTTTATTTGTTTATTTGGTTTTTTTGCAGATCAATCATCAGTCTATATGTAAGATGATGCACTTTCTTCATAGGGAATAGAGCATGCTATTTAACAGCTCTGGGCAGATGACCTGGTAATTTCATGTTTTGCATAGCTGCAGTGTCCTTTTTACTTACAGTTCAGTGGGTCCTATCAAGAGCTTAGCTCTAAGGTAAAGTTTCAGGCTCTGTCAGCTAGAAGACATACCTGAGGAAATGAACAATAATGCAATCCGAGTCCATGACTTCCAAAAAACCCAAAACCAACCAACCAAACAAAAACCCAAAACCAAACAAACCACAAAACAAACCCCCAAACCAACCAAACGAAAAACAACCAACCAACAAAAACACCAACACCAAAACAAAGAGGTGTGCATTTTAAACTTCTAATCATGAAACTGGTGGCAGCTGCCACGCTAATGAACAGTGCTTGGGGTACCCTTCTTGTTTCCCTGCTGCTATTCAACCCAAACCCAGGCAGAAACAGTCAATGCTGACGTTCAAGGCAGCATTGACTTGTCACTTGTCACATTGCTCTGTGTCCCCCAGCACCTGCCACACATCCCTGGGGTCAGCTGACGCAGCACTGCCTCACACAGAGGCCTGGCAAAAGCTGGCAGCTCGAGAAGGCTGTGATTTGCACCTCTTTGCTGCTTTTGTCATCCCTTGTTTTTCACCATTTAACATGCTACCTTCTGCATTCACATAGTGCAGGACAGCACATGCACTATGATAACCATTTCATTATCTTTTTCAAAGAACACATTCATTAGATAATCATTTGACCTCACTCTGCTTATACCCTCAAAAGGGAAGACAAAGAAAGACTGAGACTTCAGCAAAAACAAGTATCTTTGAAACTGTAGAGGTGCTATAGGATTTTTTGGGTCACAAACAGCAGTTCCCTGCAAAGTCTTCCATGAAAATGGACAGAAAAAGACAAACAAATTATTGTAAATAGCAAGTCACATAGCTCCAGATTTGTACATATATAATCCAGCAACACACTGGATTAGGTTTTACTAATCCAGCAACACACTGGATTAGGTTTTACTAATCCTGATAAAACATTAAGGAAAGATAAATATTATTTTTACTGTATTTGCTCAAATAAGGTTTATATACTCTACTTCCCCAGATTTTGCCCTCAAATCACAGGTACTTGAGTGCTTTGCAATGTGCCAACACTCTTCTATGTTGTTTTGGTCTTTTGCAGACACACAGGTGCTTGCTCCTCTTGCCCTCCATGCTGGCTGGACACAGATTGATCTGGACATCCATAGACAGCACTGTGCTGTCACAGGGGCAAACACAGATACACATAAACTTAGTACAAGCACTCAAAGACTAGGATGACTTCTTTAAAATCACCTTCTGTAGGGCTGTGTCAGTGGAAAGTGGACTAATGTGGCAATTGATGAGCGACTGCAGCACTGGGAGCATCAAAGTGGAAAAGATTTGCACGACTCCTGCTGTGGTAGGAGATGCACAAACCCTTTCATAAATTGTTCAAGCCCCATATTAAAATTAGTGATGATTTGGCCTTGTTTTTAATGGAAGGTAGGAAAAGTCAAGAAGAGAAAAACTTAACATGGCAGTAAAAAGAAAACCAGGTAATGGCTAAGGGGGGGAAGGAAATAAACTCCTTTTGCACATCACACTACCTATTTTAAATGCCTCTGCCTTTTCAACCCATACTCTGTGTGTTGCCCTTAGTATTGATGGTTAGTCAAAATCAAGCAACAAATGTGTTAATCTTCAATGTTTACTTAGCCATACAACCAGGAAGTTGTGACCCACAGGGTAGCATTACTAAGATGTTTTAGCTTTATGTTACATATTCAACTATTTTATGTTACCTTCCTGTTATTTTCACAAAAAACAACCTCTCCTCCATCTGTTTTCAGAAAAAAAAAAAAAAAGAATAAATCCAACTGAGCTACAAAACTATGCCCCTACTTCCAAACAAATCGTGAAACCTTAATGTGAATAAATATGCCATCATAAGCAAAGCCTTGTTTGTGATCTAACTGGATAATAATTCACTTGTAATATCATCAGCTCAGAACTAATATCAACCTAAGTATTGTTGGTGCAGGTGTAACTTAATGAATTCAGGGGCTTTTTGTCTGGCACTTAGTTGCTTATATGGGTGTTGGGAGCATTAGGTCCCTCAATTTTTCATAATGAGCAGCACCATTAAACTGCCACAGAGCAATATAAATTAGAGATTTTCCTTAGACCCCATAAAACAACTAATGAAAATATCATGGCTGCCAGATTCATCGTGTGTTTTATATGTTCAGCAAACAGAACAGACTATAATCTTTTTCCTCTAGCTCTTGTTTTTGTTATTGTTTCAACAGTGTATGAAAATCAGTGTGGAAATATAAGCAAAGGAGGTTAGTCTGAAGAACTCACTGTCAAAGGCATAGAGGTGATAACCTGTGTGGAGGATCCCGAGCAGAGGACATAGAATCTCTGCTTGAATTCTTCTCTGTTGCACTGGACATATATTTTAGTCAAGTGAATTGCGCAGTACAAACAGTGAGGTCAAAAGACAGTGTATGATTGCAGAGTCATGTCACAAGCCCATTTAGAACATCTTGGGTTGCATAGTTGCATGTAGCTGATAATCACAAGTGGCCATGCTTAAAATGTGCACATCTTGATTGAACCTATTAACACAAGTCTGTATTAAGTTGCTGAAGACAAAAAGCAAGAATGGAAATACTAGGAAAAAGTATTCATTGGTATTTTTCAGAAGTTGATGTTACTGTTCATTATCAGAGCATAAACTATTTTTATTGTTCTGTTTAATAGGAGCTACAATATATTTTATAATAATAAAAATATTTCAGAATGTATATCTTGCAGTTTAATTTTCCATCATCCATTTATTAAAGAACAACCTAATCCTAATTCGGTGCCCATCAACAGCATAATTGTATGTTATCCAGCCCTCTTTGCTCTCACTAATATGAGAGGAATCTTTGTCTGACCTGTCACAGACAAGTGAGAGAAATTCATCGGTTTCAAAAGTGGCAAATCACACACTGCTTTTCATGATTCATACATGAATATATTTTTTCATCTCTCTGTGGAAACTTCTAAGATGAACATTATCTGCAATACTGGAATAAATTCACCTGTGATTCCCTAAGTGCAACCAGTTAAAATAGTGTTACTTGTCCACCATTATGGCAGATAGGCCGAATACATCTGAAAAATAATTACCTTCATATCATGTATTTGTTGTCATTTACCAGCCAGCTGTAGCAGCTGAAGAATATGATGAATGCTTCAAACCAGTTTTAATCAAATAGCTGCCTGTAAATGCCCAAAACAGAAATCTTTGCTGCTTTTATAAACCATTTGTAATTAACATACAAATAAAGTGTGTATTTGAATTTTCACCAACACAACTGTTTCTCCCAGGAAATCACAGTTAAAAGCTGAAGTGAATGTTCCTTTAGAAAGTGCACTTTGTTTATAGAAATAGTCTTCACAATTAATGGCTGGGAAAACTTCAAACTCAGAATTACATTATGTTGGTAATTTTAACTTTGTCATCTTAAATGGATCCAGTTTGGATATATGAATACAAGCAAAGTATGACAGCCCTCAAATAACTGCCTTAACGCAGGCTTTATTCTATCCCATGAAGCTTTGTAATTTCTTCTGTTATTATTAATAGCTGTTAAGTGCTGACAGCATGCTTGGCACTGAATGAAACGCAGGAGCAGACATGGTTCTTGTTAACGGTGGCCCTTGGGAGGTCATTTACTGTGTGTAACAACAACAACTTTATTGGAGTAGTAACCCACTAACATAGCTGCAGCGCGGGTATCAGGAGATGTCGCTGTTTAGACAAAATAGTGATGTGCAAATACATGCATACAGCTGCCTCCTTTCACCACATTAATTTTTGCACAGCTAACAAACCTATCAGTTGAGTAGACAAGAGTTTTGGAGGTAACCAAAGAAAAGTTATAGCCCATAATGCCATTTTTGCAGGGTTTTCTCACTCAGCAATGGGTATGCAAACTACTGGGATAGGCCAAGCCCTTAGGAACATGATAGGTTCTGGATGCACTGGCATGGAAGGACAATCCTCTCCTGCTAGAGGTTATGGCAGGCTCAGTCACAGAATTAAAGGAAATTGTAGAAAAGAACAGTCAAGAATTTCAAGCAGAGGGGCCTTGAAGGTGTCCCGTGAGATAGCTTTCTTTAGAGCCAGGATCTACAGAATGGATGAAAAACAGTGTGGAGGGGATGGTGTGGGAGACAGCTGCAGACTCTGAATCCTAGACACCTAAAGTTCCAGAGCAGAAGATGTGATCTCTGCTCTTCCCCTCCAGGGAAAGCTGGCATGCCCAGCAGACACACCTGTCTGCAGTTGCATCACAGAGGTAATGCCCCATTCCTGACCACAAAGGTCCTATGAGATGCCATTGGCTAGTTTTAGCTTAGCCAAGATCAGAGCTCTGCTCCATCGTCACTTGTGAAGGGTAGGAGAGAGGGAGGAGAGGCGGTGGCACCAAAACTTGACAAGTTCACTCTCTAAGATATATGTGAGTGGTGTATGAGTGTTGGAAGGGATGTTTACCCTCTCACCTCCTGGTCAGGTGCCTGTGCAGTGCCCAGAGCAGAGGAATAAGTGACTGACTCCCTCAATGAGTCACAAAGAAGTGACTCACTCAATGAGACTAATGCTCACATCCACCAGTGGGTCTGACCTGACACATAAATGACACAGAGGCAGGGTTGGCCATCCTCTGCTGTCTTTGCCTTTGGATCTGCCCTAATACTCTGTCCCTGCGTCCAAGTAGTACTCCTGATATTGCAGGTGAACCTTATCTTCTTCCCCAAGGCTCTGCACTGCTCCTCCAGCCATAGACAGAACCAACCTGACATGAAGCCAGTCTTGTTGGGGTCTTCTGACTTGTAAATGTGGGGGATAAATCTCCATATAAACAGAAGCTGCACCATGCAGCACATAAGCTACCCCTCAGTGTACAGACCCTGATCAGTGATAATGGCAGGAGAAAGTAAGTCTAAACAGGTAAAACCGTTCTCTTGAAACTGTTTATCTTAGTTTCATTTTAATTGCCTGATTTCTTATTTCCTGCTGCACAAAACCTCCACATCCCTTCAACATCATCTATTCTCAAAAAAATACTAACCAGCCTCCTCCCCTCTTTGTTGTCTATCTCCTAACACTAATTTTAGATGCATCTGCTTTTTGAGTACCTTTTCTAAAAGCAGCCAAACTGTCAGAAAATGCTCAAAACACTCTGAAAACCATTTAGCTTTCAGGGTTATAGCTGGGTACTCAAAAAAAGTATTAATTCAGAAGTCATCAGTCATGTGTGGCCATTTGGGCTATAAAATAAATGAATGAAATGGATTTTTTAACTTCCTAGGGAATAGTTTTGCCTTCCATACTCCTATATGCAATGTTGTTAAGATCTACTTTTCTGTAAAGCTGTTGATTCTTGTGTATTGATACTTGAGTTTGCAAAGGCTGTTCTCTTCACAGTGTTTAGAGGAGTTATTCCCATTTGATCATGATGTATTTTTAAAAGGAACTTTGGTGGGGGAGACGTGAGTGGGATGTCTGCAGAAGCTGGACAACAATTGTGTAGAACAAGCTAATTTCTGTATTTTTTAACTGCTGAGAATGTGCTCTCATACCTCATACACGAGCAACGCTGTGACTGTGATTTGCAAACAGGCACCATGAGGTAGATGTTTTCCAATGCATCAAAGGGATCTGAGATCATAGGTGTCCTGCCCAGACTGCTGAGATCTGTGACTGCAGTACAAGAGGCAGAAGTATGAGCAAGGCTAGAGCTAGTTGCCTCACATACTGGAAATCATGCAGTGGGAGAAGCATGGAAGGCTGAACAAACAGTCTGAAAAGCAGAGTAAATATTCACCCATGATGCAACAGCTGGACTACTAAGAGTGTCACAGTTGATTTTCAGCTGTGCTGCATCATGTTGCAGTGGCTGTGGAACAGACATCCCCCCTGCTTCTTGCACCGTTGTGATGCTGATACAATCATAATTGAAGGAAAGAAAGAAGGTACAAAATGCCAGTCAATCCAGAAGTGTTTAATTTTCAGAAGATTTTGGCTGTGACAGCAGAAATAACATATGTTATGAGATAGTGAATAGAAAACACTTTACTGAAATAACTGTTCACAGAATATTCTGGGTTGGATGGGACTCACAAGAACCACCAAGTCCAGCTCTTGAGTGCATGGTCCATTACAGGGATCTAACCTGCAACCTTGGCTTTATTAGCACCATGCTTTAACCAACTGAGCTGATCTCAGAGTTGTCTATATTAAAATTGTTATTTATATATCCTTCGTTTCTCCTTTATTTTCAAATAAAAATCTAGATTTAAAAACTTGGGAATATAGAAGATATCTCCCTCACACCCACTGCTTACTACTTCTTGCTGTGTTTCACATATTATGGTTTTTTAAGCCCAAAGCCCTTGGGCCTTGTCTCCCTCCTCAAAAATGCATCCACTTGGCATGCCTCCTATCACTGCTCCTTGTTTCCTTCTGAACTTCAGAACAGAGCATGCTTGGTTCAATTGTTTTTTAAACATTAACTTGTCCACTGTCACACTAAGAAGAGAAACCTTGTGCATCTATCAGAGAATTAACCTCTTTATTTTCCTGCTGAGTTAGTAAATGAACCATCACTTTCCAATTTTTTCCAATTCTGTCACTTTTTCCTGTTGAAGCACTTTTGCTTTTCAGATATCATTGCAGGTAATATAGTCACAAAGGCTATGAGAGGAGCCTCTCTTCTCAAGGAGACTTTCAGAAGAATTAAACATAGAGTTGCAAAGCATCCTAACTAAGGTGCAAAATAAGCTTGGCAATCTTCATGGTACTTAATATGTCATCTTCTTCCTATCTCTTAAACCCAATAATCTGCAAACCAACACTATATTGGAGCCTTGTATCTGCTATAACTTTAATCAACTTAGATCACACACACCCCTTTTTCTTAAACAATGTTTGGCACGCAACCAAGTGTTGAAACTAGGCTGTTTTACATTAGTCAGAAGTACATTTAAATCATTTTTACTAAATGATTTACTGTGGATTACAAATTCTTATATGGCATTTTAAGTTAATGATTAGACAAAGTAATATATCACTAAAATGATTGGGTGCATATGTGTTTTGCTTCTATGATTCTAAATTTTTCTTTGGATTGGAAGACTGCTCTACATTTAGTTTTCCCAGATGAAGAAAAAACAATTAGACAAAAGAGTAGAAGACTCCAACATATCTTCTCCAACTACTGATTAATTCAAGAGGATTTTCCTCCCTGCAGAATAGTCAGGTTGTGAGGAGACATTGGTAAGCTGATTGGTGCTCTTCAAACAAATATTGGCAGGTGTCAGTATTGCACAGCATTTCCACACCCTACTGTGTCCCAATGACAGAATGAAAAGCTGCATAGAAAAGGTTTAAGACTTTATATCAAATAAAACAGTGAATTAATCATTCAGGTGTCATGGCAGAATATGTGAAGTATCTCACAGGAAAAACAGAATGAAACACAGAAAAAAACCAAAACAAAGCCAATAACAACAAAAACACAGACAAACAAAAACCATCAAAAAACCTTGTACTCATTCTCCATGCACAGACTTATCTGGGGAGTTCTAAAAATTGTAGGTGTCCTATGACAGTGGAAGAAAAGGAATCTTCTGGCTCTGTCCACTAGTAAGTGGACTTTGAAACCCAAGTGAAAGAAAGGTAAAACACACTAATAAAACATGAGTTGTTACGCCAGATACTCACAGGTGACTGGTACTTTTAGAAAGAGACAGAGACATACAATAAATTATTTGTTTAATTTATTGCTGTGGGCCAGGATCCTGCAAGTGCTGAAAGATAACAATCAACTTTGCATTTATAACAAAAATGAAATAAGGAAGACAATTCTCTGTGCTTCAGAGGTCATAAAAATAAAGGAAACCATTCATCAGTGCAAAGTTACCTGTGTGTTACTGTGTGAAAATCAGGATTTGTGGCCTTAACCCCCCAGCCTGTTGCATGCAATGAGCTGCACAGTTGGTTTCACTGGGGCTGCAGTGATTCATTCCTGTGAATCTTGTTCTTGGCATAGCAAAACCAGGCAAAATATGCATTGCATACTCATTTTGGCACCTATCTTGTCTTTAATCTGCAGTTTCAGATGGCTAACAAATAACAAATAAGATTGCTGCAGCATTTATTTAATTTATTAGTGTTCTTAGGTCTTACTCAAAGTGTACAGAGAATAAAAAAGAATAAGTGCCAGAAATGAAGGAGTGATTCAATATTCAGTGTTGACTTCTGCTTGGATTTCTCTAACCCCTCCTCAGGTTTCCAATACATTCCATAACAGATCAGACTCTATTCACTCCTCAGAGAAATTCTACCACAGATCATATCACAGGGAGTATGCAATTTCTGCCATCATGACTCTTTACTAAAAGTTTTTAAAGAAAGGCACCTCTCTCTCCCTGCACAAAAAGCAAAGATATTAGGTCTTCCTCAGCCAATGCCAACACTCAAGAGACAACATGAGGAGAGAATCATTTACTGGGAAAAGATTTCAGATCATCAGATGAGGTCAATGCTGTGTGTTGACCCTGGGACAAAACTGAATGTCCCTGCCAATCATAAACCATAGGCATGAAGTTTTTTGATGGAGAAATAGATTGAAATGTATGATGTTCAGGAGGAATGTCAAGAAAGAGGATTCAGAAGAAATCTAATCCTGAAGTGAATACTGCAAGGATAACTATAGCAATGTGAGCTTACTTGCAGGAAAAAAATCAGATTCTCACTGAATAAAATCATGAGACTGTAACACAATAAGGAATGAAAGCTGACACAAACTAGGGGCAACACCAGTCTATTTGGACTGAAATCCGTAATTCAGCCTTAAGTGTACCGGTTTCCTCTACAGTGCATATGCACATAAGAGGAGAGCTAAGAGAAGGACTAAGAATAGGGCCTGAGCAGTTACACGAGGGAGCACAGAGATGTGCACAATGGGCTAAAAAACAATGTTAGGTACAGGGAAACTCCTGAAATCCCATCTGACTTTCTGCTGTTTAAGCAGATGAATATATCTGCAGAAAACTGTCTTTACTTACATAAACACTGTGGCCCAGTACCCACTTTGGATCACACTGTCCACACAGAAACAGATACCAGAATCATAACTGAATTCCTGAAAACCAAAGATCCCAAGCTGTACTCCCTTGCCCTGGCAGTGCAGCTAAGCTTCAGAAGGCTGGTGACTCAGATATTCTCATGACAAATAGGAAGCATAGATTTCATTTAAAATTTTTCAGCCTCTGAGACTGAGAAGGACATTGAACCCATGTGTCTCACTTCCATCACAGTGTTATACAATTAATGGGCTCCATCACTTAGTCCTGTCTTTCAAGCTGGTGTCTGGCACACATTTCATCCAAACAAAACTAAGTCCAAAGCCAGATCTTCCTGGTGTCTTCTAGATGAGCTCAAAATTCCCATGTTCACAGAGGTCACATAGGAAAGGAAGAAAACTAGTAAAATTAGATTACTATTTCAGTCTGAAACTGGAGTCTCAGGATTCATCTTGCATTCATCAGCCCTTGGGGAGGGAAGGGCAAGCGAGGAAGACTGGGTAGTAATCTTCAGCAAAATTGTACAATGGTGTCCTTGAAAATTGCAAGTCCTCCTGCATGTCCAGTGAAGCCTGATATTGACTGGGACACCCAAGCTTCTGGATTTTGAACAGACTTGTGTAAGAGTGATGGCCTTAGGGTTTCAATTAAAATGATTTAGAGTAGGTACTGTAAATGTAAATATCTAGGAATGTTACACATCAGGGATTTTGTGGGACCCGGTAGGTATTCAGTTCTTTCTCAGCCCTCTGAAAATAACTGTATATTTCATTCTATCCTACCCCAAGAGATTGCATCAAGTGTCCAGTGTTTCAGAACAGAACAGTGATGGCAAGAACACTCTGAGCATTAGATTATGTT
>JAWWEU010000091.1:47156934-47173650 GCA_035583155.1 Acropternis orthonyx
ACCACCATCAATGGTCCACTCTGGCCTCCAATCGGGAGGCATGGAGACACACCATTCATAATGCTGCTGCTTCCTTTTAGAGCACACGCAGGATCAGTGTTGTAGTAAAAAGACAATGCAGAAAAAACCGTGACTTGCCAACACCGCCTGTGGAGACTTTCCACTGTGCCTTTTGCAACCAGACTTGCCTATCTCGCATTGGACTTTTTAGCCATCAGCGTGCTTGCAGCAAGTGTGGGTAGAGCCCTTTCCAAATCTTTCTCGAAGCCTAGCCATGATGAGTATGTTTTCCTCATTGGAAGCTGTTCATACAGAGTTCAGTTAGTATATTCATAAAATTACATAGTTGCGACAAATACATTTCTCACTCTTTTTATATCATTTACCACTGTCCTTGGTCAAAGGAATGTAAGTCATAGGATGTAGCATAAAGTTTGTTATCTTTTGTTCTTTAGGCTCCTTTTCAGTATGAGCAATGTCAGCTTTGCTGAAAATGCTCCTTTGGGGATGATATGAAACCAAAAAGTTTCCAAAGTCCTTGTCACTGGAAAGGGGCTTAAACCAGAACAGTATGTTCAGGTTCATGTCCTCCCTTTCTCTGTAAGATGTTCTTAGACTGGATTCATAAACTGTTTATTTGCTTTTTATTTTCACTTCAGTATTTTGACTGCTGGTTTTGTTTTACATTATCTGATGGAGATATATGCAATCTAATAGAACAAAATACAGTAAGAGGTTGAAGACAGTGTTCTCTATGCAGAAAACTTCAGACAGTTCCATATAAAATTTGCTATTTAAAGTTAAATTAAAAGTTAAAATTAAAATTAAATATTATTTGTGATGTTGAAATTCTTCAAGGGAATTGTTATGCAGCTAAGTAGCTCTAAAGTTAAGAGAAGGGGACAATGTGACTCATGTACTGTGCAGTACATCAGAGATCAGAGAAACAAATACATTTTGTTTGCTTTTTTGCTGGTAGATGTGTGTATTATCAGCTGTGAAATTGGTTACAGTGCTGGAAACAATCCCTTTCAGAACTGGTTTTGTATTCTTGTTCTTTACATGGGAATTTTACAAATACCATTTACCTGACTGCTGGCAGAGTGTTTGTTACATTTTGCTGACACACGACTGAAAATACATATAAAAACTGTGTCAACATTTTAGGTCAAATTTTTACTCTTCACTGTGCTAATATTACTATGGAGAAAAGCTACTGCATTTCCACTTGTGTAACAAAAAACAGAGGTTTGCCTTAAGGAACATGAGTGCAAATAGCAAGGTATTAAAACCACAGATGTAGAGAGAGAGGTCCATGTGTGGAAATGGTTTATATTAAAAAGCCATTGCTGAAGGAAATGTGAATTTTGCCCATGCAAGGCCCATTTGATTCTGTATTTTCCTTTATCAGCTGCAATTTTAGAGAAATATGTAATTAAGACAGTTTATTCTGCCTGGCCATGAGTGCTTCAGATCCCATCTCCTTGCACTCTTTTGGCGTTTTTGTGGACTGATGCTGCAAACCTCCGATTCTAATTGCCCACATACTCAACCACTGTTGATAGTGGAGTCCTGATTTTTGGGTGTGTTCAGAACATTACTTACAGTTAATCAGAAATGATGTTAGTTGTGATAATTGGCTTCATAGAATACATATTCCATTCAGTTTCCATGTACATTAAAGGCTTGCTAAATTCTCAGCATAAAATTCCAGGGTGTCATTGTTACACCTGAAGATATTTCTGAGGAGAAAAGTTCAGGGAAAAACAAATTCAGACCTGCTCATATTGAATGGAGATAATAGAAAATATTAAGCAAACTGATTTCTGTTTTCCATTGCCTTCTGAACAACCTTGGCACCTAGCTTCAGCATATCTAGTAATTCTGCAATCATAGATTTGCACTCTAGTAATAGATGAATAATACTCTTATATTTTGATTATCTTTCTGAGATGTAGATCCTGGGTACTAAGGCCAGAACTTCAGCTCTCTTCATCAAAGTATGCCTCAGGATCAGGTTAGACTCTGGAAAAAGGTGTCAGTCATGGAGTTAATGGCTGAATTGTAACAAGCAATCATAATAATAGTAAATTGGGAAACTTTTGAACATTTTATTTTTCAGGCTGAAATTCATTTCACATAATTTAGACTAAGAAAACAATACAATTATTTAGGATGTCTTAAGATACTGTTTAGCCTGTCACAGGACTCTGTGTAATTTCCAAGTCCACAGCCACACTTGAAATCCTGAATTTTTGTGCTTGAAGATTGAATCACTTCTGATGTGTTTCACATTGAAAGATGCAGTCATGCCAATGGAGTCGGTGTATCTCCTGCTATTGTTTACCACCAGGCCGAGTTTGGGTGGTCTTTAGGGAGTGTGTGTATATGCAAGTGGACACATGAAATTGGCAGGGCTTTGGGGAAGTGCCAGGGACCTCTGTATTGGCTTGTTGCTAATGCTCTCTACTATAGGAAACAATGATGTATTTCTTTCAAAATCACGCACACAGTAGGGAATGTTATTTTATTCATAGTAACCCAGCATAAATCCATGGGATTTTTGTTAGTGAAGATGAAGAGAAGGCAGGTCCTGAAAACAAAGGTAGTATTTCTCTTATTTATCTTTGTGTTCTGTTGTCTATGCTTGATCTTACTTGGACCTCAAAAAACCATGAAACATTCCCAAATTCTGCTATGTCCTCACCATGTTCTGGCAGACAGCATAACCACAGTGTAAGCACAGGCACAGGCTCCTACCAAACACCATGACCCCTGTGACAAATGACTTTTTGCTGTCCCACATCATGGCAATGTCTCAATGGCAGAGGGGGTGTATGGAAGTAGTGTGGCTGGGCAGGCACTTCTGAGGGCTCATCCACAGTGCAGGAGAATGTGTTCTAGAGAATGTTCTAATACTTGGTGTGCATGTGAGGTTTTCTCTGAGGAAGCTAGTTGAATCGCCCCAAAGTGGTCAAAAAGAGCAGTAGGTGACCAGTGGTGGATGGACAGAGAACCTAGCTTCAAAGTCACTTGGCATTGCCAAGATGTATAATCACCTTAAAATTAGCATTTGTTGAAAATTAGCACGGGTTTGAGCAAATTCAAAATCCTGCAGTAAAATACTTAAAAGTGGGCACAGTTATTTGTCTTGCCAGTTTGCACTGTTTTTCTGTTTGACCTGTGCATTTTTTAATAATCTGATCAAGCAGTCAAAAACCTCTCACTCATAACCAAGGAAGAAACAGTAGTCTTCCGAGTTCCAGATATCTGCATTGGTGTAGGCTCTTTGTGTGCATAATTATTTATTATCATAAATGGCAACATCTACTAGCATATGCAGAATTCCTCTTAACTTAGTACATTCATTAAAGTTGATGTTATTTCATGAAAATATATTTTGAGTGTTTCTTAGTGTGGCCCCAGAAGTGAAATAACTTTCACTGCTCAACTTCTTTGTTGTGGCTGACTGAATGACTTCGGGCTTGGCTGTGGGCAATACTTCATTCTTTGGTGCAATATGTTCACATGGCTTATTTGTGAAAAATTAACTTCTTCCGTGGAACCATGTAAAACTGAGCTAAACAGATAAAGGAAGGACAGTTATCAGGGTACCACACTGAACACAGAACATATGACAAAATATGCTTTTTGACACCTGTCTTTATAGATAAACTAATGCTAGGTCAAAAAAAAAAAAATCTTACATAGTTTGGAAAAGTAATTACCTTAGAGAAATGCAATGTTTCTTATTACATCCACTGACAATTAAAGTGTAATGAGATTGAAGAATTTTATGTTTTTACTAAAGTTTCACAGATGTGCAGATGAATTTCTCAGATATTAGAAAGTACTAAAAATCAGTAACAATGCAGCTACAAAGCTGATACTATCATGGCATTGGACCTGGAGTCAGTTGGATCCATGTTATTGACCAGCAAAGAGGCAAACAAATCTAGGACAGAATTAGCTGAAATAACAGGTGATTCATATGAGGTCAAATAAAGACATAAAGGCAGACTGATATAAACCGGAGTTTTGTGCACAGAAGGATAAGCAATGTATATGTTATGGTCTCTTCTTTCATGATCTTACCTTCAGAAAAGAAATCACTGTGAAAAACCATACATCTAATGCTAGAACCATTTCCATGTAAGTGGAAGGTGATAATGACATCACCTTTGGTGGGTATGCCTTCACTAACACTTGTTAGGGAATTTCTTGCAAAGCAAAGATTAAATACTATGTACAGTTTCAGCCACGATTAAGGCAAGTAGCTCAGATAATAGTGCAGCAAACTTTATCTCAGACTAATTTACAGGATGAAATTGCAAGAGAAATCTTTCTTGTAAGCTGGTTAGACACTCTGGGCAAAAATTATTCAACAGTATTTGAGGACAGGTGTTTTGGGTTGATATCACTGATAGATCTAGGCAAAAGTAGATCCCACAGAGAACACCTTCAGAACACAGCTGGGAAGCACCGAGAGCCCCTTCCCTGCTTCTTGAAGGTAGGGACTGGAACGAATCGAGTAAAAAGCTGTGAACAATGTAACATAATGATAATGTCGCGCCATACACAATTCCGTCATCTTGTACTCCATTAAGAAGAGATACTTTATTTATATGGGGATGCTTTTAGAGGCAATTCATACCTGCTTGAAGAAAACACTTGGAAAAAAGCTCTGAGCTGAAACCAATACAATTGCCACCAATGAGTGGCAATTCCATTCAAGAGGAGACTTTAAAAAAAGCCCAAACTTCAGAACCATGCAGAGATGGGGAATTTTAAATTAACTTATACAACTAACAGAATAGATGAGCAATATGGTAGCTATTAAAAAGCAGACAAACCATACATGTGTATTGTTCAAATCTAAAATAAAATTGCATGATGTGGAAGAGAGAGAATTGCCCTGTAATTACACTGATAATTGAATGTGTTAAGCTTCATATAGGAAAGAGATGTATACTAGTTCTGTAAATCAAGTACACATATTTGTGCATTTGTGTAGTTATTTTCATGTTAACTATTTATTGGCTTTAAAGTTGTGTAGTCATGTTTATAAATTTGTAGGTTAAGCAAAGTTGCAAACTGTTTCCTGAACGCATCTGCTCAACAGCTTATGTTATACAGCTCCAAACAAAAAGAACAAAAAAATTTAAAAAAAAAAAAAAAAAACTAAAAAAAAGATACTTCCATTTCTACTGCTTGTACCAGTTTTGAAGGAAGAAACATACACAAAAGAAGGAAGTAAAGTTTCCATAATGACCCTTTCTGTGCTAGTGACTGAGGGAGTGTGCCCGACTGTGTGGGATCCTGAGCATAAACATGGGGAATCAGAGACGTGGATTTGCTCCATGCTTTTTTGCATAGCATAGATGAAGAGAAATCACCAAAGCCAAGGCAAGGCAAGGCAAAGCAAGGCATTTTTTTCATTTTCCTGAGAGTGAAGCCTCCTGCCACAGACGTGTGAATCAGAAAGCTCCTCTGAAAGCCTAGGATCAGTGTCTGGAAAGAGTGAGGCATGGCAGGAAGCTGAGCCACTATGACACACTACTGAGATGGTCCTTACAGAGAGGTCACCGGAATCAAAGCTGTCTCTAAGCTGCTGTTCCTTACTGGAGCTCAGCACTTTTCTTACTTGGGATTCAGAGTCTTTGGCTGCCAAACTGGGCAAGACTTCTCCTTAAAACACAGCCACCGATACTATGGCCTGTTGCCTTTTGGTAGCCTTCAAGTTCATCCATTGAAGCACCAAATGAGATATTCACGTGCAGCCTGTGAAGAGAGAGGTCCACCTCTTAGATTTAGGTGCAGAGGAGTGTCATAATGGAGCTTTAACCTCTGTTGCAGAAGCACACAGCCTGCATAGCCAGTGTGTAGCAATTCTATAGCCAGAATTATGAGCCCCTATGCACACTGGCAACTGGACATGGGTATATTTTTGGTGTATAAGTTGGTATGCAATTACTCAAAGCTCAGATAAATTTTGCAGCCACTGGATTGTGGGTTTTCTGGCTTGTTTTCTTGCTTTTGAATACTTCCTAAGTGTCTCCTTACATGTCAAATAGCCTTTCTAACTCCTTCCATTAATGCCTCGAGCTCCAAGCCCATTGTCTCTTGGAGGTTTGCCACAGTAACAACTCAAAGGCTCTTGTGTTTTCTCATCTAGGTGCTACACCCATAATGCCACTGGTGAGACTCAAGAATTTTGGCTGTTTCTCCCCCTAGAATACCTCCACATTTGGATAACATTACTGTACAGGGGCTTGCTGCCAAAATGTTCTCCCTAGCGTGCTTCCCTAGGAAATTTTAATGTGAGGAAGAACCCCTTGCCCCATCTGCTGTGAGGTGACAATGACACTCTAATACCGCATTTAAAGACATGATGCAGGCTAGAGAGTCATGTAACTTTATTGCTTGATTAATTTGAAAACAACCTAAAAAAAAATATCTCATTCTAGTCTCTTGTGGCTTTCCCATCTGGAAGGCATTCAGCTAGTCTCACTGAGAGGCTGTGACAAGCATACTGGGTGGATCAGATCCCTGCCTATGTCAGTGGAATGTGCACTCTATCATTCTGTGATTCTACTGGCACTTTTAGTATAGCACCAAGGAGAGACTATGCCCTTTCATTAACTGACATTGCCATATAAATTAGGATCTTCCAGTGTTTAGCATTTGTAAACTGATTAAAACCAAAACCAGATCACTGCTAAGATATACTGCCTCTTTGTAGACTGGCAATGTTTTAGAGTTCTATGTTTAAGCCCTACGAAAAGTGTCAGCTACTGTGATGTGTATTTCAAGCACGGCTGAAAAACCAAATAAGGCAGCAAAGAGGAAGGAGCAATTTTAAATGACTAATGGAGAGAGCTTTGCAAGGAGAGCATGTGCCACTTAGTGAGGCCTGGGGGCCTCATGACCCCAGGGGAGGCTCTGCTGCTGCTTTAGTGCTGCACATCAGGGCACTCCCACTGATGTATGACTGGTTGCAACACGATGCAAGGTGCATCATGGAAACCTGAGTGAGTCTTCTCTCAGCTGACTTTGGGTGCCTCCCAGACAGACATCTGCATCCAAGCTGAACCTCTAGATTTCTTTATAGTCAGTTAAAGCCTTGGGAGAAAAACTTATTTCACTGCCTTTAGATTAGTGAGATGAATTGCATTCAGAAAACTGCCTTGATTTTTTTACCCCACTACTGTAAAGAAAATACATGTTGTTTGTTTGATGTGCAAAATACTTTTATACAACAAAGAAGTCCTACCCTCTACACCTGTGCTTTCATGGTAAGCCAGCAGTTGTACAAAGGGAAGAGAATTTGGAGTTTACCAGAATTACCTGCGTGCATCCGTGTCACCTAACAGCCAAATTGTTGGCATTAACTTGCAAAGTAGCAGACCATTCTCAAAACTTCCCTCACCTTGATTTGGAGAGGGGATTGAACTAAGCTCTCCCACATCCCAATAGAGTACTTCCACTGCCAATCTGTTGGATAATTGACCACCTCACTCCCACTGAAGCTGTTCTGTTGTGTATGAATAATTAACGAGTCATTGCAGTAGTGGTTTGGACTGACTTGCCCACTTCCCAGATGAGCATTCTAACTAGCAGGCTGGAGAATCACTCCCTTACATTTCCCGTTCCCTTGGCTGTCTCAGTGAACACTTAATTATTTATATGAAGGGATTTATACAGCTTAAAGAGAAGAAAGGCTCATTGGGGATAGCCTGGGGAATGGGAAAGTTGAATCCAATCCTTTGCCCTGAATCAAGTCAATAGAGATTTTGAAAGATGGTGTCTCTGTTTCCAAGTAAGCTCTTGCTCTTGGGACCACTGAGTTAAGTTTGCTTGTGCATTGAACAAGGCACAGGGAAAGACCTTCCTCCTCGAAATGCTGCAGCAATGAAGCCTAGATGTCTGCTTCCAGAAGAGGGGCCATAGCTGAGAACTTCAGCTGCACCTGCATATCTTCGATATTCCCCAGCAGTTCCCACCAGGGATGTTTCTCTCTTAGATACCAAACCTTTCCTATGCTGTGTGTAGGAAGTGAAAGTTGCTGCTTTGGGAGCAAGGATCCCAAAGGGACCATAAGCCTCAGTGTTTTGTCATCTCTCTCTGGTTCTATAAATTGACAACAAGGTCTCCAGGAAATTATAACTGAGTCTTTACATGCTGCCATTAGGTTTAATATCTGATGTGAACTTGAATCCTTCAGCTGAATAAGTGTACTTTTGTCTGCCCAGGCCTCTGTGTTTCTTCCAAGTGTGGTAGTAAGAACTGTGTGTAAGGGTTGGATGCCAGTGTACACTGGGTACTTTTGCCACTTGGGTACTTTTTTCCAGAGGAGTCTGGGACCCTAGCTAAACGTTGTGCCTCTCTACACACTGACATGGAGGTGCATATGGGTAGTAATCCAATGTGAAATCAGGCATTGCAATGATGTGGCAGGCAGGGAAACCAGTCCAACATGTGGTGGTGTCACTGTTTGCAAATGTACTCGTGTGACATTTATTGAAAAACCAATGTCCTGCAAAGTCTTCACTGTGTGTCTTGGGTATTCAAGGAAAATAAAAAGTGTTTCTGTTGGTATTCTGATGTGTTATAAAGAAAACTACAGTTCAGAAAGAGGGGGAAATCTACCTACATTATGAACTAAATTAAGACTAATCAGTATTGTAACTCCATCCCATCAAAACTGTCTGAACCAGCAAAGATATGAGGGGAGACCAATATGTGCCTCTGCCTGCTGTATGTGTGGCTCTCAAGGTGCTGCACAACGAAGTGACTTTACCTATCTGACACAGAAATGTTGCTTTGGCATGTGATTGTGCAGCAGAGTGAGGACTGTGGTGGTTTGCCTGGGCATGCAGATGTTCCTCATGCAGAAAATCCAGCTTCCTTAATGACTCCTGCAAAAGGTGAGATCCATTGCAATAGGCTTGAACTCACAGCAATTTGCTTAAGTGAACAGATCTATTCACCAAGATTAGAGAAAGCCAGGGAGGGAAGTTGTATTTGTTTCTGGTGTTTCTCTTTAGAACAAGGAGGAAAACGAACCTTAAAGTTGAATGCTTATAGAAAGTGCTGAAATAAAGCAGATGGCTTGGAAATATGGCCTGAATCTTTGCATGTCAATTATTTTTTGTGGCATTGTTTTGACTTGTCATTATTCTCTGAAGGAGTACTTCTTTTTCAGAGATGTGACCATATACTTACCCAGCTTGAGGTGTTAAGGCTGCAACCTCTGTCTTTCCCTAGGAGAAAGTGTTCAGATCAGCCCAGAAGATGGTTTGGAAATGAGCACAGGAATATCTGATAAACTGAGTCATTTGTGAAGAGTGAATATCTACTTGCTGCCCACTTCATCACCAAGGCTGAGCCTGCTGGTTATCTGAAATACCACCCAGCTGGTTGTGAGAGTGTCACTATTTCATTGTTCTTTTCTGAGACAGAGCATCTGCCATGTGATTATTTTTGTTAATAGGAATTATTTTACTCTTTCCCTGTCTGCCTACACCTCTGAAAGCTGCTCCCTCTTGTGGCCTAGTGAGATTTATGGCATAGGCTATGAACTGTATTATGCTTGACCCTTTACATAGAAGGGGGAGCAAGTCAGAGGCTTATGAACTATAAAGGGGTCTGATTCAAAAAAATTCTTTGTGTCTGACTGTCTTAATTTTGGTAAGGTACCCACATTCACCTTCCTTAGAGACAAGTGGTAAAGCTAAAATTACTAACTAAACATTTGCACATTCTTAGAAATCCCCCCAAAATAGGACCACAATCTTCAGTAATGATTTTCCTCTCTAGGAAACAAAAGTCAGTGGTCCATTTCTGAACAGTGTTTTTGTAGTACAAAACACTTACATATCTGTTTTCCTCTGTAGGAAATAGTCTCACAGTAACTTATAAAAGAAGTAATTATCATAATGCCCAGCAAAAAAAGAGAGAGGGAGCTGCTCAACATTGCAATAGTTCTTTCTATTGTTAATTCTGTATGCTGGTTTGGTGTGTATATTAAAGACGTTAAATCCAAAAATTATGTCAATAAACTGGTGATGAATTTTTATTTTGGTTATCATCAGCACTGATATTCTCAGGTGGTATTGTTTTTGATAGACTGTGGAAGAATGCCTTTCTGAACTTTTAATATTAACCAATATGTCATTGTCCAAAAGCAAATAATCTAAAATCAAATAGAACCTGCAGTTACAATGACTCTCATCTCAAATTATCACCAGTGTGTCCTTCTGAATGCTAGAATGAAAATGTTTTCCCCTTTGTACACAGTCATGTTTTGTCTCTGCTAATGTCTTTCATCAACATATATCACAGAGCAATATAGGGTATTATGTGAAATCCCCTCTGTCTGTCTCCTTTATTCCTTTTGCTGGGCTATAGGTACAGCCAAAAAAAGTGGACCACTTCTCTCTTCCCTTCCATCTGCCTGCCCTTAAAAGTTGTGAGTGGTGAAAAGGGTCCAGCTCTGAAATATGCCCTTCCGCTCATACTGACCTGCTTAGAAGATGTTATTAAGTCCCTTCCCTTTTTGGAGTCTTATGTCTACATCTGCTTACCTTCATCCCTTGATGAGTCTGTGTGCTCACCTGGGGCTGCAGCTTGCTTCATGTGACAGGTAGCCACTATTTTCTTGCTGACTGCAGCCCTCATTTCAGACCACACTGACAATAGACTTGAGAGACCCACTAATCTCTTTCAACTCTTTCCCCTTTGCTTTTGTGGCCCATTCCTGGCCCTTCTCTCGCTTAGTATTTTATCTTTGTCCCACTGCCTATTGCCGTCATAATGACCTTGCTGGCCTTGCTGTCCTCCCTTTTCACGTGTCCTCTGGGATTGGTTGATCCCTTTCCATACTATTTTTTTTTTCCCCCCAGTCCAAAACCTCATTACCTCATTCCTTAACTTTGACAACCTACAGTTCCAGGCCTCTTGCTTTATCACCTTCCAGTCCTTCCATCTGAATCACCTGGAACCACATGCTCTGTCTCTGGCCAGGCCTTTTCGTCTGCTGTCAGCATGTTTCTTCAGCTTTTCACATCAATTTCTAGTTTCATGTCTCATCCATGTTCCATGCTAAACCTCTTCTGCCTGTTTTTCCCCTTGTCACATTTCATCTCCCTGTGACAATCCCTGCCTACCCCATTGCCCCCTCTCCTATTTCTCTCCTGATCAGGTTGCCTATCAGTCCATGTCTTCCATTTACTCTTTATCTCCAGAGTTTCCTCTAAGTCTCCCTGTAAACATGAAATTCATCAAGAAAACCAGGAAACAATTTTGTGCTCTCCTCTTCAGCCACAGAAACTTTAAAAAAAAAGAAACAGAAAAGAAGGAAAGTCTCAAAGATTGTGAAGGCCTAACAAAACCAATTATTTTTTTATTTATTATCATTTCATATCCAAGTATCTGCTAGGTTCTACAGAGTGCCTGACACTCGACTCAGTAAACACTTCATCTGGAAATAATTGTTTGCAGGACCTGCCCCACCCTCCACAGGGTTTTAAGCTCTACAAGATAGAGATGTTGTCTTTGATTCGCCTTTAAAGTAGAGCACAGAGATGTGATGCATGGCAAATGTGATGCACTATGATGTCTTAGTAATAGTGACATTGGTGTGATGATGATTAATAATGTTATCTCAAGCAATTGGTGTCTATTTTAATAGAGGAATGCCTTCCTCTGAATCAGGAATAATAGCTAATCCCTTGCCTTCCTTTTTCTTTCTTTCTTTTTTTTTTTTTTTTTAAATGTATTCTAGCTTTTAATTGTGAAAATGTATTCTAATCTTCTCTCTACCAGAAATTTATGCTGCCTGAAACAGGCTACTTGTGTCTGTTCATTGTAGAGAAACAGTTAGGAGCTGGAGGGTAAGAAATAGGGAAGGAAGAGTTCATACAAGGTTGTGAGTTTTCTGAGTCATCTTTAGAGCCTATCATTTTTTCACTTACTTTAAAAACAAACAATCAAACAATAAAACCTGGTTTCGTTGTGCTTTTTGCGCAGTGTGATGAGGGCATCTTGTGTCACTTCATGTAGAATCACTTGCTGAGCTGTTTGCTATCCTCAGATAACCTGAAGCAACAAGATGTTTTTAGAAACACAATTGCAGATGGTATTTCATCTCTAATGTGTCAGTAGTCCTCTGATAACCACAGAAAGGCTTGAAACACTCTTGTTCTGGTTACTGAGTAGATTTTAAATGGGCAAATTCAGCAGAAGTGTGAGACTTTAAAATGCTTTTTTACTTATCTTTTGTGTCCCCCATGACTTTGCTGTCAAAATTTACGACTGCATGTCTGTTGCCCTTGCATATTACAATGTGAAATGAAGAGTGGATAGGCATTTTGGAGGTAGATATATCTACAGAACTATGTATACATGAAAAAATAGCTTCAACTCAACCTTCACCTCCAGCACCATACATAACATATACATAATTTTTTAATTGCCACAGACACATTTCATTTATCTGTGCTATCGCAGCTATTCTGAGGGTGAGGCTGTGCTGCTCAGGATGCCATTAATCTGTTTTAATGCTCTGTCAGTGACCTCTGATGTTGCCTGATGTTTAGATGCTCTAATGCGCCTACCTTGTAGTTTTTTAGACCCATCTCCTCTACTCAGTGGTCCAGTTAGACTCCTCATAGACTCCTCTGCTCAAACAAAATGTCCTTGGTTACAGCTGCCACTTGCTGCTGGTATAGCAGTATGGCTCTGGATTACAATGTTCATGCTTGCATGCAGAAACAGGAGAGGGAAAGATCCATAAATTTCTCCTTAAACTGAAGTAATGAAAGGAGCCTTTTTTGGATGACAGAGACAAGAAGCTTGTACTTGATCTGCCCTGCTCTTGCTTGTGGTTTTCACTTCAGTCACTTGGAATCACTAGAGAGAGACAGAGATTCAACTAGCTAAGACTGTCAGAAGATGTATTTGAATTAACTAAACCAAACATTTTAAGGTAATTATACCTTAGTACCATGTTAGAAATAAACAACAGCAAAATGAGTTCCAGAAGTGCACAGAAAATACACATTATGCAATTTGTAGTAATGAAAGTTGTTAGTTGGTTTTCAAAATACAGAAAATAACATGAAGCATGTAAGTAATCTTTCCTTTGGAACGCAACTAATACAAGAATTCACATGCTTTTTCAAAATTGCTTATACTGTGACTCCGTAAGAAACTGTTGTATGTATTGGAGTTTACAAATATTTGAAGCAATTGCTATATATATAAAAATTTCAAATCCCAAGTAGTACTCACTAGCAACATAGTTATTACAGATGTGTTATTTTCATAGCTATTTTATTTGCCATGTGTGATGTATATGTGTATATAGATGTTAGCTTTTCCTCTCCTTTAATATGCACATTTCAGGATGTGCCCAGACTGTCCTTTCCCACTGGAATGGAACAGTGTGCAGCTGCATCTGTATGACTGAATTCAGTACTTCCAACTGTTTTTTGTCTAATCTTATTACACCTCCCTAGTCAGAAACCTCCCTGGTTAGACGATGCAGTACCTTCCATTTGCAAGACCACACTGAAGGGCCCACCCTTAATTTGTTGTCTCAGCCTGAAGGGAAAGTCCTCTCAACTGGCGAGCAGAAGCAATACTGTTTCTCTTCAGAGAAACAACTCAAGGGTGCTGTGGCATGTACTGTAAGCTTAATCTAAGACATATTTTGCTAAAACCCTCAAGTTATATTCAACATATGGCAGATGATCATTATTTAACTCTTTAAGTCAAACCAGATATCCAGCTGGAGGTGGCTCTACCGTTATCTGGTAACATTTTCTATTGGTGCTCAATTTTAACAAGTGAAATTAAAAAGGCATTAAAACAGACTAAATCTACAGTTATGTGCTTCAATGGGCTCATGAGGCCTTCTTTGTTGCCTTTTATTACTGTCCTGCTACCAAAATCTTAGTTTTGGATAGTTTCTAATGGCATTTGCCTTCTCTTGTCACTCCGCTAAACAAACCCAACCAGAAATGACACAGTGACCCATGAAACCACTTCCACAAAACAAATTTTTCCCCCAAAAAACTCAGACTCAATCGCCTTTGATACAGACTGATTTATCCCAAGTATCAGGTACAGAAAATACTTGGAACAAAGACCTGTAGGGTCTTAACAGTAATTTTTATGTCATACAGGCTCAACAATATTACTATTTGGGTTTCAGTTTCATTTCAGAACTGAATTAGCATCCATCATCTGTTCTTCAGATGAGCTTCTTTGTCCTGTGCTTCTGTCCATCTCCCACTTACATACCTGATTGCTGTATACGTAGTTTGTGGGATGGAAAAAATAGAACAGGTAACTGGAATACTCGCTTGCCACTTCTGCAGCACTCTCATCAGGCTCCCAAGCATGCATTACAGTGAAAGAGTAGCATAAGAGTGAGACAGCCTGCTCACGTTTTGAAAACAGAAAACAGATTACAATAGTTACCTTTGCATAAAGTGGCTTGCATAAAAACAACTGAAAGGGCAATTTTAAAAATAAACAAGCAGAACCAATAGGTCTCAGTAGGTATATTGCCTGAGATCTTAACTGTGCTTTTACTAAGTCACAGCATAAACAACCCTAATTTTGCAATTATGTGATACCACTCAGACTCAAAATATAATTCATTAAATACATGCTACTAATGTGGAAGATGGTTTGGGAATATGATAAGAGTGTGGCATTACTGTTCTTTAAAATTAGAGGTGTCTATCAAGTCCACAATAGAGATTACTATAAAGCCTGATGTATATTAATCTCTGTTTAAATTTAGGCAGGACTGGATTATAAGAATTAAATCTGCATCTGTTGTGGATTTTAACTTACTGAAAATCCAGGTGATCTGGATGCAATTAAATTAACTTACCTAAAGTGCAAAATTTATTTACTCTCATCAAATCATGAGTAATATAAACTGCAAAACAAACTGACTTAATTAATCTCTAAGAACTATATCTTCCAATGTGTTCATCCCAAGAGGGACCAGCTTTTCTTTCTCCTTCCATTTTTAATGGCAATTCACTTACTAATTGAACAATGTTTTGAAATAACTAAGATACAAGCTTTTGTACAATGCTTATATTGCAGCATTAATTTTTTTATTGAGTGGTTTTACACTCCCAAATGTTTCTTCATAAATGCTGGCTTAGTATTTGAAGTAGCTTACTTACGTAAACACTTAGAGAAATAAAGGTAAAATATTAAGTGTTCATTCATTTTGCAATGCACAAAGAGGATTTTTTCCTTTAACTTTTGGTGTAAAAATTCTGTTGCTTAGTCTTGGAGCTTTTGCTATTCAGTTTGCTTCTTATTTTGAAAAAAAGGAGTGGAAAAAGGTGAATGACATCCCTTTTGGGGGGTAAGCTATCCATCCTGTTATATCCTCTGTTTCCTGCTTAAAAGATCATGATTATTATTTCATCTCTTCTCTTAAGACATATCTAAAATCTTAGTAATGAAACTTGTTGAGAGGTTATTAGCGGTATGTATAGACTGTGTGTTGTTTTGCAGGTGTCAATGTTTATTATGAAAAACTGAAATTCAGAAATCGCAGTCAGTACTTTGTCTGTCTCAGCTTTCAGCTCGGCCTCTCTGTAACCTGATGCTCCAAACCCCACAGCTGCTGTCTACCCAAATATGAGATCTCAGACAGAGGCCAGGCTCTGCTCTCTTTCTCTACAGTGCAATTTCACTATGCCAATGGAGTTACTGTAATTCTAGGATACAGGAAAGTGTATTTTGTCACCAAGAGTCTCTTGGTAGTCAAAGGAGGATGGTATGTTTTTGTTGATTAGCAGAGCTGCGTTGATGCTGCTGAGAAGGGGAGCTGCAGCAGGGAGCAGGCACTGAGCTACTCAATGGATTCCAACTGTGGCACAAATCATCCTTTGGTTAATGTCAATACAACTGTGGGTGCAAGAAATTTTTTCCAGTTTTCCTACGTGGATGCAAAGAACAGCCTGTAGGAAATGACAAAATGTTTTGCTGGATGTGTCTTACAGACAGAAAACCTTTGCAGCTACCTTGTATTTGAAGCCTTGGATGAAAGAGTAAGTGGGTCAGAGACACAGAGGAGTAGCTCAGGTAGAACAGAAGACTCAGCTAAGTGACCACTCCTGTTGTGTGTGACCACCACTTGACAGAAAACGTCCTTAAAAAAATGTTTTTCTTTACAGAAACACTAGCTTAATTGTATACTGCATATATCTGATGTTAGCTGACCCTTTTCCTTCTGAGTATTAGTGATTAGCATCAGGATTTCCACTTGTATGAATAACTTTAAATAAATTTGGATTTAGAAAATATTTGCTTTTTATTTCTCTCTGTTCTTTGAAAAAGTGGAAATTTTGCCTGCCCTTCAGTTCACTGTGTAGTACAGAGGGAGAATAAATCAGTTGCAGGCATGTTATAGTGAGGCAGAACCAGGACCAGGAAATCCCATACATCTGGATTCAGATGAATTTGGAGTAGCTGGGCAATTTCCAAACTATGAATATTTTGGTTTCAAGACAATTAAAAAAAAAATTTAAAAAATGTCCCAGACTTGTTTTTTTTCTTTATGATGCATCAATACACCTGAGCAGACTTTTTCAAAAATAATTTCTGCATAGTCATAACCTTTGCAATATCAGTAACATTTTTGATGTATTTGGTACTGCATTTGTTACGTAACTG
>JAWWEU010000091.1:47176244-47196020 GCA_035583155.1 Acropternis orthonyx
CATGCCACTTCTCACTACTGTTAGAGCAACAGTGCTGGTGGCCTAGTGTCCACCAGTTACCTGGCAAGCTCAAAGGAATGGGATTGCTTTAGGACACAGACTCCCAGGTGAGGCAGTGGAAGGACATAGAGTCTGACAGGAAATCCACTGTGTTGGATCCTCTTTTGAAAGGAAAACAGATCAGCAGAAGAACTATAAAAAGTGACAGCAGATGACATTACTTGTAGAATCAAAGAGGCAGCCATCTGAGCTGAGGCCCTAAAAACTGTAGGGAAGGAAGAGGGTACACTCATACTCTGCACCGACCCCAAGGTACTGAACAAGAACATTAAAAGGAAACATTTCCACTTGCTTGCAAGTGACAACATGTGTGCTGGAGGAGAGAGAGCCAAATTCCTAAGCAAATTTGTTGCCTTGGCAGGGCTTTGGCAGACCCTCCTGGACACAGAGAGCCAAAAGTATTGCCTTCTCATAAACTGCTTGGCAGATGCTGCTGTGTAAGGTCATCTGTGAGCATATGTTTAGGACTAGAAATGGTTCTGCTGGCACTGCTAAAACTAAACTACTACCAAACTATCCAAGGTTGTGGTTGCATATTGAAGCAACAGTTTCACAGAACTTCTAATGTCACTGGAAAAGGCCTTTCCTGGAGAACTGAGGGGCAAGAGAGGCCAGAAGACTCATCCCAGTCTGTACTGCCTGAGTGATTTTACATGCTGTATCTGTTAAAGGACTCTTCTGTAACTGAGTTGTGAGGATTGAATGGCCAGAGAGCAAGGAACTCAAGTACTTTGCTGAGGGAGGCCAGAGAAAACACTGCTCTTCTCCTCCCTCTCTCAGCTTTCCGGCTGCAGTTATGACAAACGGAAACATGGATGGCACTTTTCCTGACTACTGCAAGAGTCACCAATACCGAGAGGCAAACTGCCAGCTGGTATAATGGGCCTGAAGCAGCTGTGCTGGCACACACCCACTGAAGCCTTGGCCATACCAATATTTCAAATGAGACATTAATTAGATAATAACAATCTGGTCAGAAAACAGGGAGCCGAAACTAGCACTGGTGACCATCCCTGGCTCTGTTCCCCATTCCCCTGCAGGGGCTGTGGAACTCTGAATGGCAATAGTGTGTAAATCTTTGTGTCTGCTCTTCTTCAGTATGGGCTGCCCAGGCCAGCCCTGTCTTTGCAGAGGTTTGTGCCCTTCCTAAAGCAAAGCATGTATCATGATGGCTGTTTTGGAGGCTGGCTTACAGCTGTCTTGTTTTCACCTGTCATTCATGCCATCTGGGATACCCTATCTTCTGCTTTGTGCTAACACATCCACCTTTTCTAATAAGTAGGAAAGTAAATTGTCACAAATTACTTGCCCTTAGTAAAAAGTGAGTAGCAAATGCCAGCCATTTCCCACAGTCTGCTTGCTTTAAACCAGCTGAATGTTGGTTCGACTCACTCTTGCTGTGCAGCTGAGCAGAGGCACCCTGGGCAGCAGCACTGTCCCTAGCCCCAGAGCAAGGCACAAGCAAGACAAGCAACTCCACAGCAGCCCAGGGGACAGGACCAACACAAAGGGGGTTGATACCACTTCTGCGCAAAGGCGATCCCCAAACACTGCCTGCAAATGGGTTGCCTGCAAGGGTGCCAATTAGTGCCAGCCATGGAAGCATTTCCCGCCTGTTGGACACTTGCCTGCAAGGGAGAGCACTGAAATCACCCACACATCTCACAGAGGTCACCAAGCAGCTATTCGATGCTAATAACTTTTGGTCGCTACCAACTTGGGCCGCAATCGAACCACTGACCTAGAGGTGAAAGGCTGTATATCCCATTACCAATCTGCTAAACCATCCAGTCTCCCTATTACTGCAATTTTAATTAACTGAGCCAACGACATGAAAGCTGAAGGGAGGGGGAGTGGGCAAGGAAGCGAGAACACATTGGCTTTTACACAATTTGTTTCTTTTGAGTGGATTCTGCTTTTGTTGAAAAGTCTTGTCCTAACCTGTGCTTCCCAGGAGACACTCTCCAACCTGCTCCTCAGCACAGGACCAGACTGCAGTGGCTGTTAATAACCAAAATAGTGAACCCCTGCTGCTGCCTCTGCTTTACATTGCAGCCCCTGGAAGAACAATTCCTGATGTCAGGATCTGAAATTTACTCTCATAAGGAACATTCCTCAGAGCAAAATAGAAAAAAATTAAAGAAAGTCACAAAATGATAAATTCTGATACAGTTTTTTTCTGAAACAAAAAACTCACCCTGTTTGGTCTCAAGTTCCTGCATGGTAGGACCCAGAGTAAGCATGCAATTCCGTTCATAACAGGAATGTACTCAATAAGCAGAAAAGTTAATGTCTCTAATAAGCAAATTATTTGACCAGCCCTCAGCTCAGCTGATACAAGTCGCTGGGAATGGCTCCACCGTTGTTTGAATGAAGAACAAAACACTGCTCCTCTTGTAAGAAATCATGTCACTGCCAGATACAGAAGAAAAAAAATTGCAATTTGTTAAGACTGTCATTTTTCTCACCTGCTCCTTTCCCTGAATTTTAGTCAGTGTCTTCACCGCTGGTTGGGAGCACTGGAGGAAGGATGATGAGCACTACAGAAACTCTGAGGATACTTTTGATTTCACTTATGCCATTATCACCAGCAACAAGAACCTCTGTAGCTTTCCTGAGGTGATAGTTATCACCATCACTTGAATGATGTGTGTAGCCTTTTGTGGATTCACAAAACAGGGAAAGCAAATCATTGCCTCAGACTCTGAGCAGCTCTGCTGCCTTGTCCCCTGCCTGCATGTGGATCTTAACTGGAATTAGTCAGCAGTCATTATTGCTCCTTTGTGTCTGTGTGCTTCTTTACCCAAGTGCCTACATTTCTAACAGCATCCATTCCACTGTAAAGCCTGGAGTACTTCACGCTTGTTCTTGCATGTGTGTTTGATAAGTCATGGCATGACTATTTTTTCTCTGTGTTGATTATCCATCGTGGTCTAATCCCGCAACATAAATGACAGACAGAGAGTCCCTAAAATGCAGCAGCTCCTCAGGGTCTGGCATCCTGTGAAAACCCTGCTCCTTGCAGGCTGTTCCTGTCTCCAGCAGTGCAAGCACAGGGGGGGGCCAATCGCAGCTTGATTCCAGTCCCCAGCTGTCTGCAACCTCCGCTTCTGCTTGGGGCCTCACACGGAGCATAGGCCAATCCATAGTGCAGGGCTTCCCAGCAGTGGGGAATGCTCAGCTGAAAGCCTCTGCAACCCCTCGTATGCCTAAGCCTCTTTGATGCTCTTATGCCTTGTTATTTCAAATGCTTAGCATGTGTAACTTGTGTAACAGGTCTAGGAAAAAAAAAAAAGAGCAAAAGGAAGCCAGGATCAAACTGTGCTTTTAATTATACCTGTGGTTGGGATGGAAAGCAAAGTATTAAGCAAAACCTGGCTATGTGTGTGCTTCTGGCTCTACTGCTCCCTGCCACTCTACTGTATCCTGTAGACTATGCTCAAGGTACACTACCTTGATCTTTAATAGTCTCCTTTTCCATCTTAGCAACCCTCCAGAGTGCAGGCTTGCTCTGTCTCCCACCTCTCTGCTATCCTTCATTGACCCCTCTCTTTCTACTGTCAAAGGAGGTGTTAAAGTGTCGATGCACAGACCCAGGAGTTTGTGGCACTGTGTGAACACAGGTCAGAGATGCCATGGCAGCTTTGCAGCTCAAAACTGAGGGAGTGGAGAGAGATTAATTATGTTCAGAACATAAACGGCAGCATCCTTGTGAATGAGCTAACATTTGGTTTCTCCATCAGACTCCATCTGAAGATTAAAATGCTGAGGGCCTGAATATAGGAACAGCACAGTAACATCAAAAGTGTTGCCAAGGAAGGATAACAGCTGCATGGGAGAAGGTCAGTGCAGTATTTCTAGAGAAACCTCTGCATTACAGGTTAGAGTCTGATTCCTGTCCTGGCATGCCTGCTGTCCTCCTGCCATGCTCAGGTAGGTTAGGTGTGTACCTGGGCAGCAACCAAGAGGCATGGAGGAAAAGCATTTCCATTTGCAGCTTCACTGGCCCTGAAGGTGTGAGCACTCATTCTCTGTCTCAGCATAAAGCCAAAGAGGGTTATCTTAGCCCTAAGTGCATCTTTTACCCCTCAGTGTCCAGCTGTGGAAGTTTCTGTACAGCTAACCACTCAGCCTGCCTAACAGAGGAAACAGATTCATGTAGGAAACTGGGATCTCCTCTGGTGGTCTGGTCTCAGAAGGCATCTGCCTGTCCTCTGTGGATGCTGGAATGGAAAACAGTGCACTGAATGATTGGAAGGCCCACAAATTAAGGCAAAAGCTGAGATATGAATATGGGCTTAACTAACACCGTGACTGCTCTCTAAGCAATGAAAGGGATGATTTCAGTCTGTGCTCACTACAGTCTCCTGCTAATGTGATCAGGGAGTAAACCATTAATAGTATTGGCTTTTATGCTTCTAGACTGAAAGCTTCACAGTTAATAACCTGTTCAGATGAATAAGACAGTTCATTCACTTCAGAGCTCTTTCCCAGTCTTTGTGTAAATTCAGAAAGACAAAAATTTACACTTGGTTACCACTTCTAATACTTTGTTTTCCTGCTCATTGTGGCTAAAATGTGTGTTATACATACAAATGAAACTAGATTCTTGAGCACAGTTTTTGCATGAGAGATGGGTGTCATAGAAAATTCCATGGGCACAGAAGCACAGTTCTGGCTTATGCTGTATCAAATCCGTATCTCAGACAGTCACAGAACAAGTGCATATGTTCATTTACAAAAGCCTGGCACAGATTTATCTCGTCTTTACTGACAGTGCACTCCACTTTAACTTTGCAGAGCTGGTTATTTGGAAACTACAGACCAGGTCCCCAAAGCAGACCTCTCTAGTGCTACCTTCCTCTAAGAGTATGAGACGATATAGCCCAGGGTGCTATCTGACACACAACTGTGTAGAAGAGGTCTTGACATGCTCTGCAGCTGATGGATGTTCTGCTTAGCAGAGTGGTGTGGAGGGCAGTGCCTGGCTCAGAGACTTACCCACAGCAGTGGCACTGTCCTGCAGACTTCCACTGCCCAGGACTGCACTATGAGGTACAGTTGGATTAACACAGCTGGATGGCAACCCCAGCTCATGTGGGAGACAGGGAGACAGTAGGACTGTGCCACACTAATGTAAAAAAGACAATGTCAGCTGCAGGAGGGCATGAAATGGAAGGGAGTCAACACTAGAGATTTAACAGGACTTGGAGGTCTTGTGGAGATCTTACTCCTACTTGCTGCAGTGAGTTTTGCCCACCAGTGTTAGTCAGAATGGGAATGGGAACACTGAATGGGAAATACTTCCGAAGAATATGAAATATTTTGTCAGAACTGTTGAGTTTCTCATGTACTCACCACTTCCCCTAGGGATCTGTGGGTCTCTAGATCAGATGCTTTCACTCCTGGCCTGCTAAAGCACTTGGAAAACATAATTCCTGGATGTTCTCCAGAAACCTCTGTTCTCTACTATAAAGTGGCTTAAACTCAAGTACTTTTTCCTTTACTTTGATGCTCATCAGATTTGCACTTCTCTTTATCTCACATGACCTCCAGTCACATCAACATCTACACACGAAACTAACAGCCCTGGGGTTGCCCTACACACAAATCACCCACAAGAGAGACCATGACCTGAAACATTTTGGTCACAGGCACTACCCCTGTGACACCCAGTAGAGGCACAGGAGTCTCCTTTAACCATCACCCTGTGCTGGTAGCAGTCCGTGGGGTAGGCAAGGGTCACCTGCAATGTTACCCCCTGCAAATGCCTCGCCACAGACACGGCCAAGGCCAAGACTGGCACCAGATTAAAACTGGTCATCTGAAGCTGTGCTGCAGAAGACAACAAGAGACAGTCCCAAGTGAATGAAACACCAGTGACAGAAGCCTTCTGCTGCAAGCTTGACTGCATTTCAAAAGGATGTGAATGCTAACAATACAGTTTGACCCTCAGGTGGACTTTGTCTTTCCAAGTACTCAAGATTTGAAAATCATTGGCTACTTTTAAGCAAGAAAAGGAGGGCTTAGGACACTCTAGCAATGAAGGACATTTAAAGGTGCAGGAGAGAAGATGTGTGATCCTGTTTCGGTGCCTACTCTAGCTGTCTCTCAGGCCACTTGCTTCTTCCAGTTCAGGATTTGTTTGTTTTGTTCTGGGCATGACACCAGTTCCTGGGCTCTTTACTATACTCTCCAATCCAACCTGTACCTGAGGTGGAGGGGTACTACCATTGCTGTACCCCTGGGATAACATTCCCTTCTATCCCCCCATTCTCCCTGGCTGTGGGTTCTTCTCCCACTGACCTGAATATAAAGCCCCTCTTCCTTTGCTTAAACACCTGCTATCATCAGGAACACACAGACATTGCAGGTCACCAGCACCATAGACTTTTCTCCTGCTGTTTTACTCACTGCTCCTGTCATATTGCTGGTCTGTACTTTTCAGGCATGGGTACTCAGACCAGACCAGCATCAAGGGAAAAGGCTCAGTTGATATAGGAAGTACCACCAGCTGATTGTTTAAAGCAGGGAAAATACTGGTGCCACTATAACTAAGAGGAAGGAAGATGTTTTATCTGCCTTTCTGCAGCTCCCATCTCCTTTTTCAAGGAGTTTTGGTTTTCCTGAGGGAAGCTGGACCACCCAAGGATGTAAGCCACACTTTGGAGTGCAGAGGAGGGTGAACACATACTGGCAAATACAGAAGGGTGGGAAGGAGAGACAGGGACAACAACAGGGGAGAGACAGTAAAGTCTCAAAGTCCATGCTCAAAGTCTGGGACAGTCTGTGCTCAAAGTCATAGACTGCAGACAGCAAACAAGCTCAGCAAATATCCATGGTGTTGATGAAATCTTGCACCTAGGCATAGAAGAGAAGCAGTGGTGAACTGCTCCTGCACTCCCACGTCATTGAAATTTATGTATCTAGTCACACTAACAACTGTTAAAACCAAATTCACCTGCTGTTTTCACTTGTCTTACAAAAACCTCTCTGTACATTCCTTAGATCCGTGTAAATGCCCTCTGACATGCCAGTGGTGGAGTGCATGAAGAGCTTTATGACATAGAGGTCATAGAGATTCACAGTGGTCTCAGCCTCTAACCTCAGGCTCCTTCATTTAAACCTCTGCATGTTTGCACACATCTCTTAATAGCTTCACATATGGGCTCTTGGTAAATAAGAGGCATTTTTGTTTCAGGTGGGTTTCTTCACTATTTTTTTTTTTTTGGCAACTGCATTTTTCCTTTATTCAGCTGACTAATTTTCAATAGTAGCTCTACAGGAGTAAAACCTGAGGGTGTAGGCTTCAGAGGAGAGTGGCCAACACTATGAAGACTACAGACTATGGACTGAGGGTGTGGGCAAGCTGTGGAAGGCAACATTTGAAATCCAGGGATGTTTTATTGCTTGCAAAGCAAAACACACAATGGGGTAACCCCACAAGCACTGAAGATTTCCGCACTTTGCCAAAGTGCCCTTTCTGGTTTTGCTCTTACAACAAAGTGAAAAAGCTACATGAAGGCTCAGCGTCCCATACTGGGTGCCTTCCATGCCCCAAGTGCCCTGCTCTCCTTGGCCCTGACTCTCAGCAGCACTGTGCTGGTGTAGCTGGCATGCAGAAATCTGGTAGAGACCAGGCCAGAGTCTAACAGCAAGAGACTGCAGTCTTATTTTAAAGCAGACAAAAGACAATCAGCACTGTATTTTGCTTTCCTTAGAGGTATTCTTAATCCTGAGCATTGCCCCACATATAACATTATTTTTATCAGTGTTTTAGATCCTCAAAACAGCAGTGACACAAAATATCTGTGATAGCTGTCACAAGAGAGAAGAAAAAAATTTATCATTTCAAATCCAACCATAACAGCACATTTCACAGACCCCCAGAGCACTTTTAGCACCAAATGAAGTTTTTTGCACCAAAGCTGATACAGTACTAGGGGTGGGAGGGGCTGGCGGGTGATGGGAGCAGGATGGGCTGTGGCATGGTGTATGAGGTTTGGAGCACAGGGGCACCAATTGCTTTTGATGACATCTTCATCTGCTTTTTCATCTCCTGCTCAAGTACTTGTGCTTTATTGTACTGTGGATAAAATTCCTCCAGCTGTATATCTTCATGTGCCCACAGAGAATGGCTGACTACCTAGGAGCACCACTAAGTGTCCAGAATTCCCACAAAATACAGGCTCTGGAAGGGGGTTGTGCTTGTGGCAAAGCTGTTTTTTTTCTGTAGATCCCTCTTCCCCATTGCTGTATGGGCCTATCTTGACAAATGATAAATACAAGCAGTTGCAAAATGACACTGTTTTGCAGGTTTAACAGTTTATATTTTCATATATGGATGCCTTTCTATCCCCTTCTAGCTATTACTTCCAATTAGAAGCCCCTGACTTCATCCTTACTGATACAGATGGCAACAAGTGGAACTTCCAGCATTTCTAAAAATAAAGCCACTACACTGCAGAGCACTCACTTCTACTGTGGTATCCCAAACAAATGCATAAAAAAGGTTGAATCTTCTCTTTGCAGTGCATTCTGTTGCTTCTTTGATACCATTAGTGATATCATCTAATAGAGATACCTTAAAAATAGTGTGTTCATTGCAGAAAAAGAACTGTTTTTGTTAGCTGAACTAATTTTAAGACGATTTGTACTTTAGTTTTCAATAGAAAAGGTATATTTCATAAACAAATAGGAGATTCAGTGTTGTTACTTGTAGTATGCCATTTATATAGCAACATTTGGAAAGTGAAGAAAAGTAAGAGAGGATGTTTAGATAGTGTAATAACTCTGAGTTCATATTTTAACTTAATGCCACTTATGAGTCTTGTCTGATAAGTTATTACCTTGTGTTGCCTTACGCAGCTTTTCTAACCTTGGATAAACTACCATGGTTTATCATTTACATGTGGTCAGCTTGGAAAACAAATTATTTATGAAAAAATTAATGGTCTCAAAAAGAGATTTATTTTTTTTTTCTGTGTGGAGACAGTGGCATAGCTGTGTATCCCCATGCACTCAGTGCAACTTGTATTGTTTTCTCTTAAAAGTTTGGATTAATTTCCTGCTCAGGATAGACTGATCCCTCACTGAAGTGAAAACCATGTCAGCTTTAGCAGGAATGTTTTCAGAGTCTCCACCTGGGAAGACTACATCTCTGAGTGGGAAAATAAACACATTGGCCTTCAGCTGGTTCACTGACTATTTTCTCTGCTGGCAACATTAATTGTCCTGTCAGTCAGGATGATGATGGTTTTCAGCACTAGGTCCTAAAAGAATGGGAGTATAATGTTGTCTTTTGTTAGTATCTGGGCTCAGAAAACATGGTGGTATCTATGTCTGTGTTCATAAAACTAACTTAGAAACCAGGGCAGGCTGGACAGAACTGCCAAAATGAGCATGAAGTGATACAAAAAAAGATAAACTTTCTGTGTTTTATTTATGTTTGAGGTTTAACAGATTAGGAGGAATACTTCATATATGCTCACCAAGTTTTAAACTGCACTAATACTGTCAATTATGTTATTACACTAGGAAGTGACTGCATTTTACATAGACATAATGGAGCAAAGTTAAGCCTGTTTATTCATACAGCAATACTGACATGAAGGAAAGTTATTTTGAAAATCGTAAGATCTTTTTTCCTCTAAATGGAGAACTTTTTCGTAAAGGAGGACTTTTGCAGAATTTTAATAGCACCAATGGGAAAATACTAGTAAGATATATCACAAATTTCTGGTTCAAATCAACACCAATTTCTAGTACAGAAAAAGTAAAAATCTGTAATCTGTAGTAGAAACTACTTTGACAGAATTCTGGACCACCTAGATACACATCTGTAGTGACAGTGTTTTGCTAAAAGTTTGGTGTTTTTCTTTTTTTTTTAAAGTGAACAGAGTACCTATGCTATATTACGGGATCAGACAGCCATCTCTGAAAACCTGTTAGGGAGTGAATATACTGGTTTTGAACACAAATAACAGAAATAAAAATCTGCCTAGAGTATTTCTTATATTATAATTTCTGACACAGTAATTTCTTATTAAGTATGTCCACAACATAGAAAAATTAAACATTCTCTCACAGATAACACTAACGCCTGCAAACATGATGTCATCACTGTCTTTCTGACAAGACACTCATTTCCTACTCAGTCAATGGAACATACCTAGATTGTTTATCTTTTAATTCGATTTTCCCCAAGTGCCTCTCTGAGTGTTACAAAGTTGAGAAGTGTTGGGGAATTACAACAGTACACACTTTTCCTGTAAATGGCAGTACATTTGAGTATTTATGAACACATATGTGTTTACACAAACATATAAGTTCTCCATCGTATGAAATGCTACACAAGAAAGCACAATGTCAGTATGCAGTTTATGCGTTTTGCATAAAGATGGTTACAATGTTGTCATACCTATGAAATACAGTGTTGAAGACACTGGCATACACTCATAGCAGACAGTATTTGCATCTGTCTAGTGAAATATCTCTGCTTCTGAGTCTAATAAGCCAGTTACAGAAAGAGTGCATTGCTTCCTCTTATGTTGTACCACATAAACAGTTCACTATGGTTTCCACATTCAAAAAATAAAAGTAAAAAAAAATAAAAAAAGACCTAGGGCTTTACTGTGAGGGCAAATAAAGAAACAGCCATGGTGGAAAGCAGCACCAAGCTGCTGCCTGCTCTTGGGGAGGTCCGTTTACCTCTTTGTGCCCTGGTGTCCCATCTTACTCAACATCTGGCTTTTCTATTTAAATTGCAAAGTTTGTCACTTATTCCACATCCTCAAGTGCCCACAACAATAGAAACCTCTAAACAAGATCAAGGCCACTAGCACATAAAACATAGTAAGTACCAATGTTGATGTGGCGCACATATGAAATGTCTGTCTTGTTCTGAAATAGCCGCCATGTGAGTCATCATACACAGATCATCTGACAGTCAACCCCATCAACCTTTTGTACTGTATCACACCAACATTCCAACCATATATTCCATATTTCTCATTGCTTTCAGACCAAAAAGCTAATAACACCCTTAATATAGTTAGGCATTAATATTACAGTTATTCAAGACTAAAACTTGCACTGATGAAACTGTACAGCACCAAATTATTATAGACCTGACTACTCATCTCCAAAGCCAGAATTTGCTGTAGGGAAATACTCACAGCATTAAGATCTGATATTTTACTCTATTCTGTGTCTGAAAATAAGTGCTCTGTTATGTTTGATATACAGAATGTCTATTTATCACCCCTCCACATGCACATCTAACCCACACAGAAATAAAACTGTGGATGTGGGAATGATTTTTATTTTGTGGGCTGTCTATTGCTGCTTCAAATTAGTGGATGATTATGTAATTTATTATTTTATGTGTGGATTTTGTTCTGCTGTGGGGTGGTTCTTCTTACTAGGATCTTTCTTTTAAATACTGATTGCAGTGTCAAGGGATGTGAATGGCCATCCATGAAATCAGAAGGAATAATTAATGCAGAGTATCATGAAGGCATCTTCATTTCTATATATAATAAGTGTTAAGCTCTCTTTTGTTTCATTGTTTTTCTATAACTGTTAAGGATGGTTTCAAATATGGCAAGCAGGGAGATCAGTCAGCTAATAACTGGTTCAGCCTTTCTTCCTTTGTTAATTAATGTTGACTGCAGCTGGATTTAACACACTGAACAAAGTCAGATCTTGAAGTACATATTTTGGGACTCTGCAAAGCAGCAAGCTTCAGCTCACAGCTGAGACCAAGAGTTTTGTATATCGTATCCTTAACAAGGAGCTAAAAATCTAAAAAGTTTAATGGGATTAAATCTGAAGTGGAGACTTAGTAATGTTTTTCTCTACTACATGTTCAAGGGGGAATAAAATAGTGATGGAAGAGTTTATCAAGCTGAACAGCTACTGCAGAAAACTTTTATCTTTGGTAAATTTCCCATCATGTCTTTTTTATGCTGTTTCATCTCTTAACCTGTTATTTTCCTGGTTCTTTCTCTTTTTCGCACTATATTAGTATTTCTCTACCTCATTTGCTCTTCTCACTTCTTATTGCTGCCGCACTTACCAGATATCAGACTGAGGTACAACCAATCATTTTTTATGCAGATTTTTCTATCTGAGTGAAGGAAAACATTGAACTTTTCACAAAAAGTGACAACTCATATCTTCTTATTACATATTGAAATTAAAAACTGATGCTGGGAATTCTGAATGAGCTCTAGAAAATCTGGTTTTAATACAGTAATCTTAATTTTTTGGCATAATGGTCCTGCAAGATCACTTATGAGAGGAAGAAATAATAGCAATATTTAACAGAGTAAACACTTATTAGCCGTTTATTGTAGTTATCTTATTTCTTCACTACTAGCTAAGTTCCAAGCTTTTATTTCTTCTGAAAACTAAGCCTGACCCTAACACAGACTTTCTGTGCTATCCTTCCATGTTCAAGAGACCACAAAACATTTTGCAAGATGTGCAATGGAAAGTAAGCAAAACAAAAATTATGCACTAATATTTGAAGGTAGAACTTGCTGTTTTACTCTCCCATGTTGGTATCAGAAAAAGTGTATCACTGTCACTTCAGTGCTATGGGACGGGACATGTTTTAAGGAGTTACATATTTACATTTTATTATCCAGATAGCAGTGGACAATTTCACTGTTGTGTATTGACAGTAAGGTGTTGCTTCATTTTTACATTGAATTATTCCTGTTGACAGACATGACATGTTTTTGTTGCTGGGTTATTGTTGATCATTGTAGATACACTGATTATGATTGAGAGGGATTGCAAGAGTGCTACACCTAAAAAATCCACTGTGCAGGCTGGAAGGGCACAACCACGTGAGGAGAGCCCTTCCCCAGATCTTCGTTCATGAAATCTGGCCATTACTTACTTACTTACATTTTCATTCGAAGGCCTGTCAAGAACTGCCTAAAACAAGTAAACACATATGTCCCTGATAGATGCACTTATACATCTTGGGCTTCACATCACTGTAATATTGAGGCCTGAGATTTAGAAAGTTAGTACAGTAGTTAGTGGGAACTAACACCACACTACTGCTTTTTTCTAACATTTTAGACTGTGTCTCTGACATTTGGCCACAGACCTTGCAGGTCTATTGCAGGCCTGTAACCTGTCCATAGCTCTGACCAGTCTTTTCTGCAAGGTTTTACTTCCATAAGTGAAAGTCCACCCATGTTTTACATTGGAGTTTTCTCATTCACCCACATAGACATAGGTCTTACTTTGGTTGTGGTGTTTCACACTTTGCAAGCTGCAATGTCTTATGATGTGGTTGTGAAAAAGGTAGCTTTTGTCCCTATTTATTCCTTTAAAGAGGCCTTGTAAAGATCCTTCTCAATCTGATCCCCTCCCCTTCCTTCTTTACTTCTTTCTGTTGGCTCCTGTGTTCTAACAGAGCAGACATCAACAGCCTCGTCTTCATGTCTCATTGCTGCCTTAGCATCTCCACACCCTGCAACTCTTCATCTCTCTTTCTTGAGTCTTGAGATTATCCACCTCTGCAGTGTCAGCACTGGAAATGGGAGCTGTCAGCAGTGAAGGTCTTGCCACTTTTGCATGGGGGAGGCCCAAGAGATATTACTAGCACTAGATCCGTCTTTAGAGCAGTGCAGAACTGGACAATTACTTGCTGGGAGACATGTGTGGCTTAAAGAAAATCCACAGGCACCGGAGCGTTCCGGTAGGGACTGGTGACTGGTATCCACAGCAGTATATCAGAGGAGTCCCCTGGTTTCTTTCTGACAGTGCATTGCACTAAACAGTTGGCCAGCTTGCTGCTACCCCTTTGTTTAAGGGGACAATGACACAGTGGTCCTTCAACACAGGCAAGGGACACCATATCAGGAGAATATTGGCTTCTTTCTGCAGACAACTTTCTGCTTTCCAACACACATCACATCTCAGTCTCTCTCCAAGCATCCATATCTCCCAGTCTGATCCATTACTTTCTGTCTCAGTCAGCGAGCAGGGCGAATGCTTTAAAAAAACCCAACAATAAAACAAAAACCAAACCAACAAACAAAAAACCAAACCAAAGCAAAGCAAGAAACACCCAAAATAAGCACGCCAGCCCGAAGGGGAGGCTATAGGAGAGTCTGCTAGGATGTGAGGTGGGGAATGTTCCCCAGTCGGCACACGGGGCCGGCCTCAGTCCCAGTTGGCAGCCCCGGGTCCTTTCCGGGGCCGCTGCGGGGCCGCGCCGGTCCCCGCCGGGCTCCCTCCGGGGCCGGACGAGCCGCCCGTCTCCATGTCCCCCCCCGCGGCCAGGCCATCTGTCACCCGCCGCCCGAGGCGTGGGACAGCAAGCACAAGGAGAGGTTTTTTTTTTTTTTTTTCTTTTTGGTTTTTTTTCCTCCTTCTTGGGGGACTTAAAAATACCTCTGCGGTCGTCATCGGGCACGGTGCGAGAACGTGGCAGGCTTCGGCAGAGCAGAGGCGCTGTACATTTTACTATTTCATTAAAACATTAGTAAAGCTAATGCAGCCTCGATGGCATCTGAAAAACAAGAGAGCAGTTTCAATCCCAATCCTCACTGGAGGGGATACACTAGTATGTTTCTTATTTTTATTTTCCTTATAGCCTGTTAAATTGACTAATAAAGTCAACACAGAGTTCTCTGTGTGGCTTCAAAAAACGCAGTAATTTTGTTAGAAAACGTTGAAATCCAACCCGAAAGTATTCAGCCCAAATATTTAGTTAAAGTAACCCTGTGGGTTAATAAACTAAACAAAAGCAAACCATGCAAAACTGCAGCAATGAAAACCAGACTTAAATAAACGAAGGAAAGTTTATAAGAATCCTTTAACTGGAAAAAAACAGAGAAAGAAAACTGCATGAAAGTTTAATATGAAGCATGTGATACACAGGGGCTCGTTTTACAGGTACGCGGCTTCGCCTCGGACGGTTCTTGTCCCTGCAAAATTTCGAGAATTCTTTTTCTGCTAAGCTGCATTTCCTTCAAAACCTCACGGCAGTGGTTTCTGTTGCAGAAACACTCGGCAGCTTTTGGCAGGTTAAGAGGAGCACTTCTCCGTGCTGCAGGTCTCCCTCACTGCCCACGTTCCACCACGTTGCTAATTTCGGTGTCTGACTTGTTTAGTTATTTCAGCTCCAGTAATGTGGTTGCAAAATATTTACCTTTCACACAAGAATCTGGATTATTTTGTTTAGAGACCGATGCACTCTTCAAAATGTTTGTTTATGAGCAAGGACTTTGAAAAGGGGCAAAACAAAAGATCCCTCTTCTCAACCACCACACTTAAACCAGTTCCTAATAGCTAAACTCCGGTTTACTATAGAGATCGAGTAAGTTTGGAAAAAAAAATAAATTAAAAAAGGATATTTAAAACAAGATGTTTAAAATATATGTGCTAAATTATCTCAAACTGCCTTCAGCATGTTGGCAGTTTGGTAATAGTTATAACAATCGCTGTTCTGCAGTTTAGATCATCACTAAAGAAACGTTCACGACAGTTCGGGGGTTTTTTTTATCAAATAAAGGGCATGGGATTGGTGACATGTTTTTCTCTATGGAATAATGGGTTTCCAAAATTATTTTGTTTCACACTATATCCCCAAAGAAGCAGCCGTGGAAAAGACCGCTGGAAAAACAAGCTCCCAAATAAAAAGAGATCGTTTAAACTTCTCTTAGTTGCTTTTCATTTTCAAGAAAAGCTAAATAAACAGCATCGGCCCCGCCTGAGAGAGCAGAAAGCACGTTTGAAATGAAAGAGACATGCAGAGGGAAAAGAGAAGACATTTTTTAATTTCTTCCCCTTTCAAGTACTTAACTTTCTCCTTTACAAAAAGGAACTGCGGTCAGCCCAGGGAGCACTTTATCACGTACAGAAGAAACAAGTCAAATTTAAAATTAACCTCCAGTCCTGCTGGGAGTAGATCGGACCAAATGTTGGGAGAATTCCTTTATTTCTCCCTTCTGATATTTTTGTCCAGTTCTGCTGCTTAACCATCACCCGTTGTACTGCCAAAGAAGGGAATGGTCCCTTTCGGTGACAAGCCCCGATGAAATGATTTTCTTTAAAAAGAAAGAGAAGAAGAGAAAGATGGACTGAGGAACTTGGGCAACAAAGCTTTACAAGGAGAGAAGAAAGACTCGGGTAAAATACGACACATTTATCTATCAATTGCTAGACAAGACAAAGAAGGCTTAACAACAGTTTGAAAAGAGTGGCCTGTGAATGGTTACTATTCAATTTGTATTTTATTCCCCGCTGGTCATGGAATTGAGATCAGAAGAAAAAGTGAAAACACATGGCTGAGGTCAGTAGGATCAGAGAACCACCACATACAGCAAAGGGAAGGAAAAGCAATGGGAACTTGTGTGAAGAAATGGATTATATAAACAGAGCTTACCATCGCCTGCACCCCATTATCCTATAATTTACACTGCATGGGAGCATAGAAATATATTAAACTAGTGATAGGTTTCACCGTTGCTTTATGCCAATCAATTCCATTATATACTTTCAGACATGTTTAGAATTCTTGTACTAATGTGTTTATTTTAAATATCACAGGGAAATTATGACATCACCAGCAAATAATGCTGGGGAAGGTTGCCTTCCTTTTGAAGTATGCTGCAGTGAAACATGATTTTAATTACATAATCACTTTGAAACCGTAATTATATAATAAACGTGGGGGATTAAGCGGGAAGCATATAGTACATTAAAAATTGCTTAGGTCCTGGAAAAACAAATCGAACACACAGTGAGAAATATTCGGTCACGAAGATCTCTTGCTAAGTTCGGGCTATCGCGTTCATTCGCTTTTCGTCCGAGGCGACAAAAAGATGTCCCCACCGACAGCCGCCATTTGGTTCCCGTCTCTCTCCGGAGAACACAAATCCAGCTCTGGTTTCTCACGCTGCCGGCGGCTCTGCCTGGCGGGACCGCGGCGCTGGAGCCAGCCGTCACCGGGGAGGGGCCGCTGCCGTCCCGGGCCGCCCTCCGTCACACGGGAGAGCCAGGCGGGGACAAATCTGTTTTTTACAAGGGGAATTAGTCGCTCTCCCTCCGCCCGGCGCGTCCCGCACTAGCGGGCGGCGGGGCGGGGGGCTCCTGCGCCCCCTCGTCGCCCCGCGGCCGGGAGCCTCCCTCGCGGCTCTAAGCCGAGCCCACGCTGAGACTTAATTTTGCATCCGCAGGCTGTGCACAGTGGCCCAACGCGCCGGCCAAGCTCCGGTCCCCGAGCCGGGGGGAGTCCCTGCGGCCCCCCTGGACTAGCGCCGATAGCCGCGGGCTGCGATGCCCCGGTGAGCTCCGCTGTCCTCCGGGCAGACGGAGGAGAGGAGGTTCTATTTCACTTTTTGGTTTCGTTGTTGTTGTGGGGCGGGGGGGGGGGTTGTTTTCGGTTTTGTTTGAATATTATTTTTTTTTGCCTTTATCTTTTTTAATTGTTGGTTTGCTTGTTTCTTTGGGTTGTTGGGGTTTTTTTGTTTTGTTTGGGTTTTTTTTAAGGTCTAGACTGGAGCGGGGGGCTGTCCTCCGTGTGTTCCCCCGGGGCTGCCATCGCCTTCGCACTCTGTCCCCTCAGGCACTGGAGACGTGCCTGCTGGCCTCCCTCTGCCCCTCACCCCTGCCCTCCCCTGCCAAGCCAGGCACCGGTGCTGCCAGGGAGGGGGGCTGTCCCCAGGACCCCACCGAGAGCGCAGGAAGCCGCAGCGGGAGAGAGGGACCATGTCCACACAGCGGATGTCCGCACACTGCCCAGAGGACAAAGCCTTGGGGCCAGTGGGTGGATTCTCAGACCAGAACGAAATTCAGACCCAGCTAACCCTGTGCAAGAGTCTCTGCTTGCAGCGTCAGGGGTGGCGTTTCTCCCCTAGTTTCCAGTGGTTTATTTGGAATCAGCTTCGTTTTCTGGAGACATCAAACTCAGCCCTTGCTATGCTGTCAGTGAGCTGCTCCCAACTTACCCCATGGGTTGTTCACATCAGGGCCATCCATGTCTGGTCTTCCGGTCTGCACTGTGTGTTTTCTAGCCATCAGGACACCTTATTTTCTGGGAGATGAAATGGAAACACAGCAACACAGTTGCCCTGAACTGTAGCAATGGCTTGGAACATTCCATGGGCCTTCATACCAGAGGGAGGAGCTGAACCTGGAGATGTTCTTCATCTAGGTGTGCTTCTAGCAAATCCACTGCTCAGAGGAGACCCCTGCAAGTACAGACAGGTCTTGTAAACAGCTGGCATGTGGAGAAGCAAGCACAGGGGTTCTGTTTAGTGCAGCTTGATCTGGTCCCTACCTGCAAGGAGCAAAGTGAACTGTCACCCAGAGGCAATGCAGCTCCATGCTTTAGTTCAGAGACTCTCATGCCCCTTCATCTCCAGCCAATCTAGCAGGCTTTTATTCTGTCCCTGAAGTCCAGGGTCACTCTTTCTGGGAGCTGCAACTCCAACACATAAGCACATGGCCAGCCTGGAAAGCTCGAAACCAGGAGAATGCTTGCTGATGGCATGGAAAGCCAAACCATGTATGGGACCCTCATCAGGTGGCTCTGGACCTGGGCAGACCAGCTGGATCCCCACAGTTCCCTAGGGAACAGTCCAAAACCCATGGATTATCTCCAGAAAGGCAGCTTACATGCACATGCAAATGCTAACCACATACCCAAGAGGATGTCCCAAAGAGAGTCATTTCCCCATATGCTAGCTGTGTGGTCATGGATGCTCAGGAATATAATTTTTACATATGAAAACATTTATTTTTTCTCCAGATGTCATGGTAATTAAGGCGGAAGGATGCACTGTTAAATGTGTGAGAGACATCATGGTGCCTCACAAGTCTACAGGAGTCCCCGGAAGACCAAGTAACAGATGGCAGAGATGAGGCTCTGATGGGGGCATGTGGGTGTATAAAACAGGCCTCAGCAAAAGTCTTATGAGAAGCTATCACGAGAGAGAAACTTGTCACAAAGGGAGAGAAGATGGCAGGGGCAGGTTTGTGGTGGAGGAAGCAGGGTCCAAGTTGTCTAATCAGTGTTCTGCACTAGTCAAAGCCTAAGTGCAACACGGGTGTTTTGGTTGGAAAGTAATCTTTCTGTGCTTATCATTATGTAATGCCAGTTGTGGCATTGCCAGAAGTCTTGGTCTCCTAATCTCATGGGGAAGAGCTAAAGAACAGAGTGTGGAATATCTGCCAGAAAAAAAATAATCTTGAGTCTGAAGAATCAGTCAGTGATATCTGTAAACCAGAGGCAGCAAGGGGAAGGAAACAGGGAGATATCAGTACCCAAAGGGCAACAAAGATGTAAGAGGGCTTGAAGCACCCAGAAGTCTGTTTTCCACTGTGCAGTTGAGGAACTTTTTAAGAATGAAGCCCTCAGAACTCATAAGTGTAAATGAGTTAAAACTCAAAGGGGTAAACTCGTCCTTAGTTCACAACAGAACAGTCTGTGGGGTTTGTCCCTGCAGTAACTTCCTAAAACGCAGGTAGTTAAAGGCTAGGAGGTATTATGACTCTCAGCTCAATTGGCTCTCATGCTTTTTCTTCTTCCATTCTGGTACATTTTACTCTCTGTATAAACCAGATTGTTTTGGAACATCTCAATAACAATAATAGTATAAGAATTCATACTTAAATAGCTTATTTCATCCAAGCAAGTCAGAGCCCTGTGCTGACATGATTAGGTCTGCAAAATAGCCTTGG
>JAWWEU010000091.1:47196522-47206580 GCA_035583155.1 Acropternis orthonyx
GACAGTGACAGTGAAATCCTCGGGACTGTCTAACAGCACCCAGTACTAACTGGGGCTGACCCTGCTGAGCATCCGAGGTCTGATGGGATCAGATGGAAGGGAGGCATTTAACTGCCCAGGGGACGGTCCCCACTGAGACTCGAACTCGGGTCCTTGGGATTCAGAGACCAGAGTGCTAACCATTACACTACGGGACCGCCCCCCAAAAGATATTACATACCATAGAAAAACTTCATGGCCACACCATAAAGTGGGGAAATTTCCTGGAGAGGGGCTAATCACTGCTCAGGAGCAGACTGGGTATATGTTAGTGGGTGGTGAGCAGTTGTACTGTGCATTGCTTGTTTCTCTTGGGTTGTTTCTCTCCTGTTGATTACTATTAGTAGTAGTAGTACTATTACATTGTTATTATTGTTATTGTTTGATTTTTGTTTCAGTTTTTGTACTGTTCTCATGTCAACCCATGACATTGGTGTGGTTTAAGCCCAGTTGAAAGTCAAATACCATGCAGCCACTTGCTCAACCCTCCCCTCTCCCCTCACTTCCCTGGTGGCATGGGTAGGAGAATCAAAGTAAAACTTGTCGGTTGAGATAAGAATAATTGAATCAATAATTGAAAATAAAGTAAAATACAGTAGATAATGGTAAATTATAATAATAATGATAATGATAGTAAAAAGGGAAAAATACATAATGCATGGCAAAATTATTCACCACCTGCTGACCTCCCTTCCTGAACTCAGATCAGCCCTCCTTTGGTCAATTCAGGTCACCTGTCCAGGCTATGCTCCCTCCCAGTACCTCCTTACTGGCAGAGCATGAGATAAGAAAAAAGTCCTTGACTTAAGATAAGCACAACTTCACAAAAAACTGAAACATCAGTGTGTTATCAACACCATCCTCATTCTGAATCCAAAACATAGCATTGTAACAGACACTGAGAAGAAATTAACTCTAGCTAAAATCGGGACAGATGTTTACATCTTCTCTTTCTGATTCTCCTCCCCACTGCAGAGGGAGGGAAGATAGGGGGAAATGGGTGAAGAGTTTGTGGGCTATTTCATTGCCAGATAAGGTTAGTCCATTAGAGTACCCCAAACTCTTTCTCTGGCAGGTATAAGATGTCTGTCTCTGAGAGAAGACACATCTTCAGCACACTGACGGTAATCCATTGGCTGTCTTGCGTTCATAATACAAAGGCAGTGGAAGGAAGAGTCAGTATGGCCCAGAACCCCCATGATCATACTTTGAGAACCAAGAGGCAGATTCCAGTTGGTATTGGTGGAATGACATTTTTCACATAAACCTTGGCAGAATCACAGAGAAGAAGACCTGAGCAGAAATTTCAGGTGTCCTTGCTTGAGAAACCAAAATGTTGCACAATGCACCTCTTGCAGTTAAAGGAAGGACCTGAGCATATTTATGGACTCTGAGATGTACTGACAGACTTGCAAAGTCATGGAAATGAAGGAGGACAGACAGAAGGTTGGGCAGCAATAATGGAGCACTGCCATCTCATTTATTTTCTCAGGTGCAGTCTAGCAATGAGAGATTGCAAGGTGCTGAGTTGGAAGGAAGAGGGTCAAGTAAATGCAATGACTATTCCTTCTACTGTTAATGTTTGAGTTAACAAAATCTACTGTTTCAAGACTGTTGATCAATGTAAAAGAATCAGCCAGACCACAAAAGTGGAAGGAAGTATCTGGGAAACTTTTTCCTTCTCAAAAGAGAGCACATTTAAAATATCTTGTTCATAGTCACAGGTATCCATTAATTCATGAAAAACTGCTTGACAGGATTCACAAAGCACTGTCTATTACAAAGCAAGTCTATTACTTCATCAGTGTGTCTAGAATGTCAGGAAATAAAACCTACCTAAAGAGCATTTGTTTCTTTTCATTACTGATCTTCCACCAGAGATAAGCCTATCCATTCCCAAGGTCTTTTGTGTAAAAGAAAATAGAAGACAACAACTGACAGTGTGTTCTGTCTAAATAGAAATTATCCAGATGTAAGACAGGTCCTGGATTCAGTACTAGATCTTATGTAGATATTTGTATTCTGATGCACTTCTTTTAAACGTATAGTGTATCGGAAATGGTTTAAGAAAAACTGGAAGAGCCATTTTGTTCTGCCATGAAGACATACCCATGAAGGATTTTCTGGAGTTTTCGCTTCAGTAGTGCCACTGGAAACAATGAGCGTCCTTTGCAGATGAGACTTAGAAACTGTTCATCTCTGATTTGGGAGCAGGCAACTTTCTGCCTGTGATTTAATAAATACAAAGGTGTAGAAAGGAAGCTATGTTTTGACTGAAACTATAGCCTCCTCAAAGTCCAGATACATACTTATTTGTTTGTCTGTATTCAGACATAATTGACAATGAAAATGACCATGGATATTTTACTTTAGTAGAGAAACCTAATTTTATCTGAGCTTAAGATATTTAATTAAGAATTGTTCTACTACTCATAAGACTGGAACAGTATGAAACTTTGCTGAACATGATTGAAGTAATTATCCACCATAGAAATACATTTTGTGAGGCCTAGACATCTTTTAGGAGAGAATTGTAAATTATATCTAGGCATCTGCTTTTTTTCTTCAAGGAGTCACAGTGTATCTGGACTTCTGTATGGCTCAAAGCCTTGATCTATGAAGTGTGGTCATTTCCAACAACACTGAACAAATTTTAAATAGCATGCATACTAGGAAGTTCTAAATATATGGAAGCACAAGTTTCTTGTAGAGAGAGCATGGAGCTCCTTGCTCGAATGTTCCTCTTGCTCTGGTCACCACAAAATCCATAGGAGGATATGCACATAAGGATGTGCACCATTAGCTATTAGTACCTTCCACATACAGCTTTTGACCTTTTTCGATTCTGTGATACCAAAAAGAAACTTCATCTGGAGCAGCTGATAAGTGAACCCCACACATAGTCTGCATCCTGATCAAGTACCTTTCTTAGTCACCATTCACGAATGCTTTAAAATAGTGTAGAAACCTATAGGTCTGTAGACAACAAACAGACCAAGAAAATTAACTGGTCACTTCAAACCTGTTACCGAAATTCCAGATGAAATCAAAAAGCACACTTAACTGAGTAATAGAGATCATGCTAGATCATCCCTTTTAGATTTCTCTTTATAGCAGAATGAAGTTCTAGAGGAATAAACCTTGTGTTTAAGGGAGGGCCTTCTGCCTTTGAAATCTTCTCAGAGGAATTGTCTTTTCTTGTTGTAATCTGAAGACAGGTTTCTTGATGTTTTTCAGAGAAATCTCTTTCAGATTGTTTCTCTATCCTCCTCCTGCTACTGGCTGGCCAGGGCCTTCAGCCACAGTTAGACCGATGCCAATCCCATCATTTGTGCATTAATTCCAGTTATCTCTGCAATGGTTCTTTTATATGGCATGGTTAAAATCAGACCAATGAAAACAGAAATACTGAATCCTTGTGGTGTGTTAACTGTATTGCTATTTTCCCCACAGCCCCAAACCTGATGGCCTAGAAACAGTTGAGAGAGATATGCCAGCCTCCCTACTCACTTTGTTGTGACTTGCTTTTCCACTGCACACTGAAAGTAATCGTGCTTGCATTGTGCTCAAACAGAACAATCTGGTCTAAGTACACATGTGATGACTTTTTGAAGTGTCAGAAAACAGGCCTTTAAATAGGACCTGGACCAATTGACCTGATCAGTGCTGATTCTGAAAACATAATGAAGACCTTCTCAGACTGCTGTCCTGAATCTGTACAATCACTATTTCTGCCTTGGGTTTAGAAGACCTCCCTGGAAGGTCAGACAAGGTTATGTTGAAGTACCAGCTCCATCTCTCAGAGGGAGACAATCCAACATGTTGCACTTGAAGCAGATCATGTTGTTGGTATCTTACAGATAAATAGCACTTACTGCACCAATATCACACAGCGGGGCAAAATCATAATAGAGGACACAGTGAAAACAAATGTATTTAAACATAACCACATGTTCTGTGATTTCACAGAACTAAGTCTTCAAAGTAATAATATTATTTGTGAAACACCTCCCTTGGCAAATTTTGCTGGGCCATGCAAATACTGCAATAAAACTGTCATTTGGAATGTTATGTATAATCATTCAAGTAAAACTCCAAGTGAGAGAAGCAAATAAAGGAGCCTGAGATGCAGAAAATGAGGCTGGATACCAGTGAAACACACAGAATACAAAGGAATCCACACAGAAAACATCTGGGGAAGGAAAAAGTATATAGCTGCCTAGAAGAACAGTGGGGAAACAGAGAAGAAACAGGGAAGTGGTGATGAGTGCTAGCAGTTTCAAGCAGGAAGACAGGTTGTTAAATATTATTCTACTACCATGAGAGAGACAGTCTGTATTAAGATATAAACAAGGAATCTGGCAGTGGCAAGGCCCACATCCTCAAGCATACCAGGCTGAACCACCTGCCCCAAGCCAATGCTCTGCCAGGTCTGCGTTTGAGTCTGTCTGTCTTCCTCCTTTAAGTTGCCACTTACCTGAGCAGCTGGGACCACATAGTGTTCAGGAGTTCTCCCTCCCCATGTGCAGGACAGAGAACAGATTTTGGCAAAATTGATCGTGACCACAGATGACCCATGGAGAGCTTGCTGGTGGGCTGCAGGATCTACTTGTTGAACACTGTAACTGTAACTTTCCTTCCAGCTGCCAAACATGGGAAAAGGCAGCTATGCAAAATATTCTTCTGATTCCTACACTCACTGACAAGGCAGACAGTCGATTTAATTTTTGTGTACAGCTTACAAGAAACTAAGTGCTAAAAGGATGTTCATCTAGGGCAACTCTGCCTATGAAATACATCCTCAGAACTGGACCCTTGTATGGCAACAGACACTGATTTCAACAGGGACTCTGGGTTTCTCAATATCTCAAATGCTTTCTGAAATAGACCATTCCACCAAATCTAGTCTGATTTTTTTTTCTGTAAAATGCTTAAATTGAGAGGTCAGAGAAAGCGATCTAACTGTGAGTGGGAGATGTAAGGCGAATAAGGCTCCTTGCAACAGCTCTGTCCCGTTTACCCCACACCTTCAGAAGACAGTGAGTGTCACTCTGAGTGACTTTCTTCTGACCTGACCTAGCTACCAGGATTTTCTCTGGCAACTAATAACTGTCAATTTTTTCATATTTCTAAGGAAATTTTTTATCTGCTCAGGCACCTAGCAATGTGACATTTTAGTGACCTAACGATACTGATTCTGGAAAGAGGACTCTTTCTTACTAGTTTACTCATCTTCCCTGTTTCTGCCATGGGGGATGCAAAAGGACTTTGCAATTGTGGTGCTATAAAACGATAAATCATAGAATCATAGGATTAACCAAGTTGGAAAAGACCTCAGAGATCATCAAGTCCAACCTTTGATCCAACCATCATGCTTACTAGACCATGGCACTAAGTGCCACGTCCAGGGACAACGAATCAACCACCTCCCTGGGCAGTCTATTCCAATTCCTGATTGCACTATCTGTAAAAAATTTTTTCCTAATACCTAAACTGAACCTCCCCTGGCAGAGCTTAAACCCATGCCCTCTTGTCCTACTGCTGGTCACCTGAGAGAAGAGACCACCCCCCACCTGGCTACAACCTCCCTTCAGGTAGTTGTAGAGAGTGATGAGGTGACCTCCAAGCCTTCTCTTCTCCAGACTAAACAACCCCAGCTCCCTCAGTCTCTCCCCATAGCACTTGTGCCTGAGTCCCTTCACCAGCCTCGTTGCTCTTCTCTGGACCTGTTCTAACACCTCAATGTCCCTCCTAAACTGAGGTGCCCAGAACTGAACACAATACCCAAAGTGTAGCCTCACCAGCACTGAGTACAGGGGAAGCCTTGTTAGCCTTCCCTCTGTTTTTGATCCACAGGTACTCAACCTTATCATTACTGACCTCAAGTTCTACAGAGTCAGGAGACTTTCTAATGTATAGAGCCACTCCTCCACTTCTCCTACCTTGCCTGTCCCTTCTAAAGAGCCTGTAGCCATCCATGGCAGCACTCCAGCCATGCAAGTAATCCCACCACATTTCTGTGATGGTCACAATGTCATAGCTTTCCTGCTGCATGATGGCTTCCAGCTCCTCTTGTTTGTTACCCACACCATGTGCATTAGTGTACAAGCACTTCAGCTGCTGCTGGTCTCACTCCTAACTCTGGCTCTCCGTGCTTAGACTCATCCCTGGAGAGCCTGGTTTCAACCCTTTCCCCCTTCAAACCTAGTTTAAAGCCCTCCTGATCAGCCCTGTCAACTTATGGGCTAGAGTCCTTTTGTCCTTGCTAGATAGTTAAAGTCCATCTGACTCTAGCAGGCCTGGTGTCATAAAAATTGCCCCATGATCAGAAAAATCGAAATTCTACTTGTGGCACCAGTCCTTTAGCCACCTGTTGATAAGTTGGGTTTTCCTACTCCTCATTCATCCTGGGTACCACAGGAACCGAGGCGAACACCACCTGTGCTCCTGTCCCATTAACTAATTGAACCAGAGCCTTGAAACCACTTTTGATTACCCTGATAATAAGTTGTTGTTGGTCCTAAAATATTGCATCCATCTCTTAGAATTTTGAAGGGTCTTTGTGAATTAAGAACTGGAAGAAAAAACTTCTGGGTAGATGTGCATTCATTTTTGTGCCATACAGTTGTTGATATAGATTGTTATATGGATGCAGTGTTCTTAATCTTTGTCTTCACTCCCTGCCACTTGGAAAACATCCACAACAGCAACAGGTCAGCTGAGGTGTTCAGGCTAATGATGGGTAGATGTAAAAACGTATGACTTTATGATTGGGCTTCCTCAGTGTAAAGCTGCTGTTTCTTCTCTGGAATTTACTGCTGATTTAAAAGTATCAAGGTCATTTCAAGTTAGGTCATATATGTGACAGGTTCACTTGTAAAGCAGACTAAGTCATTCCACTCGTGGGAAGGAAAACAAGAGAGTAGTGTAAAAACTAGTGTGTGATGGTGAGTTGAACAAATGAATGGATTTAAAAAGGAAGGAGAGGAACAGTTGAGTTATAAGCACTTGGAAAAAGTTTTTCTTTACAACTAGTCATTGAGTCATGAAACCCCACACAGCAGAATATCTGTGAAGGTCTTTGAAAATGTGCATCTCTGTTCTTCTAATAACACAACCTGTACTAAAGGGTGACAGCCTGATGTTATGTTTGCTCTGCTAGGTTTACAATTGTTCTTTTGCCTCGTTTATTGCAGAAGATGTAAGGCATGCAAGGAATAAGGCAGAAGAGTTAAATGTTCTCAAGGTTAAGGCAGTTGGAAAACTCTTGTGACATTGCTATTCAATCTCTCTCTCCCCAAAATTTTTCTGCTATACTAGTCAAGTCACTTGAATGAAGAGATATGAACTCGTGGTTTGTACAGCAAGGCTGAAGCAGAGACCTAGCTCACAGAAATGAGAGCAGGATCCAAAGCAAAGAATAGGACTGACAGAAGCCTGCATGTCCAGAGGGAGCCTCTCGCACAGACATCATTTTGGCATCAGTCAGCAGGCTCTATGACTCTGTTTGAGTCAGGGTCTGCTTCCTGTCAGCACAGCAGTCAGCGCCTGCTGCCTGCAGGGTGAGGCATCCCAGCCAGGCAGTCACTTGTTTCCACAGCAGCATTAGGTTCCCCTGCCCAGGCACATGTGTGAACCTGGGTATGACCCCATGGCAGGTTGGGTCAGTCTGGCAAAATTTCTGCTGTAATAGGGGTATTGCCTGTAACAGGAAAAGAGAAAAAAGAACTACATGTTAAGAGCAGAAGAGTACAAGAAATCCAAAGAAGCAATGAAGTCAGAACTAAGCAAACAAGCAATCATTTATAGTCCACAAAATAAGTGCTAAGCTGCCAAACCAAAGAGGCCCTTCAGAGTTGCCTAACAGGAAAACCAGCAAGGAAAACAACGTATATTACTGCCACAAAATGCCTCAGAGCTAGAAAAAAGAAGTCAGAAATCCCTCAATGATTGAAAAGCCACAGAAACACCAAGAAAATAAAGCTGGAATGCTTTTCAAACAGCCAAAAGTGAGAAGAGATGTAATTACATAGAGCCATGCCTATGGTACTATATGACAAGACCATAAGAAACCACTTCTTTTCCCCCTATTTCTGCCACATTTTGCCACACAGTTAGGCTACTGATTCATCTTAGGGAAATGAATGCTATTTCACAGTTTTACTTGTCATAGAATCATAGAATATGCTGAGTTGGAAGGGACCTATCAGGGTTATTAAGTCCAATCCTAGCCCTACATGGGACACTTCAAGAATCACACTATGTGCCTGAATGCATTGTCCAAATGTTTCTTGAATTCTGGCATGTTTGGTGTTTTGACCACTTCCCTGGGGAGCCTGTTCCAGTGCCCAACTGCCCTCTGAGTGAAAAACTTCTTCTTGGTATCCAAACTAAACTTCCTCTGGCACAGCTCCATGCTGGTTCCTTTAGTCCTGTCACTGATCATAATAAGAGTGAAGAGATTGGTACTTGCCCCTCCACTTCCCTTCATGAGGATGTTGAAGACCACGATGAGGTCTCCTCTCAGTCTCCTCTTCTCCAGGCTGAACAAACCCCATGATCTCAGCCAGTACTCATAAGGCTTCCCCTCCAGACCCTTCACTCTCCTCATGGCCCTGCTTTGGTTGCTTTCTAATAGCCTACTGTCTTTCTTGTATGTGGTGCTCAAAACTGCCCACAATATTCTAGGTGAGGCCTCCCCAGTGCAGAGCAGAGTGGAACAATCTCCTCTCTTGACCAGCTGGCAATGCTTTGCTTAATGCCTCCCAGGACACAATTGGCCCTCCTGGCTGCCAGGGCACTGCTGACTCATATTCAATTTTCCCTCAACCAGGATCCCCAGATCTTTTTCTGGAGTGCTGCTTTCCAGCCTTTCATTCCCCATTCTGTCCATATATCCAGGCCTGCCCCATCTCTGGTGCGAAATCCAGCACTTTCCCTTGTTAAACTTCATACAGTTGGAGATTGCCCATCTCTGTAGTGTTGAGGTCTCTCTGCAGGGCCTCTCTGCCCTCAAAGGAGTTGACAGCTCCTCTCAATTTATTGTCATCAGCAAACTTACTTCGTATTCCTTTGAGTCCTGCATCTGGGTTGTTATTGAAGATGTTTGATGAGAACTGGGCTGAAGATGGAGTCCTGTGGAACCCCAGTAGTGACTGTATGCCAGCTTGAACTTACTCGATTCAGTATAAATCTTTGTGCCCAACCTGTGACTCAGTTGCTCATCCCTGATGTAACATAGTTATCCAGCTGCTTGCTGAACATTTTGTCCAGAAGAATACTCTGAAAGACTGTATCAAAAACTACTTCTGTCCTTCTTTCATCTGTCCCTCTCTTCTATGCTTTTACTTTCCTGGGTGTTGAAACCCATGGTTCAGCTAATGCTTAAGCTTTTCTTTCTGAGAAAATGAAGAGCAAAAAATAGTGGAGATATTCTAATAAATGGGTCATCTGTAGAATACAAACAATACCGTGAAACACAAGAGAGGGGAGCAAGGATTGAAGACAAGGTGCAGGAGGAGTTCACAATGTGGTTTCAAGTAAATACTGTGAGATGTCTTTTTTCCCCATGATGTTTGAAATTTAAGCAATTGCAGAATAATAGAACTCAAGAAACTTGAGCACATCTGTTAGTCCAGCAGCACATTTCATGAAGGATTTCTAGTGATGGGTTACATATACATCAGTAAATTTAGGTGTTCAGCCCTTGTCAATGATTTTTAGGTTTTTCTAGGAACTAGACATTCCTGATCTTTTGCAAATCCCAACTTTCATTTTCCTTTACTTCCATTACAATGCTTGATTCAATTACCAGTGTATCCTTCTCTTTTGTCCCTCAGCAATTCTACAGCACTAACCATAGCAGTAATAATAAGAATAATAATAATAATAAATAGTGTCATGGACTTAATGGAGCATTTGATCACTTACATCACAAAGTGTTTTGCATTAATTTTTCACAATAAATGGAACTAGACTATTGTAGGTCTGTTGCGCCTCAGAGGCAAGGGGGAGAGATC
>JAWWEU010000091.1:47213419-47231571 GCA_035583155.1 Acropternis orthonyx
TACATACATTGACATGGTGATTGTGAGATCCACTTCATTTCTAGATTTCCCTGAGAAATGCCTCTGCAAAGACAACAAGTGCATGTGGACATTTCAGTGACTCTTTGATCACTAGAAAATACAGTGAATGAGGAAATGGTGCCCTCAAACTTTAGCACACATTTTTCCTCTGCTAACCACAATACAGAGCTCACCAGATAGTTCCAAGTCTGTTTATCATTAATTCATTGCTTTCATAATCAAACTGTTGTGTACAAACAGCAGAACCTTTATCTTCTGTAAGAGCATTTGCTTTGGGGGGCAAAGGGCCTGTTAGTCACTGGTTAATAACTAGGTCAGACCACTTTCATACCCACGGTCTGATGTAGCAGCTCAGCTTGGTGGTCATGAGGAAACAGAGCCACAGGAGTCACCATTCTTACTCTGGCAGACAGAGGGGATTTTAGGATCCTCCCCACACTCCCTAATCACAACAGGCATTTCTCTCTCTCCTCCTGAGAGCCACATACTTCACATTTTCCCTGTACAAATAACTGCTCAGGCCCTTTTTTCAAAGAGCCTTTATTAAACCACCAACTATTTGCTGTCAAGACTTTTAGGGTGAAATCATTGTGTTAAACAAATAAACACAGTCTCATACAGATCTCTGCTCTGGGAGCAGAGTAAGAAAATAATTTCTGTCTGCTCTCCACAAAAGCGGCTGGAAAGACTGAAAGAAAAATATTATTTTTACTTCACTGTGTGAAATATCATTTTGGAGGATCTGACGCGTTGAGCATTTGAAGAGTTTTTGCTGGCAGGTTTCAAGGGTCCCCTGGGTTGACCCCCTGGGATTGTTTTCTTCATTAATAAACTTTGCGTGATGTGTGTTAAAAGGAACATTCTGTTTGCTTTGTAAATAAGGGATGTCAAACAAGAAGCAGAAGCCTCGCAGACACTAGGTGAGGTGCTCTTCAAGGGCAGGGGACGCTTGTGTGGAGAAATAAAAGCCTCAGAAAACTCAAGAATAATGTATCCGCCTTATCCAAGCTGAGGCATTGCTGGGGAAAGAATTCTGCCTGTAAACGCAAACAAGGTAACTTTGGAGATCCCAGTGAGAAAGAGTCACACATTCCCTCAAAGCATCAGGGGAGAAACTTCAGAAGACAAGTGCAAGAACATCTGCCCACAGCCTGGCAAAGCAGGCAAGATGGTGCAGAGCAGGCACTGCCATAGCTGTATGGAGGGAGCATTTTGACGGCTGCGCAAGCGGTCCCAGGCAGAGGGACTGAAGAGGAATTCTGCACCAGCACTTGACAAGTTTGATGCTGCTGTGGAAATTACTATGATAAAGCTTCTGACCGGATTTAAGGGAGTAATTTGCAAGAAAGCAATCATCCTTTTGCGTGGTCCTGGGGTTTTCTCTCACATCACAAAGCAGAAGGAAAAATAATCTGATGTTTATTGGTGTTTATTTTCAATTGCCTGCCTGCTTGCCTGTGTTGCCACTCAACTCTCACAGTGCTTCTGAACCTATTCATTTTCCATCTGTTGCCTGCCCTCTTGAAGAACTCTAATAAGCCTTCTAAGATGACTTAGCTCCTGTCATTCACAGCAAGAGTATCTGAGATGCATCAGAAATACCATAGAAGAAAAGGAAAACATGCCCAGTGTCATTTTTGGTCTTGTGTGCAAGCAGGAATAGAAACAAGCAGGCAGGTTATATGACCCTATTGGGTACTGGACAGACAAAGGCCCTCAGCTGGCTTTGCCCAACCAGCACATACGCCCAGAGTGTGTCATCATTCCTCTGAGTGAAAAAAACATCAGACTGCTTAAAATCTGTTTATATTAGGAAGAGAACAGTCAGGCATACAGTTTAAGAGAAGAGGCAGGATCAATTCTATAATTTAAATTATCCAGGAGAGGAAACATTTCAGTGTCCAGTAGTCCTTGGATGTAATTACAGCTAATGGGATCCTAGTTACATTTACCATTTCGTGCAAAGCTGTGCAGTGCATCAAGAAGACATGCGGATTCCACAACTAAGCCCCATGCCAGCTTTAGAATCAATTCCAAAACAAATGTAAAATTAACATTATTACCTTTATCTTGATCTGTAATGTATCTATATTACTGAAATATTTATCATATGTAGGTCACATACCATGCAGTCAGTAAGCTTTCCAGTTCCATTGGAAAGCTATTGACCTCACCAAGCTGATTTTGGAGTTATGTTAATAACTGAAAGAAAAATGTTTAATTTGTCCAAAACAAATATTTATATATTGTTTGAGTCATTTTTTTTACAAAAATGGTGAAATGCAAACAATTTTTTGAGGAGGTGAATTTGCTGCAGAATCCTAAGAGTCATGATAACAGGCCATGGTGACAAATAGAGTTTTCAGCTAATATAATCATCCAGTAAATATAAATGGTGGAAAGATGTCTACTAAAAATGGTAAAAGAAAAAAACTGTTTGTGAAGTGATTTATAGTGGATTTAGTTTGGTAAAAATAAGATAAAGAGTCTGTTTTAACTGTAGAAATTTGATTACATATATATCTCCTTCCACAAGCCTTCCCTGCCTGAAGCCCCAACTTGCATTGTGCTGTCTTAGAGTTACTGTCACACTTAACAATTTTGTTTTGTGCAATGGATAACATTCATTAAGAATTTGCTTTGTGTAGTGTTTTTGTCATATATAGTTTTCCCATGTGCAAATGTTGCTGTTTTGATTCTGCATCCAAATCCCCCTTATTCATTCCTTATTACCAAGAAACCTAAATCTGATTTACAAAATTTGCTTGATCTGGCAAGAGGAAACAAGCTTAGTGCCTGGTCTGAGTTAACTTAGCTTCACCAGCTGCAGCCAGTTATTTATATAGGTTGTAAGGGTGGGACGATTTCATGAGACAAGATGCACTAGAAAGCTGTCACAAATTTCTGCTGCTTTTTGTAGTTAGTTGCAATAAAAGTCAAGTCATTCATGATCAAGTACTAACATTTTCATACCTTATGAATTATATGAAATTACTATCTTCATCTTATTCTTTTCTGGAAAAGAGATGTCTATTGCACTACTGGCCCTGATGGCAACTGCATTACGGAAGCCAAAAAGGGCATGAATACAGAAATTGAGCCCATTCATTTGAAAGACCTGTTCAGATAGAGCATATTAAAAATATCCCCACATATTGTTGATATGAAACAAGGTTGGAAACAGTAAGGGTTTTCCAGGTTATGCAAAAGCAGATACACTTAAAAGCACTAAATGTGAGAACATCCTTAAATGATGTCCAATTTGTTTTTAAAGAAATCAGAGTTTACACTGCTATTCCCAAAAACCAAAGCTACAATATAGTGACAAGAAATGTGTCTTGAAACATTGCCTTGCCAAGTTTTAAAGGTAGAGTGATACACAACTTTTAGAGTCTTATGTGGTTCAAACAACAAGACATTTATCATGGCTACTACATATATCTTTGGTGATGAAGATTCAAGGATTGTATGATGACAATGCTAGGGACAGCCCTGCTTCCCATGTTACAGGTGTTCAGCACACCTTGTTTGAAAAAATTAGAAGATTAGCATGCAAATTACTTCTAAATACATACAGACTATACAGGTGTTCGGACAACCTCTTTTAAAAATGCAGATTCTTCTGTGAACGTTTTTGGGTAGTCTGTTCACTAGCCTTAGAGTTAACAATTATCTAATCTGTCTTCCTTGGCCAAGTTAGTGAACTCTTTCACAGTCTGTCCCCAGTGGACATAGGAAATGATTGATCACTGTTGCCTTCATAACAACATTTTACATATTGGGAAATTGTTATCCCTTCCTCCCCCACCCCTTGAGCCTTGTGCTTAGTCTTCTCTTTTCTAGACTAAACAAACCCAGTTCTTTCAACCTTTTCTTGTAGGTCATGTTTTCTAAACCTCTGATCATTCTTGCTGCTCTCCTTTGCACTCTCTTCAATTTGTCTATATCTTTCTTGAAGTGTGGGTCCCAAAGCAGTACACAGTACACCAGCTGAGGCCTTACCCATGTAGCCTAAAGTAGAACACTTACTACTTTTTTCACTGGTAAGACATTCCAAGTGAAGCACCAAAGAATAGCATTTGCTTTTATCCTAACACTGCATCAGCAAGTCATGCTTCTGTGACTGTCTATGACCTCCAGATCACTTTCTACAATATTCCTGCAGAGTCATAATCTTTCTTATTTTGTTTTTGTGTATTTAGATTCTTCTTAACAAATCTAACACATTTCTCTATCCTTTATTGCATTTCATCTTGAAGACTTCAGACCATCTCTTCAATTTATGAAGATTATTTTTTATTCTAATCACATCTTACATAAAGTGCCTGTATAATACCAACTCCCATAGTTCAAAGAGGTAAGGACCAAGGTGTTGTATGCTGTGATCCATGACTGTTACTGTCCCAAGACTGTATGGCCATGTCATGTATCTAGTAACAATGGCATTTGTGCTGGTCTTGATTCCTAGCAGTTTTTAAAAAACACACAGAGAGGATATCTGAGAGCCCATCTCACATATGCTTCACAATGGATGTGCTGTTGACAGCAACTCAAGAGCAACTCCAGCCTCAGTTCCTCTAGCCAGAGGACCACTCTGAGAGTACAGTTGTCCTACTTGAGTGCATCCCATATGACTCCAAGTATGAAAAAAATACACCCTACATACCTTTTCTTTGAATTAGCACAGTCTGCTTTTAAGATGACTTTATCAGCCTGGACTACTTTGCTTCCTGCTTTATCTTCTGAAACGTGATGCACCAGTTCTTTCAGTTTAATAATTTACTGGTTTTTAAATGTAATGTTCTTATTCTGCTGCTCTTCTTACTTCTTTCCACCTGTTCAACCTTTCTTTTCATCCTATGGTTAATTTTCCTCTACCTTCAGATTCTAACCATATTTTTCCAAGAACCACTAAATCTCCCCTCGTAACTGTCCCTTCCCTTGTAGCCTTTTCTGAGGACAGCTTGACATTTCAACATATTCTGGGAACATGATGAACAATTTTTCACTTTTGCAACAGATTACCAAGCTCTGTTGGAACTGTTCATTGGATATTTCTGTCCTGGAGGGTTTGGAGTTTATATACTTCACAACTTACACCTCACTATGCAGTAGGATGGTTTGTAGTCCAACCGTCCTAAATCTTGCCTTTACTTTTTTTATCTGTTCTAGTCCCAGACACAGTCAACAGTGTTGCCTCATGCATCCCTCTGAATTTCAAAACAATCACATAACCAGTATTTATGTTCTTATATCAACACATGATAGGACTAATAATTGCATTCTTAAAATGAATCTATGAAGCAATATAAATCAACTTACAAATTTCAATTAAAAATAGAGAGCTCAACTGTCACAAAACTGGTGGTTAAGTCTGACACCTGCTTTGGTGTGGTTCTCAAACTTCTGGCATTTGTCTGGAGACGCATCAGCAAAGTGTTTTGCTATTTTCATTTTTCTCCTCTTATGTGTGGTTCCCCCCATTCACTGCCTACTTCCAAGCTTTTTCCTGGATGTCTATTTCTATTTTTTATCCATTTGAGGATCCTGTCAGCAGTTTCTCTCAAAGCCAGTGAAATCCCAGACCCTGCAGAATGTGATCCCATTTCTAACTAGTAATTCTCCCTTGTAACATACATAGTCTGGTGGCTAAGGAAGCCAAAATCCTTCTGTCAACACTCTGTTCAGCCAAGCATTCTCCTTTAGTCCTGGCCATTATAAACTCTGGGATCACTTTCAGAGCCTCCGTTCTTAACCTCCCAGTGCTGAGCAGCTGCTGGTCATGTGGATCCAGTAACTCAACCAAAGTCTTCTCTTCCCCCGTCCTCCAGCTTCCCTCAGCCTGGTTCTGCATTATTTTCTAGTCATCTTTCTTTTCTGATCCACCACTGCCCACTCTTGCCACTGCTCTGCTGTGCACACATGCAGGGGCCTCCTGAGGTCCTCTTGGCAGCAGATGGTGCCCTTGAAAGTCCCTTGCCTGGCCAAGGATCCTCGTAGCTCAGCTGTCAAGGTTTCCACTCCCATGTCAGCTCATCATGTTCTGTTTCCCCTATACAAGGCTGCCACAGCTCATGTGTCTTCAGCCTGGAGACCTCAAGAGGCATTGCAGAGTTTTTCCAGCAACAGGTAATACCAAGGGGGAAACTGATGATGTAATTATTGCCATGTGACCTGGTGAATTAAGACCCAGATTAGAAACAAAACTGGTGACCTTGTTCTAGTCAGCAGCCTCCAGTCATGTCTGACTCATGGAACATCTGCTGAGGTCTATTGGGTCTCTTAACTTTCCTGCAGATCAGGAAATATTATTAAGCCTGCTTTATACTCCTGGCATGAATAGTCCAAGTGATTTGTTCTGAGTTACTCAGCAGAAAATTTCCATTGCTCCTAAGCAATATCAGGCTAAACTCTGCTGCTTTCCTTGTTCAAAGTCTTTTAGTCATGTCTCTATGTCTTTTTTTTAATTGCTTGTTTTTCATAAGATGACATATATTAGAACATTGTTCTAATGTACCACTTCTTTGCGATAATCAGCTTTACAATTACCAACTTCGTTCACCAACTGATTCAGTGCTCTTTGAGGAATCCTGTTGATTCCTTTATATTATTTCAGTCATATTAAAGAAGTGTATTTATTGCAGAATGATTCTCAAGTTTTGGAACCTTTCACTTCAAAGCCACCTACAAAAGTAACAATTCTTCTTTTTTCTTTTTCTTTTTTTTTTTAATTTTTAAAAACGAGCTCTTTTCATTGATGAAGTTTTGACACAGCCCATTTTGAAACCTTGTTATTTGAAACAGCTTGCTGATGTTTTCTTAAATTACATCCTCTTGCGGGTCCATAAAATCCTGAAGTTATTACAAATAAATAAACGAAGTTTCTCTTCATGATGTAAACCAGCTTTGAATGAAGTCATGGAGTGGAAGTTTGACTTGGATTGCTTCTGAAAACTACTCAGACCCAGGGCAAAGTTCTGCTTTTCCTCTCTGTGCTGCAGAAATTGGTGAGCAGCTGTTCTAAGTCAACTGAGGGGAGCAAACCCCTGTTGCTTAATGTCTTGTTTTAATTTCCAGTGGAAAACCAAGTATCAGAAAGCCCATACTCCCCAATTCCTTTCTTACACACTTTTTCCAAATTGTATCCTTCTGAGCAAGTTGTACAGTTTCACAGAATATTCTGAGTTGGAAGGGTTGTCCAGTTCAGCTCTTAAGTGAATGGCCCATATACAGGAAACAAACCCACAGACCCTGGTGTTACTAACATTTTGCTCTAACCATCTGAGCTAATCTCAGGGGTTTCAGTATTAGTGAAAGATACGAGATCTGAGTTTTGCCTTCTCTCTTATGTTAGGCATCTTATCCCATCCAGCAATGCAGTGGGCCTCAAGCTTCCCATAGATCAGTGAAGTTGGCACAGAGATTTAATGACCTGTGCCACTCTGACCTGGACCACAGAGCTTGTGGCACCAGCATGAAGAGCAGACAGCATAGTTCAGACTCTCTTATGGGCCATGGGACATAAACAAGAAGTACTGTGAAATTACTCCAGCGCTTCACTTGTTTCTCTGCCCATTCCTTCCCACTGTGGTCCTCCACTCCCCCACAGATCTTCATGACTATTCTCGATACCTTTTATGTCACTGAGAGAAAAATTAGACCTACTCTGGCCCCCTGCAAATGCCCAAATCTGAGTTGGTATCACCTCAACGACAGTTTGCTCCAGTGCGCCTTAAGGAGATGCCAAAAAAACTTTTGTCGAATTGCTTGTGAATTCAGGAGATACAGTTAGTCTTAGCACTAAGTTGCACATTTCTTCAACTAACATTTGGAGCTCTGATCGTTTATATTGATCTTTTTGGCTTTCCAAATTTCGTGCAGTTTTCACAAATATCCACCAACAATCTAAACACTCAAACAGGTATGAATCATTTAATGTGTCAAGCATGTCAAACAAAAGGCTCACTTACTTTTTTAATTATTTCATTAGCTGTACTTACAACTAAGCAATGTAACCAATGAAGTCAGAAATCTGTCTCATAATACTGACTGTAATGGTCAGGACAACCTACTCCCACTTCTCCTGATGGACAACCAGACTCTGACACTGGAGTTGTACACCACATTTCAAATGATATTTCTATGTGAAAAGTCCTGTGCAAGCACTGAGACTGTTTGTGAACTGAGGCACTAGACTATTGACCAAATTAACAAGTACCTGCCCATAATCTTCAGAGGAATCAAATAATGAATGAGAAAAATACAAACAAGATGGCAAGACATCTGGAAGGTAAAATTAAAGCTGTATTTCAAGATCTAGATAGAATTAAAAGAACAGTTTCCTAATATGTGAAAGTCAGTATACGTAGGACATTTAGCAGTATGATTGAGACCTAAGTGCTATTTATTTCTTGTCAGCTGATAAGATTTTAGTTTCCCTTTTACAAGCTGGCTGTTAGAGGGTTGTCATTCTAGTTCCCCAAGGGCTGAGCACTCACACCACTACATGCCCCCATGTCCATGGTCAGAGGTTAGCACTGATCAGAGGTGATGTTGCACTCCCACCCCTCTCCCCACCACCCTGAAAACTCTGAGCTGAAAACAAAAATATTGGCAGATATTCTTTTGTACCTGGAAATGTCACTGCAGCCTGTGGTGGAGCATCCAAGTCCACCTCTCCCACTCCTCCTGGTGAGATGGGAAGATGGCCCACCTCATCCTGCTCTGTGGAGTGGAGGGGCAGTGGGTTAGGTCAGCCAAGCAGCAGCACATTTTGTCAGATTGAGCGTAACCAGACATCCTGACTGAGATGAGAGCTGCTACATTCAACTTCCAACCACAGCTCCTTTGTGGCAGCATTTCAGTGTGGAAATACTGCAGTTTTCAGACATTAGGGGGTAGGGTATGGGATGGGAAAAGCTTGTTGAAAAACCGACACAATTGACAGGAAGCTGATACTTAAACAAATAATTCATTTAGCTACACACAGATTTTCTGTCAATAAACAGTTTTAAAACATTCCTGATCATCCCTAGTTGAGTCTGCAACCCATACTGAGCTTTTTTATTACTCTGAGTACCTCTGAATCAGTTAACCCTGCTGTTTTCTCTTCCTCCACATAAGGTAGAGATTTGTTCATCTCATGGGATACTCAGTCAGCCTTTGGCTCCCCATACTGACAGCCAAGCTACAGTTTCAGCTCCACAAAACAGTGTTTATATAAGAGCTAGAAAGGAAAGACACCTAGGAAAAAAGAAAATTAATTATATATGTTTGTGTTATAGATGCCCTCAGCAGTCCCAGTCAGGGTTGGGCCCCAGTACATAGCACTGAGTAAGAACATAGTTGCAGTCTGAAGCTGCTTGCAATGTAATTAAGGCAAGCTGTAACCTGCTGATGCAACAAACAGTTGAGAAGGGGATCGAAGATGAGGGAAGCTCTCACTTCTTAAGAGGACAAAAAAAAAATGATAAATTTTTGCAAAGTGCCCAATTCCAACATCCGGGACTTGAAAAAGTACACTGGCTATCACAAACCAAACAAGTAATAAACCTTAAGAGCAGGTAAAAGATTGATGTATTACTTGACATATTCTGTTTGGGACTTTTGAGGGTTTTATTTTCCTTCTCATGGGTACTTCCTGTTTGTGCCTTTAACTGAAAGGTGATGAATTACATCAGCCTGTGTTTTGGAGTGCTGTTTATACTGTGATTGTCTGCCCCTGAAACTAGCTGCAGAGATAGTCTTAAGAAGGCAAAGGTTTGTTCAGGAGTCATAATCGTTAAGAAAGGCTTAGAAATTGGTATGTCGCACACCGTCTTGACAAATCAGCTCCCTGAACCTGTAAATACAAGGCTGAAGGAACAGATCAGAGGTATGAATCAGCCTTTTCCATCTGAATGAGGACCTGAATCTTAAAATTATCTGTAAGCCTTCATGTTACTTTCCCAGGGATTGTCTTTCTGTAGGTACTCATGCTTATCTCAAAGTTCTAGCAACTCCCTGTATCTTCACAGGTCCCATCTCCCTAGATTGATTCCTAGATACTTGCCCAAATTTCTGGATTTTGGAAGGAGTGACTGCACAGTTTCCTATTTAACTCACCAAAACCACTGTTCTTTAACAACTGTATAGTATTGGCATGCTCAGCAGGAGTAATTTTGGTTACTGTTTGGAGTCTACCTGTAAGGCATGTCAAAAGCAGAATGTAACAGCATTTCAGTCTGCAACACTCTTCTCTCTAGATCTGTCTTCAATAAAAAACTTAATTATGGCACTGAGACAGCCAAAATTCTGTTTGAAAGAGTTCAACAAAAATAACCTTTTCTATTTTTTTTGAAAATATTCAGAGTAATAACTGGGGAAAAGCAAAATAAATCCAGTAAAACATTCTTCATTATGACACAGTCAGTGTTGTTGGAGGTGGAAGTTGGAAGAAGAAAGCAAAAAATGTCAATTTTTCAGGAAGTCTTTGACTGAAAATTTCTACCATAGAAGGAGCATGCTGAAATCCCATCACTTTCACATAACACAGTCTTGAAAATATGTAAATATATTAATTATAAAAGTGTTCACAAAACTTCACAGCTGCTACAGGCATGTGCTCTAGTATTTAGAACTGTTAGAACCAGGCCCAGTTAAATTATCCATCAGTCATTTGTAAAGTACTTCAGTAACTAAATTACAGCTCAGTCAGCCTAGCCTGAGAGTGCCAGTCTCTGTTTCTAATGATTTCAGCATCATTCTTAGAATTGCATAGTTCTAACCGCTCAAAACTTTACTCCAAACTGGTTTAATTCTTCAGAAAATATAATCCTTCAGAAACAGTACTGAGTTAATACTTCGATAGGATAAAAAGGGATATTCATGATGCTGATTAGAATGGACTGTCAGTCTGAAAAGCCATGAACATGAAATACAAAGTGCTTGTGATCATTTAACTCCTTGCAACACAGTGTTCCAAAACTAGGTTGTTAATTTCCCTGTTAAAGCAATTACAGCTTGCTCATGTACAATTTTTAAAAAGTTTTAAACATAAATATGATGTTTTTCTTCATTTCCTGCCATGAGTTTATGTCATATTGCTGCATTTTGTTAAAAAACCTGTCATGTTCCACCCTAGTATTCATTGTATTTCAAAAGTAACTGAAGTAATTGTTGACATATACAACAAGTACCCGCATCACAAAACCTGTTTGCACAGTTATTTCAAACTGTTTCTCTGTTCTAGCAGACAAAAATATTTGTATAAGGACTATTCACATTTGTCTCCACTTATATATCTTTTTTCTTTAGAATTGTAGCATCATTCCTCTTCAGCAAGAATGTAAAATAGTAAAACATGACCACAGAGGGCTGCGCACTACTGAGCTGTGAACCTGCTCTTCTCTGTACCTGCTTAGAGTTCTGTTTCCCAGTCAAATTCCAGTGACATGTCTCTCATGTGGCTCAGTAGGGCTCCCAACCTTGCACACCTAGCATGAAAGGAATGCAGGTCCTCCCATTTGATGCTGGTAGAAACTATATGGAGTAAACATGAGTTGGTTAACTAAAATCTTTTGCACATTGCAGTCAGGTAGTGTTTGAAAACTTTAGGCTGCAACAGTAGTACTTTTTTGATAAAATAATATCTCTTTTTCTAATACACAGTTTATTAGATTAATAGACATTTCAAATACCAAAGAACAGGTAAACACTGAACCATTTTGGCTGGCATCTTAAAATCCAGAAGGAAATTCTGGGGAAGAGGTTTCTTAAAATAATTTCTCAGATATTATCCTTCCCTCTCAAGCTGTCAACAGATTTTGTCCTTTCCCTTAACCTGGTCAAGGACTCCCTGTGCTTCTACAAAGATGGTTTTTTTTGCCCAGGTCTTTACTGAAACTTGTCTGTGGCTCAGAGGAGATGAAACAAGGGATGGGCAGCCCTCTTCTAATTAGGTAGTCCATGCTCCATCAGGTTAGTCCAGATGAAACCATTGCCATTGGGATCTGCCTGAAGAGAAACACTAATGAGGAAGTGCTTTGGGAATATGAGGAAATGCCTTTGGTGTACCATGTTCATCTGCTTTACAAATATGAGTAAAAACAGGAGCCTTTCTACATATGTCATGGCAAGGAGACAAAAATTATGATGGAAGGTGCTAGTTTAATGGCTCTAGCACACGGCCAACAAAAAGGCCAGAGGGTCAGACCCTTTCCAAGGGTGCAGGGTGCAAGCTAATACTGGAGGAGAGGTAGCCATTATATCCTCTGGCATAAAACAGTCTCCCACCAGCTGCTCTGATTTATAGGAGCTGCAGCAGTGCAAGCCCACTTCAAAACCAAGGGGATACAAACCAAGCTTTACATCTCTCACATCCCTATCTTTGCAGTCACGCATTCTGCTTGCTTCCCTTTTGGAGCCTCTGGATTTTCCTCTAAATATTAAAGGGACCTCCAGGTCTGTGGACAAGCTCAGACTTTCTTTGTTTAAAAATAGCCATCTGCTTTCCTAGCCACTGACTGGTTACCCATCATCTTTTCACATTTTGTTTATGGATATTCCAAAGTCAATCAAGGAGATTACTGTCTCTTTTATGAAGCTAGCAATACCTCAGATATATTCCAATCTATTAATCCATACACATTGGTCTCAAATATTTGAGTCTATAGGTTTGAGTTATCTACTCATCAGCCACTATTGAAAAGCCACTGCAATTTTCATACAAGAAAATATGTAGAGACAGCCCCACACAGCAAGGGAAGGAAAACCTGCAGATCCATCCTCATTAAAGTGCAACCTTTATTTGTGATATAAACATCAGCAAAATGAACAGAAGTACTCAGTTCTTGCAGACAATGGCTCATAGTGTCATAACAAAAAAAGGGCCTTGCTGCACCCAGCTCAGAGGAACCCTTATTACACATCTGCTCAGATGCCACTGGTTGCACATCAGGATGTCTTTCAGCCTGAAGGCTGATGGTCTCCTGAGTGGGGGGCCACAGGCAGAACCTCCCTGGGCTTCCCACATCGAAATTTTCGAAGGGGGAGCCAGGCTCCAAGCCTGGCAGTCACACTCCCTTTTCAGAGAAGATAAAAGCAGCAGAGGGGAGTTACAGCACAACCGCAGCATCTCAGTTGTTAAACAGTACTTGAACACAATGTGTTTCTGGTTAGTTTAAGGAAGGATAAACAAGATTTAATATCTGGCAATGAACACAAGGTTTTTTCCCTTGCCCTATAAATGATATTTGGATTCATTCAGATTCATGTAGCTTCCACACACATAAGATTCCATTCCATTTCCTAATTTTCCATCTTTCTTATTTCCTAAAACATTAGTTGTTGAGCTAATGAATTAAAACACTCTGAGGTTTGGTTTTGGCTCTGTGTGCATCTGTGCTCTTTTACTACCGTAATTCAATGTGACAAGTTTATTGTCCTAACAAACACTAGCACCTATTGTAGAAGTATAATAAAAAAAGAAAGATTGCCTTAAGCAGCACATTTTCTTCAGAGAAGACCAAATACTACCTATTGACATTTTGTTTTCCTCACATCATGTTCCTCTTTTCATTCCATAGTGGTCACTAAACATGCAAGTCTGTAGGCAAAGTGGGCTAGATTAGAGTTTAAGGATCAGCTTCTGCAATGAGCTGGATCAGATGGAATTCATTCTTCTTATTAGCTTTCAGCTGATACTTATGAGCCGGAGCTCAGGACTTCGTTTGTGCAAGGCACATTAAACACTGTGAATGCAACCCCTGCCCCAAGGATCTTGCAGCTAGAAAAGACAAGTATGCAAAGATAAGACAGATAAAAAAGAAAAGCCCAGGACTTTGCAGAAAACAAAGCCAAGACCTGCCTTTGCTAAATCAATGTGCAAAAAGCTAACACAAATGAGAGGTCGGTTTCTCCATAAGAACCATCTTAAATGTTTCTATACAAATCAGTCATGTTCAGCACAAGGCTGGCCCCCCAGATGAATGCTTGTTCAAAAAAACACCAACTCTGCTAGATCTACAGCTAAGTAAATAAACTACAATGACCCCAAAATAAAATGTGAAACACTCTGTTTTTCAAGGCTCACAAAACAAGATTTTAATGACGCATATGGTCTTTATTTGACCCATAATGGTTCTTTGATACATAGTGGCAAGACTTTAACTTACTGATGGAATAACATTTTCATGTAACCTGTTATACTGCTAATGAAATAATCAAGCCTTCTCTCCCTCTATCTGTTTGAAAGGCTATTTTCGATAGCAGGTCCTGGAATATTTTGCTAGCAAAGGAGTGACACAAGACTAGCACAATACTGAAACTAAAGATGACTCTGTCACAACTTATTCTCCATTAAAGAAATCCCATATATATATATTTCTGCAGAGAAATGCTAATTCACCATAGGGCTGACTCACAACAGATAACAAGGCAGTTGCATACCATGGAAGATTCCTTTAGGTAGGAAAGTGTCTTCTTCCAAGCTATTTACACTAGTGATGGAAGAGCCTTGGAAAGGTGGACTTCCTGCTGCAGCAGGATGTTTGGCATGGACCATGGCTAGTGGTAAGCACTTTGCTAACCACTCTTTCCTGCTTCCTTCCCTCCTCTCCTCCCTTATGCGCAGCAAAAGCAGTCACCTGAGGTCTCCAGGGAGTGCTTCCCTTGTTTCCCTCCTTAATCTTGCTGTGACAAAAGCAACCTGGACTCCACTCAGGTCCAATACTTCATCTGTGGGCTCAATCCTGCCTACACTACCAAGAAGTCTTGGGCAAACTGGAGTGAAATCTAGATGGGATGGAAACATTGGTCTCTTCTCTTTCAAACTAGTTATTTCCATGCAGCTGAGTGTTTAAGAATCTAACCAAGAGTAATTAGTGCATTTCATCATATTAGGGACTCTCTCAAATTCCTTTTATTTTCCACCTTTGTGAAACATCTCTGTGTCATCAAGTGGCAGAGGTATGGCCTCTTCTTAAAATATTGGATACAATTTATTACATTCACCAATGCCAGGTGAGATTCTATGGCCTTCAGCATCTGAACTGACTGCATTATGCTCTGGAGGGATCAATCTGATATCAACTTCAGGTTTTATCACATTGTTTAAATGATTATATGAATACAGCAGGCAATTGTTTGGAGCATCTTTGGCACAGTTCAAAGAAACTGTATTTCACTCAGATTTCATCCTGATTTAAATTAATTACTTCTAGAGGAAGGATCAGGAACAGACATAGGTATACACAATGCTTGTATTATGTATGCGTATTTTCCCTGATGGAGAGGGAGTGGTGTGGGTTGCAATACTAAAAGCTTCCCCCTTATCCTACTTTTTCTGCCCCAGTCTAACTAAAGAGGCTTCACAGCCACAGCTGTTTGATACAGCAAGATGCCATGTGTAATCTGAGGATGAGGAGGAAGAGGAGGAAGAGCCAAGCCTCCTCTCACACCTCTAGCAAATTCATACTCATACCATACTCTACTCCATTAGACAGACCAAGAGGTTCCACTTTCAGCCCTCCAGGACTCTGTGGCAAAACAGATCCCACCTGCAGCATCTAAGTAAGGGGAACCCAGGGGCTGCAGGGAATTCAGCAAGCATACAATTTGGCAGATCTGCATATAATGCTGAAATCCCTAATGAAGTTTAAGAGGGCAAGGGAAGTCAGATCCTGTTCTTCTCTGCATTGGTGGGGAGTATCATGGCACACAAGCTGATAGAATTTATCTCACAGTATGTTAAAGTTTAAAAAAAAAAGAAAAATACACATTATTCATATTTTGTTTTGCAAGTAGTCTTAGAAAAAGAAAGTCAGGTGTGAAATATGAGGTGTTCACTGCTTTTGTCAATTACTGAGAGACAATAACATATCTTCTGCTAATAAAATGTTTTAGCTGCTGGTTATGTTGCATTTTAATATACCTATGTATATATCTGTATTTCCAGGCATGGTGAGGACAGAGATGAATTTTTCACGTGCAGCAATTTCCCAGGTGTAAGTTTGCTATTGAGACTTAAGGCTAACATACTGAAATATATTAAGAGGGTTTACGGCTTCCATTTATCTTCATTAAAACCAGTTTGAGTTTGAAAGCTGACTTGAGGATCATTTTTCATATCAGGAGTAAGAAGACAGAGGTTTGTTTCACCCCAGTTCTTCAGCTGACTTAGGCAGTGATTTCAGACAATTCCCATCAGTTTGGGACACACAAAAAAATTAAGTTAATAGCACATGTCTCTCTCCAAAGTAGCCTGACATCTCTCCAGCAAAGCCACTGTGAAGGAAGAAGAGCATTGTGAATTGAGTTTATTTCTCTTGTCTAATAACTCAGAATCTGAGCAGATGGACCTTCATATACCTAGTCCATTCTGCAAGTTTTATAAACTGGGACACAGTGTGTAGCTCTTAAAAAAAAAAACCTCTTGTAAACAAAAATTTTATATATATATATATTTCTGTTTATAATAAAATTAATGCTCTTCTAAAGCATATGTAAGTAAGTACAAGAATGCAAACTTTCATGTCAGACACCACTTGAGTAATCATATCTTTCCTGCATTTAAAAAAACCCCATATATATATATACACATCTATCTCCTCACAATTTGTGCAGATAAGCAGAGCCATGCAGCTTAATTCTGCTTGATAAGGGTGACGAGCAGAAGTCATATCCTCTGTGGTTTTGTCTTTTCTCTTTCATGCCGCTCCGTGTCCCTGGGGCCCCTTGCAGCACCTGTCTTGGAAAGGAGTCAGGAGAAAAACACAGCTCAGGGCCGCGACAAAAGCCTGGGGTCATGCCAAGCTTACAAGGGTGGGGCTGTGGACTTGGGGGCCAGTGTAGGGAGAAGATGTAGCTGGATGGGAAGCTGCCAGTGTGACCAGCCTCTAGCACTGAAGTTCTCTGTTCAGTCCTTAGCAAAGTGGAAATAGTGTGCAGTTCTTTTATGGCTTACAAATAGTCTGTGCATAGATGTGGCTGGGAACAGGCACCCAGCAGAGATCATAAATAAACACTTTGTCCCCAAACTCTAGATTTTTGATCTTTCTTGAAAGCAGGCAACAGGATATTGCATTTTTGTTCTTCAACTGGTATGCCAGACAGCACCACAGTGCTTGACATGAGCACTGCAAAATCCTGTTGTAATTTCTATGTTATAGACGCCACCCCAGTTACAGACTTCATTGTTCCAACACCTTTGTTGGTGCTTAGCAAGTCCTGTAAGACTTGTTACATCTTACAGGAACATCAAGTGAAGTAAGACTGGAGTAAAGGTGTCTTGAAATGGACTGAAGTTAAAAGGATTTCAATTCTCTGTCTCCAATTGGAAGGGAGCTCTTGGACAACACACCTTTTAAGGCCTTAAAAATTTTCTGTCTTATTTTTTGTCTGTAAAATGGGTAGAATAATACAGATTTCCCTTGGTAAATGTTGAAATCTACATATGAAAATACTATATGTGATTTAGGTGTTTTTGTTGATATTATTACTGCTGTTGCTTTTGTAAATAAAGTTACTGTGCAAAGATATCAACCAAAAAATCTTACTACAAAAAGATGAATGTGTGAATAAATGCCAAAAAGAAAATTCACATGCTCTAAGTTAAGCAAAATATCTTGCAGAATTAGTCTAGACTCTGCAGACAACTCTTGCAAAATTCAGGTCCCAATTTTTATTAATTCTTCCTTTAAACATAATTCAACTTTGTTTTCAACTGGTTTTCAGCAATGCTGTGAAAAAGTCAAAACACCTTCTCAGGGATTATGCCAACCAGTAGTCCTGAACAGGTTTAGGGCAATATTCAATGAACTGTAACTAATGATTTTCATCTTATTGCCCACATAGTCATTGCAATGGAATGATGTTTGGCTAATTTTCCAAAAGACACATTTACTATGGATTGTTCTACATAGCTGTCATGAATGACAGTGAGCCAAAACATATTCTGTCAAGGGAAGTGTTTCATTGATGAAATTATAAATAAGTCGTCAACCAAAAGTCTATTAAAATGAATCGTCATTAAATGTTTCTCTAAATACACTGTTTAATATCAAACTCCAAAATAGGAACTGCAAGACCGTCTTTTCCTACCTCATTTGCAGATCTTTCTTTGAACACATCATGAGAATATTAAGTTTGTTAAT
>JAWWEU010000091.1:47306572-47327360 GCA_035583155.1 Acropternis orthonyx
AGGGCCTCTGGGGCCTCTCTGCTTCCTGACAGTGGAGACACCCATGTGCATATTAATATGCAGCTTTGCTTATGCTATGTGGTCTTTCTGGCTGGGGTTTTGGCATCAGGAGCTGTGCTTTGGTACCAATCACTTCTGAAGCGGATCACACCACTTCATATCTCCCCTTCCGATACCTTTTTCAGTTAGGGTGTTACAGGCCTCAGATCCTTGGTATCCCTAACTCCAGAACTCCAGGAGTTGTCCTTGAATCTCCCTGGGTATTTTTTGCCAGACGCTCCAGGAAGGACCATTCTCAGCTGCTCTGTAGAACACATTTTTCACATCTTGTCCTATTCTGACTGACCCAAGGGCTACTGCATGGACAATCTCCTGTTCAACTTGTTCAAAAGCTTGTTGTTGTTCAGGATCTCACTTGAAATCATTCTTCTTCCATGTCACAGGATAGAGAGGGCTTACAACGGGACTGTACTCTGGAATATGCAGTCTCCAAAAACCCACAGCACCTAGGAAAGCCTGTTTCCTTCCTGCTGGTTGGTGGAGGACATAGCTGTTATTTTGTTGACTATGGCTATTGGAAGCTGATGAGGTCCATCTTGCCATTTTACTCTTAAATTTTCTGGGCAGGTCCCTTGGCCTTATTTTACTTCATAGCAAATCCAGTCTTTATGAGGATGTGGATTATTTCCTCCTCCTTTTCAGAAACTTCCTCTGTGGTGTTGCCCCACATGATGATGTCACCAATGTACTGCAAATGTTCTCAAGGCTCACTCTTTTCCAGTGTAGTCTGAATCTATCCATGGCAAATAGTGAGGCTGTGTTTACAGCCCTGGGACAGTCAGTTCCATGTGTACAGCACACCCCTCCATCTGAAAGCAAACTGTGGCCTGAACTCTGCTACTAAAGGAATGGAGGAAAAACTCATTAGTAATGTTAATGGTGACACCACTTTTCTGCCTTGGACTCCAGTTTGTACTGAAGTTCCAGAATGTCTGGCACAGCAACACTCAGGGGTGGTGTGACTTCATTCAGGCCACAATAATCCGCTGTCAGTCTCCACTCTCCATTGGACTTAAGCACTGGCCATATAATACGACTGTTAAAGGGTGAGCAAGTCTTGCTGACCACTCCCTGTCTCTCCAGTTCACAAATCATCTCATGCATGGGGGTCATGGAGGCCTGGTTAGTGCAGTATTGCCAACAGTGCACTGCTGTAGTAGCAATTGGTACCTACTGTTCTTCCACCCTCAGCAGTCCCACAGCAGAAGGGTCCTCTGAGAGACCAGGCAAGGTATTCAGCTGTCTGTCTTCCTCCATCTCCAAGGTAGCTACCTCAAAAGCCCAACAATGCCCTTTTGGGTCCTTGAAGTACCCTATCCTGAAGTAATCTTTGCTTCTGGGCCAATCACAAGGGGGTGTTTTTGCTGTTCAATCCCAGTCAGGCTCACTGCAGCTTCCTGTACAGTCAGCTGTTGGGATCTCCCTCTCACCCCAGAAGTAGATAGATTCTGCTCATACATATCCTGATGGCATCAGGGTACATTGAATACAGGTGTCAATTAAAGCAGTATACCCTTGTGGGTCTGATGTGCCAGGCCATTGGCTCCGCACAGTCCTGTAGATCCGATTGTCTCTTTCCTCTACCTCGCAGGAGGCAGAGCCCCTCTAGTTCTGGTCTTAGTACTCATTGCTTGCTTATTGTAAATATGACCTGAAGGTGTTTTCAGGACTATTGGAAGTAACATCATCTCTTCTATTCTGTCTGAGGACTTGTCCAATGGAAATTGGAGCAGCATTTATTCTTGAAGAGTTTCATACAGTGGGTGGTTCTTCCTCTCAACTCACGCACCCATGCTGCTAGGACAGAGGTGGGGTTTCTATCCCACTTCCTCACGTCTCTCCTTGATCATGCAGATAAAACCACAGGGTACCTCATGGTGTGTACCCTCTCTCTCAAGCAGAGAGGCACTTGTTTTTCCAGTAGCAGAGATGCTGGTCGATATGGGTGTGGCTTGGGACATTTCCTCTTTAGTTTGCTCGAGTCTTTCAAACCTGTCCACAGTCTTGGACAGCCTTTTCACAGCTGAGATGCAGATTAGTAGGGAGGAAAATAGAGGATCTTCATATTGGTGGAGTCAGGTACTCACTGGAGCACTGTTTTTTCTCCTTCTTTCACTGATATTGTGAAAGACTGAAATGTTTAATGACAAAAAAATCAGCCATTTGTGGAATCAATAGGGTGCTTTGCTGGAGCTGGGTTTGTAGCCACCGACCAAGGGGAAAGAAGAGTTTCTTGTGTGTGGTGGCAAAACTTCTGATGCAGTGTGAGCACCACAGGATAACTACGGACAAATCAACCTTTGTTTAGCAAGAAGCTGGGTTTTCAGCCAGTAAAGGGAAGAGGCTGATAAGCAGCAGATCCTGCTAGATGGGCTGGTGCTTTTTATCATGCCAATGTCCTCCCTTACACAATTGGCTCAGTTATAAAACTCCTCCCCCCCCAGGGAAGATACCACAACATTCATGTACAGGCCTGAAGTTATTCATCCCTTTTGATGAGGTATATAATTGGCTCAACTACACTGGCATGAAAAGAAGCTGTCATGTCTTAGAAGGTGTCATAAATGATCAAAGACCCCTGAAGCATCCCCAGACTCATTTCTAGAACCTTCCACCAGTGAACAGTAAATGATTCACAGTGCAGAATCAGACAGTGTAAAACTCTATCCCCAGGGGAGCTGCCTGAGCATGTCAACATAAATGTATATTACCCCATTGAACTTTGTGTTTTATGGGCTTTCCCCACCCACCGCAGATCACAACTGCGACTATCCCTTCAATCACTGACACTGAAATTGCAACAATCAAGTCTTGTCATTGGATCCACGGGTGGTGGTATCTTTCTACTCTTGTGCTTCCTTTATTTTCCTTATATAGTAAGTGATATTTTTATGCTCTTATATTGTTATATTACTGTAGGTAATAATAATCAAAATGGCTACAGACCTCCTTTCCATTGCAATCAAATTGTTCTAAAATAAATCCCACATACGTACGTACATATATATAGTTACAAACACCCATCATTCAGTGCCTTTTCACTTTATTCTTCCCAAAGGGATTTATTAACATATACCTGAATTACCCTTCTCCTCAGGGGCAAGTCATAACAGACATGAATGCCAGTGAGTCGGCATATGATGATGGCATGTTCTGTACAAACTTCCACCACACGGACTCTGTCCACGAGACCTCATGTGAATCTACAGAGGATTGCTCCTTATTTGAATCCCTGTAGATCACGTCCAGCACAGCTGATTGTCTCACGTACTGGATACCTTTCTCCATGGTGTTCTGCTTGTTTGGGCGCACTACTAATGATCCTTGGGAGAATAACTTTCCCTCATACTCGACAGGAGTCACCTCCAGAGGCTGAGAGATTCTGTCATCTTCCCAATCCCCTTGTCAGTGCACACATTGCAGGACAGGGATCCCAGCTGCTTGGCTTCACTACCATCTGGTGTCATATTGTGGGCCACAATATCTCACCAGTGGAGCAGCCAGGTCAGCAGGGGCACAGCCAACTGGTGGCTGAACTCCTTCTGCATATCTTGCAATTCACCCAGGGATAGGGATCAGGCGATTATCTTTGGCCCTGCTTCTTCTTCCTATTCTGAAGGCCCTGATTCCTCTTCATCCCTCACTATGCGAACTGGTTTGGTCTTGGATTTCTTTTTCTGTGCAAGTTGTTCCTCTGGTTCAGCTGCAGTTTGAGTGGCCACAGTACCTCTTGGTCTGCTTTCCTCCTCCCCTCCCCTGAGGGTGCTGTCTAGTGACCAGCAGTGTCTGATAAATAACAGCCAGCATGCTGTATAACTTTGCACCTCTCTGGACGTTGCCACAAGACTTCTTCACATATTCTGCCACTTTATCAGGATCATGTAGTTGTTCAGGAGTGAACTTCCAAATTATTGGAGCAGAATAATCCTTCAAAAGCTGGCCATTTTCTCCCACCTTCTATGCCACTCATGGCTATCCATCCTGAGGGCACATCTCTGAATGGCCTTCCTAGAAATCTCTTTTTTGACTCTAAACATGGTGTGGAGTGCACTGAGGAGACCTGGCAGACTTAGCAACAAAAACATGCTTCCCTTAATATCCAGAGGGAATTCAGAATTCTCAAAAGCTGTTGTAACAGGCCTGAAGGAGAAAAAGGGGGTGAAAATCTGGGTAAGCTGGAAAATCATCTTTCCCTGTTCCACCCACAGACTGGGTACAATTATTAATGGGCTCTCAAAGGTAGTGCCCGAGGAAAGGATAAAGAGCAGCACTGAATACACATCCCAAATGACTCTCACTGCCCTTGGTATTATCATGCCACAAACTGAATATCCCCCAGTACATCAGCAAAGCAATCCTGATCCCTCTCCCTACTCTGCCAAATATCATCATGAGGGGCACAAATGGAAATATATACAGGGTTGGGTATGACACCCACATGAACAGACCAAGCGACCTTGTGACCAGTGGTTCTGCACTCAATACATCAAATGCTCAGATCAATTTTATTTCCAAGCTGTTCTGGGCAGATTTGTTGTTATCTCAACCCTTCATGCCCTGCACTGGGTGCCAAATAAGGCTGTCCTGGTTTAGAAATAGTACTCCCCAATTCAGTGCTCCTGCTCAGACCCTCCAAACGATGTTGCCGCTCACTTGCGCCCCCCCTCCCTCTCCCCTCCCCCTGAGGCTGGATGGAAAGCAGAATTGGAGGCACAAAAGGTAAGGTCACAGGTTGAATAAAAGACAGTTTACTGGAAGGAGCAATGAGCTAAGAAAACAAACAGTAATAGCAACAATATTAATAACAGTGGTGTTCAAAAGAGTGAGTGATTCACATGCAAAAATGCTCAACATGGAGCTTGACCTGACCCCACTGCAGCCATGCCACTCTGACCAGAAGGAACCCCTTCTTCCTGGAAGAGACTCCTCCATACTCCTGGCAATGACAAAAGAACCCAGCCAAGCCCTCCCTGCCTACTGCAAAAATTAACCCTGTCATGGCCAAAGCCAGGACAAATATGAACTGGGGATCTCAAAAACCATCACACACAGTGCACATTTTAGTATTATCAACTGTAAAGACATCTATCTTCTGTGGTGATATACCTCAATACCTAAACACATTTCTTCCTGTGAATATGTATCAATGATGTAATGAACTTGGCATAGTGCCACTTACTGCACTCAGTGTAAACATTTAGATGGTCAAAATTTGGTTTATTTACAAAGTTTTTCATGCATGACAAAAGATTTTTTCTGCTAAAATTATATAAAACATACTTAAGAAAAAGATGACACTCCATATTTGTATGAGCAGTGAAAGAAGAGGAGGAATACTAAAAAGCTTAACTAAAACGAGCAAATACTCAGACTGAGGTAAAGTTACAAAACAACCAACCTTTGTCACAGATTACAGGGCTAAAAAGCAGTTCAAATCCCCAAGCCAAGAACTGACACTCACAGAAGAGCCAACCTTTATTCCTTGATATTTTGAAGCAGCCTTAATAAATGAGACTCAATAACCTGTTGAACTAAAGCAGAGAAAAAGATGAAGTCAGTTTTAATTTTTTTTCATATTTTTAGGGTTGTACTGTTTTTTCTAGCAGATGCCTGCTTGTTCTGTACAATGATTTAATAAAAACCAGACAAGAATAAATTCACTCTATGAAGAGAGATTGCATCCCTTCAGAAAACAAAAGCCTTGTATGATGTGAAAACAATACATCCAGTAAAGCAGATGATGGTTTTAAGGAGTCATCATCTCTTCTCTGGTTTGAATATGTTGATAGCATATGGAAAGGAAATTTTTAGCCTACAATAGAACGCAGGCAAAAAATATGTTAGGAATTTGTTCTGTAGAACATTCTGAGATTGAGCTCTTGAAGCAGTCCTACATCTAAACATCTGTGAAGTTACTGGCTCACTCATAAGCACAGGGCTCTGCTTGAAGAAGCTACACATGTAGTAATGGGCTTATTTTTTCGTTCAGTTAATTTTTGTAATGGCAGACATTTCACAGCTTTCAAAATGAAGGCAGCACGAGCAAAAAAACCCAACAAAGTGCTTCTGTTTTCTAGAACTAAGTGAGGTAGTACAATTCACTGATCCTGGCACTATTACTGTGTGCCTCCAAAATAAACTAGAACTAGAGCAGCTCTGACAGGGGAATAACGTTTTGCAAACTACATCCCTTCATGCTAGTCATCCAGGGTGAGGCATTCAGGAAGATTGCAGGCCTCTTACCATTGTCCAGTGCAATACACTCCCCTGTACAGGGCAGGGTTGCTGCTCAGCTCCTCCTGTCTGAATCGTGACTGCATCAGCCCTAAATACCATTATTTGTGCCCACTAATGCAGCTCCAGTGACATTTTCTTACTAGGCACCTGGCTTTCTGAAACAGGGATGGAAGCTCCTACCCATTTTGGCCTGATGCATTTAGATGTATTAAGACTCGCAGAACAGGCATGGGCTGCAAAACGTCTACTTGGCCATTACAGCAGCTACATAAATAAGGAGCTGTAAAAATTAAAAATTTTTACAAAAAGTTTACATTTGCAATACTCACCACTTCGATAACCCAAGGCTACAGCCAAATCCATGGAATTATAGCCAGCATCTGTTTCGATAGTTGGATCAGCACCACTTTCTATGTAAAACAGGAACAGAATCTTGTATTTCTGACAGTGAGATCTGATAGTACATTATTATTGGTAATTCTTTTTGTTTGGACAGTCTGCTTACCAAGGAGAATTTTTACACATTTCACATGGTTCCCATGTACGGCATATAGTAAGGGTGTGCCTCCATTCTGCAAAAGCAGAGAAATGCCTTAGACACTTAGCGATTAAGCAGTCCCCAATTCTAAATCCTTCACACAATAGTATACTTATTTGTAAAAGTAAGTAAGAGACTTCACAGGTTTTATGAAAATGAGGTTCTGGTTTGGATCTTCACAACTTCCATCTTCTTTTGTCTACCTTTTTGAACTTTAAGCTCAGACTTCTACAAGGAGTCAGCATTAGTTTCATTCTCTTTCTACCAAGAAGTCAGATCTAGTAGGGCCAACTTCTCTTATCCTATGAACGTTTTGAAACTCTCAGGTACTTCAGAAGAGGTAGAACAATTTTTAAACCCAAGCCAGTGCTATGTCCTGCTTCAGTTTTCTGATCAAAGCACCCTCTGACATAAATCCAGGCTAGTCTTACCCAGTCATACTCATTGACATCGACTCCACAGTCGAGTAGCATTTTGACAATATCTGTGTATCCTTTACTGCAGGCCAGTGAGAGGGCACTTTCTCGGCCCTTGCCCAGAATCTGAGGATCTGCGCCCTGAAAGAATAGTATCAATTTAAAAACAATAGCAAATTTGAGGTTTTACATAGAACGTAACTTTAAAATGTTTAACTCTATAGCAGCATTGACAAACTTAGGAAGGAAAAATGAACTAATGAGTAAATAAACTTAAAATGAAGTGTGGGTTTTTTTCCTTACATTCTGGAGGAGAAATTCCACTACTGCTATCTGCCCATGAGCTGCAGCCCACATCAGAGGGGTAAATCCTTCTTCATCCTTATGATTAATTAAATTTTCTGTTTAAGGAAAAATATATAACTTAGTAATCCTTTTCACTAATATACTGTATGAGCTGTGAAATGTGTTGATATATTCACAGTGAATACCATGTATTCACCAAGTACCAGTGTGGCCTAAAAATCATGCTCATCTTAACTTTAATAACAAAATATACTGTCCCCGTGGTGGTGGAATTATCTTTGTCCAAGAAAGAAAAACACATCCAAGTGACTCTAGCAAAATTCAAGCTTTTAGTTTAACAGTTTAAAATTTAAGTTTTTAAACTCTATAAACTCTGTTTTTATTCAGAAATGTTACAAGCTGTCCATAATCCGGGCTTTATTTTTGGAAAGAAGAGAAAGGATATTTACCAAAAAAAAAAAAAAAAGAGGTGCATTCTGTATTATACTACAGGCAGTGTTTTTTTCAATACAATCATGTAAAGAATGAGCCCTGCACAGCAATATAAATAGAACAACTGCATTCCCCCCAAAGTTTATGTAATTAATAAGGTGGTCTGTAAAAACAATTAAGGTCTATGTCTAGTGCAGCTGAAAGAAAAAAAAGAACTTTTTTTTAACAAATAGCTGACTGAAATAGTTCAGTTGGACTTTTTCAAATACCTGCAATTCAAAAATTCCAGGCTTATCATAGTACCAACGTAAGCATTTGTAATTATTACCCATACTCCAGAATTGATCTGCTTTTCATATATGTTGCTCATGAAAAAGTACATAGACTCAGTGATGCATTACCTGCTTTCCAGTAAACATTTCAACAAGGATGCACTAAAAGCATGGATGATTACTATCAGTACAATAAGAATGTACTATTAATTAAATAGTACTAAGTTCAGTATGTTATGTAGAGCTGAAATTTGTATATGTATTGCAGACACACAGATGCCACAGTGAAGACTACCACACAACTCCGAATGTTATGACATTGCAGGAGTGAGCCACGGCTTAAATTAGCAAAATGCAGGTCTTTATGTTGCTTGATTAAATAGAATTGGAAAGCCACCATTAATAGAAATGTGCTTTAAATCACAAAGGTAATGTGAAAATAAAATGAACTCCTTTGATAGAACTACAGATTCCTTTCTCATTTCCATGGATTACTCATACAGCTAGAGAGTAGGAAGAGATTTACCTACTACTCCTATTAATGCAAATGTTTTAATTTAAAATGCAAATCATAGCACTGAATAATAGACTGATATGAAACAATAGTCAACATCTGCAAAGAACAGGTATCTCAAATATCCTTCAATTTGTACCAGAATCGAGGACTTTCTTTTAATCCAGCATTGAGGAAAAGGTCAAGTACAACAGCCTATAAATGGCCCAAAGAAAAATAGAAGGCATTTAACCTCCCTCTGTCTTACCTTGTTCAATTCGTGTGGCCAGATATAACATTTCTCCCTGAGCAGCCAGCTGATGAACTGATAAAGCTGCAAAAAAGGAATGAAAAGCATGTGATACACAAGCCAGTTTTCATTCTACTCTATTTGGAATTGAGGATAACATGTCCATTTGCTTGAGCAGTACAGAACTTGGATTTGAGAGTCTACATAGGTTTCACCTTATACTGTGAACTGAAATCAGTCTCTTAAAAATTGAAATTTCCAAAGTGTTGCATAGGTTTAGGTAATTTTTTAACCAACGTAGAACTCCTACTTGAAAGCAAAGATTTTTCCCACACTGATTCGTTATAAAGCAAAAGATCTCTTCTATGCTGCTTGGTCAGCACCCCAAGATCACAGTAAGACCATCTATCAAATGAAAATAAACATCTTTTGATAAACTAAGGATGTTTAGTTAAAAAATTTCACCTAAGACATCACATGTCATTGGGAGACTTCTAGTGTGACTCTCACTACAATGTGGAATAGATCAGATATTACAAAACTATATACAACTTGACATATAGAGGAAGGAAAAGATTGTGGGATTTTTTTTAATACTCCTTAATAAAAGATCCCATGTATTAAAAGCAGAATAATTCTTAAGAGATTATGAAGAAAAAATCTCCAATCCCACAGTGAACTGCATGGCTGCATGGTTTTCGTAACTGCAACTTGGAGCAGGCCTGAAAGATGCTCAGGAGTGTAAGAATTATCCACATTATATAATAACAAAATCAGGTAATGTTTACATCAACTAAATGTTGATCAGTAAATGTTTACTGTCCTCTTCTTAGTCACTACATGATAACTTCAGAAAGACAGCGTATTTTATTCAGAGGCCTACACTGCAGCTCCAGATTATTTCTTCCCATGCAAATGACCTTTTTTTTTTAATTGATCTATAATTTATAGAGGAAATAATTTACAGATAAATTACAGCAAATTAATTTATAAAGAAAATGCTTGACAATTCAGAAAAAAACCCATCTCAAATAATACTGTTCTCTGGATTTTTAAGATCCATGACAATCATGATAGTTGCAGTATTCTGCAGCATTTACCAATCATCTCATACATCTTACAAGACGCACAAGTTCTGAAAACGTGTATGAAGTACATTACCATACAGCTAACAAAAAAATTAGAAAAATCTTTACCTATATTATTTAAATCAGTAATTAGATTCTTTTAGTAAAATATGCTTCAGTCATTAATTCAATACAGCAGGTGGATGAGTATTTGGAACCATGTGATATTAGACAAGACTGTCTCGGTGTTTTCTTCCTACATTAAAGTTCATTGCAACACCAAAAAAAAAATTGGAAAAATCTGTCAAGCATCCAACATATGGTTGGATAATAATAATTACTAATAGAAAGGCAGAAGGATACTTACAGTTTACAAGTAGAGGTGTTGTGGAGACTTCATTTCCCCTGTGTTTGTTAGTTAGGGTAGTTGATTGTTTTATTGGTGAGAAATGCTTAGTAGTTGATGGAGTATAAACATGTCTTACTTGGATACCAGGGGAAGGAGAAGTGTGGCTGTTGCATTCAGCTACATTGAACAAAAAAAACCAGACAGGATTTCAGTACTAATAAGAGCATTAAAAGCAAGCCACAGATTCTGTCAAACTGGAAAGCACAAGTATCACAAGACCTTTAAAATCCATGTTAAGAAAGCTTTGTGACATGTGCATTTTCCACTGTGTATTGTGAAAGCTGAATGAAGGGCTGCATTCATGTCTAGCATAAAACAATGCTGCTACCACACACATTCAGTGTGGCATAATGGCATCCAAAATCAAGTTGGTTTCTAAATAAGGTAAGCTTTTGTCCAGATTTTTCAACATGACTGGCATGGATTTATTGGTAGGAGGGCTCCACTCAAGCTGTCATATCCTTACACTCTCCAATGCAATAACATGCTGTAGCTCTGGTCAGACATGTAGACAGGTACCTGCTCAGCTCATGCCTTTGCTTGCTCCCAACCAGTCCACTGCATGGGTGGAGATGACCTTCGCTAACTTTCTTCATCAGGGCTTTTCCCACTCCTGGGTATTTTAACAGCATTATGAATGCCTAACAAATACATATTCAGCAGGAGGAGAGATATTCCACACTAACTTAGGTAAAATGCAACAGCAGGTCACCACTTAGAATTCAGGAGGTCATTTAGTGCTGATGTGTTCCTTTGTACTAACTCTTCTTGCTTTCTCTTAAAAGCTAATGGCATTTTACTATGGAATATATTTACATGTTGTCTTGGCTTCTAATTCTCAAAAGCAGCTTTGGGTTTTGAGAAGCAGCTGAGAAGCCAAGTAATTTTTAAGAAGCTAACTGATTAAAAGCTGGAAAGATATATTGAAGGATTAAACTCCATATTGATTTGACACCAGTGTGCAGCAGTAATTAATGACTGGAAGCTAATTAACACACACACTGAATTAACACCACAGAGAACTTTGTGATCATAAACCCAAGCACAAATTCTGGGAAAGAACCAACTAAAAGAAGTAGAGCATAACAGGATGAAAATGAAATTTCTAGCTACAGCTGACTTCATTAAGAGTCCTACCACAGATTTTGACCTCTGGTCCCTGGATCTGCAGGACTGCTTCTAAGGGATTTACAAACGTTACCTCGGAAACAACTACCCTATTGCTGACGGGTCTAAATTTGCCGCTCAGACCCGTGGCTCTGCTGAGCGCTTAGGGCCTGCAATCAAAGAAGTTTGAAAACTACAGTGGCTGAACTGCAGCCCAACAACACAAATCAGCGAAACCACATAAATTCACAACAGGCCTGTGTTTGCATTTGTTATAGGAAATGGGTGACATTCAACTTCATGAACAGTCTGAAATATAACAGCAAGCGCAAGAAACCACAACTCTTAAACAGGAAATAAATAGAACTGCCAATTTTCTTCTGTATCAATATCCCCAGCCACAAAAAAGCATGGATTGATTTTGATGAAGCATTGCACAGCAATGGGTGGACTAGCTGCAGGGATACAAAACTGGATGAGCACTTGGCTTCAGGTAGCATGAAGTTAAACTGGCAAGCCCATTGCTACAACTACATCCCGTGTACAGCCACAGCGATAAATGTTGTGGTTATAATGACCTACTCTATTTTTTCATCACACTAGAGAAAAGTTAAAACATGCTGCTGAAAGCTACTGAAGTTGAAATGATCATATAGTGCTTTCAGCAGTGTTCTGTGGAGATGCATACATACATACTGCTGTAGGATATATGCTACACGTTTCCATGATCAGCATCAGCTCTTATTAGAGACTTTTTGTACTTTTGCTTTTTCAATTTAAAGGAAAAAAAAAGTGATTTAAAAAATAATCTTGGACAAAATTAGTTTTACATTAATAATCCATTAAGCATGTAATAAAAATGTTAGGGGAACAAATCTTAGAAAACTGATTAATACACATATAAGGTAGAGGCTCTTTCTTAAGAAAACATAATAGCTTAACAGGATGACACAGTCCACAGAAAACAATTTCTAACATAAATTCAACCTTTAAATAAGACAGATGCGACTTCGAGGTCAGAGTTGACTTGGTCTTGAATATTTTTACTGTCCTCCTCATTCAGAGATTTCACAAATCGTGAGCAGACATTCATATCAAATCTATTGGGCAAAATGAATTTCATCCCCATGGTGACACTCTGAGCTGGGCCTTCCTCTGTGCTGGAGTCAAGCTGATGCTCCACTTTAATGTCTGGCATGGATGGAAGGCTGTAGCTAGTGGTACATTCTTCCACAATTAACTGCGCCCCAACATCCAAGTTTGTTGAAGATGCCATGGCTTCTATCACGTGAGTTTCATGCAAAGTGTTTCTTCATAGTTTCCAGCCAAGTCCCAAATTTTTGAACAACCTGCAACTGAACACATATAACAGAGGTCAAGAACATTCTGGTGAAACAATGCATAAAAATACACCAAACTTGGCTTCATTTAAGCTTATGGCATTTAGTTTTGACTGTCAAAACATTGGTGAAATATCAGTCCTGTTGCTGTCACAAGCTAGTGACTGAATTGCCCATTTACATTTTATCACATGCATGTATAAACCACATTCTGTAATGAAACCAACAGGAGTTTCATCTAAGTGACGCTTCAGAGTACTTGCCTGGTTGCAAAAAAAAAAAAAAAAAAAGCCCACATCACAACCACCAGGCTTATCCCAAGCCAGGAATAAACTGTAAGAAGATAACAAAAGCATCAGACTTCAAGGAAACGCTGAAGTGCCTTTAAGCCCCTTTGCGTCTTTCCGATACCCGCCTAAGATAAACAAACGGCTTCTGCCGCGGAGGTAGGAAAAAACCCTTATCCCTTTCGGACCCACGGCAGGCACCGCGGGAAGCCTCATGTCGGGCCGGGCAGCACCGGAGCCCTCCCCGCTCCTTGGAGACGGGAGCGGGACGAAAGGCCACAAAGCGGGAAGCACCCAGCGCTCGGCACCGCTGTAGACCGGCTCACCTGGGCCCCTCTGCCTCCCGCCCCCAGCCCTCCTCAGCCCCTTCCCAAAAGCCCGTCCCTCCTCCCTCACCTCAGCTCCGCTCCGGCCCGGCCCTTCCCCGCGGCGGAAGTGACGCGCGCTGACGCGCTCCCGGTGCGCTCGCGCGGCCTCCGTGGGGCGGGCGCGGCCATCACGAGGCCACAGCGGCGCGTGCCGTGCTTGTCCCTGTCCCTGTCCTTGTCCCTGTCCCTGCCCCTGCCCCTGCCCCTGCCCCTGCCCCGGCCCGGCTCCGCACCGCCCCAGCACAGCCCCCGCCCAGTCCGGGAGGCTCCCCGAGGACACGCGGCGCGGGCCTCGGGCATGGCCGCGTACAGGCCCGTGCCGGTGCCGGCCTGCCCCAAGCTCGGGGAGAAGATCACGCAGGACACGCTGTACTGGCGGGGGTACAAGGTAGGAGGCCGCCTCGCAGCCGTAGTTACCAGCCTGGAATTTATTTTCAGCGCTCTCTTATTTTTTAAACACTTCGTGAGTTTTTTTTTTTCCCCCATCAAAATACATAATTATTAAGTCTGGTGTAATGCGTGTAATCCGTGTATTGGAGAAGAATGATGAGAGCCGGAGTAGCCTGGCAGAAGTGAAATTCAGCATCATGGCAATTTAAAACCGATGTGCTCCCTAATGGCGTTTTGAACTCTCTGTAAGAAGGATAGTTTTTATGTTGCTGGTTTCGTCTTCGGTGGTCTGCTTATGCATGTTTACCACAATCGTTTTAGACACCTGTTCAGATAAAGGAATTCGGCGCAGTCAATAAAATTGACTTCTCCCCGGTCCCACCGTATAACTACGCTGTCACAGCCTCCTCCAGGGTAAGTGGCTTTTCTGAGGTTTTTGTGATTCCGGCCTTCTGTTAGTACCATTCAAGAAAGGCTGACGTCTCGTTGTTTTGCCAGATCCACATTTACGGGCGTTACTCCCAGGAGCCCATCAAAACCTTTTCTCGCTTCCGAGACGCCGCGTACTGTGCCACGTACAGGGACGACGGGCGCCTGCTCACCGCGGGCAGCGAGGACGGCAGCGTCCGGCTCTTCGACGTCAGCGGGAAGGCACCGCTGAGGCAGTTCGACGGTCACAACAAGTAAGACAGTGGTGCTTTTTCCCTCTGCAACCCACGCCCAGTGCCTCAGCGGTATACACACAGGGGGTTGGAGCCCGGTGCCAGTGATGCCAAGGTCACAGGTTTGATCCTTGTATGGGCCATTCACTCGGTGATCCTTGTGGGTCCCTTCCAGCTCAGAAGATGCTGTGACTGAGTTAATTTGCCCATGGCATATAGTATTCATATGCCTGCCTCGTGTGTTGCTGGAAATCTGAGTAATACTCATCCTGCGTTTCTGGCAACTGCCTCATGCAGATCTCAACTGAAAAGTAGAATTTGAAATTCAAATAAAAATTGGAGTGAGTTTTTTAAAAAATTCTAAATATGAATCGAGTATAGAGAAGAGTAACTACATTTTCTGTTTCTGGTAGATGTTTGTTGATATGACTGCATGTCACTGATAAGCACATTTTATTTAATGCTGGCAGAAAAAGAGTTCTAAAAAGTGTCTAAACGGAAACAACAAAGAAATATCACAGGAGGAGAAGGAATCCCATAAAACCCCCCTAAAACAAAACATTAAAAGTGTATGATGATAGGATGGGGTGGGGAAGGAGATAGAAGTTCTGTGTATCAGTGAAAAAACGATAATGCTTCAACAAATTGCTGTGCTGTGGAAGACCAATGCATGTTTTCTGTGTGTAGTACAACAACAACCCCCCTTTCAGTGGGAAGCACCCAGGCTGATGTTGTGAGTATTTCTGTTTGAGGTCTGTGATTGTAAGATCAGGTGTTATGTTCTAATGGCAAGGTTAACTATCAGAAGATTTGTGTATCTGTGTTTTCCATCAAAGTCATTCTCTCCTGGGATGCTGCAGTGACAATAAAGATTTCAATAGTAATTTTAAAGGGTGAGAAGATTGTTCAAACCAGTCATACATAAAATCTACTGTTATAAATTTTCCTTAAAATTCACTATTGTAAATGTTTTGTAAAGGACAATGCTAGCACACAAACCTCTAAGTGACAAGTGCAGAATTTAGAGCTTTTGAATGAGAATCTAGTAGACCTGGAAAACATTTAAGGGATACCATGTCAGTGCTTAGGGAAGCATCTGTCATCATGACCCTTTTCTGCCTGGAAATACAAAAACTAAAGTGTTTTAACCTCTAAGTTGAGGCTTTGCAACTTCTAATATAAAACACTTTGCACTTTTTAACTTAAAGTACTTTAAAATACTCTTCATCCAGAGTACCTTTTCTTGAAACATGTTTGTATTTTAACTTTGGGTATTGTGGACTTTGTTTTCTAGACCAGTTCATGTAGTGGGCTTCCTGTCCGATAAATACAGAATATTTTCTGGTGGTGATGATTATTCATCAAATTTGTGGGATATTCCGAGTGCCAAAGAAATCGTCTCATACAGTGAACATACTGACTACGTGAGATGCGGCTGTGCAAGTAAAGTGAATACAGATGTCTTTATAACAGGTTTGGGTTTATTTTTTGCTTATGCTTCTTTTGGATTGAAATGGAGAAAAATCCAGAAAGAAAATTTTTCATACAATAGGATCTTGTTTATTGTATTTTTATCATGGAGGATCAGTCTTTCTACACAATACCTACTTTGTTGTTTCCTTTTCTGCTTGCTTTTTGAGCTTGACACTGACATTTTGGGGAAACTCAGCATGAGCTGAGTTTTAGTATCTTTTTGTTTTAGCCTATCAGTGTTAACAGAATTGTTCTAACTAGCTTTTGAAAGTTAAAAAAAATGAAAGGTCATGTGAGGAGTTATTGAAACCAGTTGCTTTTGGTGTTCCTAGCAGTAGCTTTCCATTAATCTGTAGTAAACTGCTGTGAAAAAAACTAGTATTCCTTACTTCAGGAGACACAAGAGACTAGGTTTCATCAGGTTGCCTCATATTTATTGTTGTACATACACTTGATTAATGGAAGTGATATAAAATTCAAACAAACTACTTTTAAGGACTTACATGGAGGTATGGCTAGAATTAGAAAATTTAGTTTGCCTGAAGGCGGTAAACTGATCAGGGTAAACCACAACGTGTTTTTAAGTATATGGTTTAAAACTGTTACAATTAGCCAGGAGCTCCTTTAGGTTGTAGAACATGGCTGTTTTAGTTTCTGAAATAAGTGAAATTATGAAACTGAAGCTATTTATGGTGACATTTCTAGGTTCCTATGATCACACTGTGAAACTGTTTGATGCACGAACAAAAGGAAGTGTCATGACAATAGAACACGGCCATCCTGTGGAAAGTGTGCTTCTCTTCCCTTCTGGTGGACTTCTAGTATCTGCAGGTAATTCAGTAAAGTCAAATAAATCCACTTTCTTTTCTGTGGTTGTAACTTGAGAAATACTTCAGGTACTTACTTTTTGTGTGGTGTTGTAGTTTGGTAGTGAAGTGGTAGGGGATGTAACAGCTGAATTACTCGGCTGTCTTCTTTAGCAATCTGTGTTTATCTGGAGGTTGCAAGTAGGGGATTGTTTTTCTGGTATCTGTTCTGATATTCTTGTGGTTGTCTCACCAAAAAAAAAGGCATTTTTAATTTTAAAATACAGACTTTAATTATCCCAGTGCTACATTGAAGGAATGAACATATTTAAGAAGTTTTGAAAAGATGGGACTTTGTCTTTCTCTTAATGTTGACAAGTTTTTTTAGTCTCTTCTTGCCATTGCATCGCAAGTCCTGTAACCCAATGGTTTATAGATTTTTTTTTTTTTTTGGTAAGGCGTATGTTGAATCATTTAGCTCCATTCAGAATGTCCTGAAAAAGAGCAGGCTTGTAATGTGTCTTGTCCCAGGAGATAGCCATAATGGAAGAGGATGGTGAGTAGGTACAGAAAACTGTGTTATGAAGGAGATAATGTATTATTCGGTGGAAACTCCTTCAGAGAAGTGCAAATGTGTACATGTGTAGGACTCTTTTGTGTGCTTCCTTTTCACAGGAGGTCGATATGTCAAAGTTTGGGATGTACTAAAAGGAGGACAGTTACTAGTTTCACTTAAAAATCACCATAAAACTGTAACTTGTTTATGCCTGAACAGCTCTGGACAAAGATTATTGTCAGGATCCCTGGACAGGTTAGTACATTTTGCAACTTTGTTGTGATTTAAATTCTTTAGGACTTTTTTTCCTGCGAAAGAGAAAAATTTGTGAATCTGTGCATGTTTTTGGGGCTTTATTTGAAAACAGGTTTTGGCGCCAAGATATGTAACTGAAGATGTCCCTGCTTATTGCAGGGGGGCTGGTCTAGATGGCCTTTAAAAGTCCCTTCCAACTCAAACTGTACTATGATTCTATGACATATTTTAACCTTTTCTTCTTACCTGAATGTCTGTAAGGATTGCATGTGCCATTTGGGAGTGCATGTGGGGAACTTCTGAATAAGCAATTTTTTTTTTAATCTCTAAACTGACCTTTGTGGTCTCTGTAAAGTAACTGTTCTTTAATACAGTTTAAATAGTTAAAAGTGTATTAGTATTCACTTCTAAAAATTCTGGGGTTTGTGTCTCGTGCTGTTGCTTTTTGTACCCAAGATGACAGGTGAAACATGACCTCCTTTTTTGTTTGTTTGATTAAGTTGGTGAGTACTGGTATTTGGTCTGTTGTCTCTGAGACATTGGAAATATGAAGTGATCTGAAATGACAGTGGTCTGTTTTCCTGCTCCCTCCTGTACCTCCTAGGCTACCTCAGGCTTTGTGATTACCTAACACTACAGTTCATCCTTGCTGTAAGATAATGTTGTGTTCTCTCATTTTTTAAATATTTGATACTTTCAACCAAATCATTAAGGAAGAGTCAGACACAAGAATATCTATGGATTTACTTCCAGAAATTCTGACTAGATCTTACATTTAAAATTTAAGAACAAATTTGAAGTGATGCTGTGTGTTTTCTAATAAGCATTTCCGAAGTCAAATAGTCACTACATCTGTCTTCAATTTCCTTTGTGTCCTTGCCCCAGTTTCATCTTTTTTAGGGTAAAAGGAGTCCTGTGAATTGACTTGTGAATATTTTTTAACACTAAAAAAGAAACTCAATGGTAGTCTGAGGAATGTGTTGTATTAGTGCTCAGTTTCCTTAAATAATCTTTAGAAGTTGAGAGTGATGAAATTTCTGTAAAGAGACTATGATAAGGCACTACTAACAACTATTTTATCATTACTCTGTAGGCATGTGAAGATTTACAGTACTACATCCTACAAAGTAGTCCACAGCTTTAATTATGCAACATCCATCCTCAGTCTTGCGTTGTCGGTAAGTACATTAGATGTCTTTCTAGATAAGGTAATTACTGATACTTTTTAAGTCACTAAAGTAATTAATTCTTGCTTTCATGGCTGTTGGAGGTGTTTCAGAAGAATGCTGTTGGATGTGAAACATGATGACTGAATATATTCCGCATGAGTAATAAATACTTTAAGAGGTTTTAAACATAATACATTCAGATACCAGATGTTACCTGACTAGACTGTATGAAATTGTGTGTCTATGAAGGACAATATATATCATAGAGAAAGTACTCACTTAGAAGGGAAGTCCTTTGACTTTAAGAAGATTGTATTCACCTTTTGCCTTTCAGGAGCCCTGTGAGTCCTCTGGCAGCAGTTTTAAAAAAAAAAAAAAAAAGATTAATTTGTTGAGAAATTTAGAATAGGGTGTGAACTTGCCTTTAAATTTGCTCGTATCAGGTTGGTCTGAGGAAGAAAAGAAGAAAGGGTATGAGGTATAAGCATGAACAAATTAGTTGGTCAAGGCATGTGTCTTACTATCTTGGAAACAGAAAACAAAGACTAATTTCTCTGAAGTATTTGAGTTCCAGTGGGTAAATGACCTGCTGACCAGAAACTTTAAGGCTAGCACCAGTTTTTAAAACAATACTGTTGTCATGTCCCCCTCTTACATGACCTCTGAAGTAAAAGTGGCTGTGAGGGATCTTTGCTACCTTTGCTACTTTACTATTATCCTGCTCTGCTGGAATGTAGAGGAGGGTGTGTTTGAAGGGAGTGTCTTTCCTTCATTTCCTACCTTACTTCCCAGGAAGCTGAGCTAAAGGAACTTCGAGATTTTTTTGAAGGGTGAAGAGTGCAGAACCCATAGCCTTTAAGCCCCTACAGCAGCTGCAAAACATGCAATACCTGTAGTTTAGCATCTCTAGAGTATGTATAATGTATCTTTTGAAACATATTTTTTTATTGACTAAACTGCTTGAATATTAAATGCTTATACAAGAGCATCATAATGCCTCTACTGAGTGAAATCAAAGCCTCATCCAATTCCAGATGCTGCTTCCAACTGTAGCCTTAAGAAGACAGGTGTAGAAAACTAAAACCAGGGCAAGCGTGTGTGACAAGTTTGCTGATATTCTCCCAAATCCAAACTCATTTTCAGATGAGAAATTAGCTTAGCAGAGTGTAGTTTCACTGTAATTCCAATAATTTCTCTTACATAAGCCTGCTCAGTCTCTCTTTAAGCTTCTACAAACTCGAAACTTGTCTAGATTCTTTGACAAGGAGTTTCACATCTCTGATACTTGCCTTTTATTGTTCCACTTGCACCTTCATTAGCTTCAATTGATGCTCTGAAATGAGACCTTGACCAGCTGATCTCCATCCATACTTGTTATTCTGCAAGCATATGTCAAAGAACCACAGAATGGTTTGGCTTGGAAGGTACTTAAAGATCATCTAATTTCAGCTCCACTGCCATTGGCAGGGACACCTTTCACTAGGTTGCTCAAAGCCTCATCCAACCTGCCCTTGAACACATCAAGGGATAGAGCATCCACAGCTTCTCTGGGTGAAATTTCTACCTACTTGTTGTATAAGTGCAATTACATATACTAGTGGCCAGTGTTTTTGAACAACTTTCAATTGTTTCTCAAAATTCTGCTGTTCCATGATAGCTTTGCTTTCTAATAGGTGATGTTCATGCCTGCTGTATGGCATGTAATAGCCAAAAGCAGTTGTATGCCATTGAAATAACCAAAACCTCATATTTACAGAAGCATGAGGACGGTCCTGTGGCGTAAAGGAGAATACTCTGGACTCAGAATCCCAAGGGCCTGAGTTCGAGTCTCAGTGGGACTGTCCCCTGGGCAGTTAAATGCCTCCCTGCCATCCGATCCCGTCAGATCTCAGATG
>JAWWEU010000091.1:47350462-47361959 GCA_035583155.1 Acropternis orthonyx
TTGGTGTGGTTAATCAGGTGGGGTCCTTTGCTCTATTGGCCCCCAGATATCTTAGTTTTCTCTTTCAAACTAAGACACTTCGACAGCAAGTGGAAACTGATTATAACTTGGTTTGCTCTTGGCATGTGCTATCAGGAAAGGTGCATCCCATCTCATTTACTGTTCTAGAGAAAGGAGTGCAGCTGCTTTAGATGGTGGCAGAGAGAAAGCGGTGCATTGAATCAGCATTCACAGCCCTCTCCCTTCTGAGAATAAATGCGAACCAGAGGAACTATGTCTCAATCTTTGTCCTGTCATTCTGCAGTGAAGTGGGACTGAGAACAAGTGTTGTCTCCATGAGGGTTTAAAACACTTAAGGCAGTGTGTCCTGAATTTGTACGCTAGTTCATATGCACATGCAAACGTGGGTCCATCCGTGCCAGCATTTCCCTTCACCATTGCACTGCCAGAGCTCAGGTAGGAACAGAATAGGAGCAAGTGCAGCCTGGTGTCCGTGGTTGCCCTTCGAGGTGGCCTTGCTCTGAGCAGCTTGAGATGACAGTGTAGCTTCCCTGCTGATGCAAGAGATTGGCTCTCATAAGAAACAGTAGAAGCGCAAATTGCGAATTAAGTGCTGGTATGGGCAAGACGGTCTGGCTGCTTTTTTATCACATGCAATATACCTGTAGCCTATTCCTACAAAGGCATGTCTGTATTACAACCTCAGTTAATTGTGCCTTGGACTCACACTGTTTTATTTCCTTCTGCCATTAAGTAACCATTTTGAAGTTCTTTTGATCTTTTGTTACTTTTTCACAGGGTATACCCTCTCTGAAGCAGTTTTTTGGCAAACGCTTGGGCTATAGCCAGTGTTCACTGTTTTTGTTAAACTGTGATCTTGTGGTTCCTCAAGTGTGAGCTGACATAATACCCCAGGACTCAGCTGAAAATCCAACTACTCATTCACAGGTACCTCAGCTGAAGAAGGAATTTGAGTAAGGCACAGAGAGGAGAAAGTGAAATGAAGGACGCATTTCATACCCAGGGACTGCAGACAACAACAGCAAATTCCTGGTGTGATTTTTAATGTTCTGAAAAGCAAAGCCTGCTGTACTGTTGGACTACCATCTATCTGGATTTCTGTAGGAGAGAAATGTGGTGAAACAGAATTAATTCTGAAAGAATTGGCCAAGGAATGAAGCAAGGGAGGTTTGTCAAGCCAGCTGCCATGGGCCATCATGCCTTGCCCCATTGCTGGCTTTCGTGATCCCCTGTTGAATTACCTGTGGTACTGCTGTTCTGTGTGTATGCTTGACAGCAGTGACATGGAAGGGGAAAAATAATTTCAGAATTCCATAATGGACATCTACATAACCTACATCCAGGTCAGCTTCAGAATATACATGACAGTTGTACTGTGTAGAAAATTAGAGACAAAAAGACTTGGAGTCAAAATCCTATTGTAAAGATCAGAAAGCAAAAGGTGGTAGAAAGTTCAAACTGAAAAGAGGATTTTAATGCATATGCCGGGTTTTTCTGGTTGGAGGGAGTTCCCAGTGCTGTGTGTTAGGGGTATGAGGGGTGCTCTCAAACAGTGTGGGCAAAAATTCATCTTTGAGGAGTTACGTGGACACCATTGATCCTGCTTGGAGGCAGGGGAGTCAGCTATTTAACTTCTGAGCATCTCTTCTGTCCTTCTTGTTCTTTGCTTGGAGTGTACTTTTGTCATTGGTTTGGGTGTAACAGAGCACTTAATTTTCTTCCAGGTTATGTGGGCTACTTAGCAGTCAAAAAGGTGGCTATAGCTTTTGCCAACACTTACTCTTCGTTTTAAAAAGGCACCATATATAAACTAAAGTGAAGAAGTTGGTGGTATTTCATGTCAAAAGAGAGCAACTTACCTGTCTTCATTAGGAGATTTCTCTGTTAATGCTTTTCTCTTCAAGGTTGTCCTGGGACCTTGCTAGAAGCATCCTTCAGGTTATATTCTGGGACTCAAATGGTCACTGAACACTTTTTTCCTCAAATGGCCTTTCTGTGTGTTCTATTGCCTTAAGCACCTGTGGAGGTGACGCTTCTTGTGCCCAGAGGTGTCTCTGCATTTCTGAAAAAGTTGCCTCACACTGAAGAAGTACCTACAGGTAGCTGGTGCATAAAGCTGATGTGTTTTGGAGAACCTGCAGTGGTGCATTTCCCACATGTGGTCAGTGTCTTATCCACAGGTTTGGGGGCTTTACCTTGTGCAAAAGATTGAGGTTCTCAGGGTGCCGATGGAGTTTTGCAGTGTAAATCAGCAGAGGACTGACTCTTCTGAAAACAACTTTACATGCATATTTAATATGTACGAAAATGTATGTATAGGCTTTTGGGCAATATGTAATACTAAATATGACCCTATCATCACATAAATTGTTTCAAGTCTGTACATGGAATTCTGTTTGTCCTATTACTCTGGACAGAAAAAAATTTAACCATACTCAGTTGCTTCTCCTCTTAAGTCATTAAATAGTGGGGGAAACACCTTTGGATGTTGCTAACTACACAGTTAGAAAGTTAATGCTTCTAGAGAAATGTTCATCTTTTATCTCCTATCTTGTTTTTCATTTTGGTACTTCTTCTTTGCATTTAATTGCCATTTCACTGTGTGCTGAATCCCATTACATTCAATTCAATTAGGGTACATGTTTTCCTAAGTCCATGATAATGTTTACTGTGACCTGATGACAAGAACTGTCTGGTGGACATTATAAAAATATCACTGAACATTAGGAAGGCATGTTCATAGCTGCTTCCTTGTTAATAATGACTTCAGTATGGTTGATTTGTGTTTATTTAGAATTTCCCTACTGCTTTTTTTGCATCTGTTGTGTAGAAATGTTCAAAGTTGCAGCTAAGTTGTAGTAAATATAATTAAAACTGGATGGCTGCCACTATTCTTGTCTGAGTACCAGTAAAATATAAAGATTTTCTGAAGTGAGTTTTCTGAACAATGAAAAATATATTTATGTTAAATTGTAGTGGTTAGTAGTGGCCGATGTAGAGGAAAATAGCCCCATTACTGCTGGAAATACTTGGGTATTTGCATTTACTTCAATATGTTGTGACTTGCATTTTGGGAACAAATAAGACATTAATTCACCCCAGCATATAAATATTTTTCATAGGGCGAGTAATTACAAATCTGGTGTTTGTTTGTACCATTGTATTTTCAGATAATATACTTGAAAACCCTGGATAAAACATTACTTTTCAAGCTATTATGTTACTTATATAGTTTGGTAAAGACATTTTTAGTGTACTTTAGAATGTGTTATTTGTATGGTAAAAAGGCTATTGGGAAAATAAACTTACCCAGACCGTGTATGCAGGGATAGAGAGCAATTGTTGAAATTTAAGTGTTAGCCAGCACTAACAGCCTGGATCTGGAAGCCCACCAAAGGTCTTTTTGTCTTGCACCTGTTTTGCTGGGTCAGGTTGCTGGTCTAGCTTGTGTTTTAGTACCTGGAGGATGAGTGTTAAGCTTTAATTTTGTATTTAGAAATGCAGAAGAAATACACCAGTTTTAATGTATTTCCAGCTTCAGTGTCTGGAACAAACTCAGAATAAACATCACTTTGTAGGAGGACAGCATTCCCATTGCAGGTACTGTGTATATTGTAATTGATTTCTGTTGGTTTTTCTCTTTTGTTGTGATATGTGAATTAGGATTAATTACCTACTTTTAAATGCCAATGACCATAATTTTAGTTTCTTTGTGCTTTTGTAATAAAAGTAAAATCAGTGACAGAGTTTTTTTGCAGACCAAAATAGCCATCCATATTATAACTCAACAGACCAAAGGGGTTATTTGCAACTAACATAAAAATATTTTTTAAAATATTATAAATTACTAACAATAATGATAACAGCAACTACAGTAATAATGATACATTCTGGTTACAATCATGCAAACCCTAAGAGAAATATGAGAATAAAATAGAGAGGCTTTACTGGTTTCTGGGGATAGCAGGCATGTTTGCTCTTGATATTAAACTCATAATGTTGTTACATCTGCCCTTATGGAAACAATCCTATCTGAGGAAGAATTTGTTCTTGAAATAGCCTTTGTCTCTTCACCCCAGTTCATTAGACTGGCATGTGTTTAAGAGGAAAACAAGAGCAGGATTCACATTGGTATGACTAATGTCCTTGGGGAAGGCAGGCTAAGATGTGATGTGGGGGTGGCAGGAATCACACTGGAGTGAAGTGTGTGTTTGCCATATAATGAATAGGGTAAGGATGGTCAGGGGCGTAAGTGTGGTTTTCAACCACAGGATTTTCTGTGCTACTGTGTTGTGCTTTGGTTTTTACAGACATATTTATGGAACTGGCTGAGTCAGTGCTGTGGTAACTGTTTGAAATAGAGCAGGGCAGGCATAGTTTGGAAGTGTGAATGGCTGATACCCTCTTCTGTAGCATGTTTTCCAGAAAACACCATTTCTGCCAGATGCAATTGCAAGGGGCAGTTTTCTTATTTAGAACAGCTGTCGCAATCCAGCACTGTGATGAAGCACACTGTACTCCTCCTCAAGGAAATGCAGCTTGATCGAAATTTCCTCCCTTAAACTTGTCAGACATTTGTTATTGTTTGCTGTGTCTCAGATCTCTTTCCTGTTCTTTTTTGAAGCTATTGTATGACAGGTTATTCTTGGTTGGTTGCTTTCTATTTACTACAAAGAGTCCCATAAGCAGATATCTGGGAACTAGTATTCTTTGAAACCAGCACAGTCATTTGTAGAATTACATTGGTACTTTTGTTTTGTAAACTGAGTCTAAGATAATTTAAAACACTTTTGAATTTTTAATTTTTTTAGAACAAAACTTGCCTTCGTAAATAGCACAGTGTTTGAGTTCACTGGCTCAGTTATTCTGATGCATTTTAGATAAAAAGTCAGTTACATTTGTGTGGGTCAGGATGAAGGGAATAAGTTGAAAGATATTATTTAAAAAGCAGTTTTTGAAATCAGCTTTGCATGAGCAGATACAAAACCAGTGTTATTTCCTAAGTGGAAGCAGAAAACTGCAGCTTTGTCATTGTATCACAGCCTCTGTACGGTAGCATTATAAAGGTTATAGTAACCTTGTGTTTGAATGTACATCCATGGATTTGTTGAAGATGAGAAATTTACTAGATTCTTTGGAATACACTTTTTCAGGGACAGGTGACTATACATGCAAAATTTGACAGAGACATTTATCTCCCAGATGACGCTGAGTTTTACTTTGTTTATGATGGATCCCTGAAGAAACATGTAACGTTTGCTGAGTTAGTGACAACACTCTTCAGTCCATAGTTCCAGGTGAGCCTCTACTGTTTACATTTTTCAACATTTTACTTTACCCCAGCCTCATTTCAAAGCTGTGCATAACTGGACGATTTGGTATAACTGTTTTATGGCTCTGTAATGGAGAAAATGCAGGAATTTGAATGATGGCCTTTGGGATCCAGGTTGAGTTTGACTGACCGTAGGTGATCCTGCCTTTTGTAGCAAACCAGGCCAGCACAGTATCAGATGTAGACAGTGTTACTGGACTTGCATAGTTGGATGTGCATTAAAGTGCATTCTTAAGGGATGACATAACTTTTAGTGTGTTAACTCTACGCCATACCTGTTTGCCTCTGGGCATCCTAACACCTGCAAATGTCCTGTTTTTGTCCAAGTCTTCCCTCAGCGCAGCAGTCAGCCTGGCTTGCAAGGTCCTCCTGCTGGAGGCTTGCTATCCATGGAGCTCTGCTGGAGCCACACATGGTACAGAGGTGTCTGGGAAACTGTTCCAAGGGTGCCTCACTGCAAACAGGAGAGATATGTGTTGCCTCCCGATTGGCTTTCTACCATGGTGTTGTCTCCCTCACAAATGTAACATAAACCCTGCTTGTCAGCTTTATTGTGTGCTTTGTGACCTTTTCATTTGTGTGAGTAGGTGGCTATAGATGTGATGTACCTGTGCAATAAGATCTGCTTGTTATTTGTTCATGTGTTCCAAAGGGGATTTAGAGTCTGAAAACAAGTGCAGAGTATGAAAAAGGAAAGTTCATCACTTGATGATGAACCATCACCATCACATGGTGGCTCCTGTGATCCTATAAATGGTAAATCATTGTAACAGATTACAACTGGAGAAAATGCAATGCTAGGCTTGTTCCAAGTCTTTTTTAATTTAATTTTTCTAAGGTACCTGAAATGACACTGTTAAATGGTTGCTTCTGAGCTAGGAATGAAAACAGATGGCTACACACAACACTTAATCATGGCAGAAGGCATGAACAGATGAAAATAAAATGTGAGGTTAAAATATAGCCCTGCTGATGTTAGTGTTATTTTGTGGTGGCCAAATTAAACATAAGGGAGCATGGAACACTTCAAAAACAATTGCAGTTGTGTTAAGTACATGCTTCCTTCTGCAGTTACTAGTTTGCACATACACTTGTGGTTGTTCAGGGGTATTTTGGAAAATTTAGATTTGTACCCTTAGGACATCATGGTTGGCTCTCCAGTGAGTGGTACATCTTGAACCTCTTTTAGATATCTGACATCCGCCCTCCCTTAGATGTCAAAGCAGTAAGAGGGAAACACAAAGCACTGAAGAAGTTTGAGAGACAAACTCCCTTGGACTTCGTGGGTTTCACCTGTAAGTTAGAGAGTTGATACAGCATTTAATCAAGTCTGCCAAGAGCCTGAAGCATGCACTAGTTAAAAGCTTTTGGGTTTTGGCCTGTGTAGGTGCAAAATGGGTGTTAATAGATATATTACTCAGAGTTCATGTTGCAGGTCACTCTCCCACTCTTTTCATAAGCATCTTATTTTTCTTAATGCTTATCCAAGAACCTTCAGTTCTTTCCATTTTGTTTAAAGAACCCTCACCTAAAAAGACTCATTCTGGAATTAATTATATTGGTACAATTGGGAGGAATGGCAGTTCACAGTCTAGTAGAATCCAAGTTCATCACTAGAAATGGTTGGTGGATGCCCTATGACAAATAAATGTAACGAGAGCTAAGAATAAAATCATTCTGAATGAGCAGTAACAGCTCTTAGAGGTGGAGGGGAATGAAATATAACTAAAGTATTTTCCAAACATAGATAATGTTAGCGATTGATTTATCTTATAATTACAGGCCATGGATACCAAGAAGCAGTTTCTGTCTCTGTGTTAATGTACACAGAGGGTTACTTACCTGTGATCCTCAGCAGCTGTCCCAGTACTTACAGAGAGAATCTGTTGTGCAAGTTCTCTCGCATTCTGGTCAATCATGAAGAATGTGTCACTGCCACTAGTCATTGCTGGATACGTTTGGGCTAAGGTTGAAAGATCTGCAGCTGTTGGATAACGACTTGATGATGGCCGTTGCTTATGAAGAATTGCCATCGACCTGGAACATCCTTGGACGCTGCCCAGAAAGTGGTAGGGTTTTATTTGAAGTTATAAAGCTTCTAACAGTGGTTTGGTGCACAGTTCAGAGCAGAGTATCTCACTGTTTTTTCTAGGTTCTCAATCCTTGTGGGGTTTTTTGTGGTTAAAGTGAAAAGGTGTTCAAGTGTGAGAGGGGCAATCAGAGATTTGGGTTGTGCCCAGAGAGTTAAAAAGGATAATAATAGTTATAGCAACTCTGTCTCTCCAGAAGGTTTTTCTAACTTGACTCCCTGCAAATGCAGTTCTTTATTTATAAATGGACTCTGCCTTTGAAAGTTTAAGGAGCAGTCTGTTTTAAAAAAACAAGAACTATAGCAGTGGAGTATTGTCACCATGATTCTAACCAAGTGAGTTATTTTATCTAGACAGATAAAAAGGAAGTGGTCATAAAAGACAAGAATATGCTACTGTAGGCATTCCGATGTACACAGGAAATGTAATTTTTGTCACTATTCTGTCAGTGTTTATGCTTTATTTATGACTATGATCATCCTTTTGGAGACTAACATTAAACAATTTTTTTTGTGGCTTTTTTCTATTGTAGAAGAGGTGAGATGAAACTATATGTGAAACTTTACATTAAGGTATGCTATTGAAAAGTTTTGTAACAAAATCTGGTGACATTTTCTGAGTTTAAGATTTCATTGCAAACAAAAAACTGTAGTGAGGGTTTGCTGAAGAGTATAATTATTTTTGCAGACCCAGCTGATTTATAGCTGAGGTTGGAAACAGTGTTATACTTGATGGCTTCACATGTTTTTCATTGAAAATTTGGTCCTTTTGGCTGTTTTCCTTTTAGTACTTTAAATTGCTAAAAATTGGAAGACAGGCAGTTTCCATATAAAACAAACTGAAAGAGATGTTCATGCAGGGTTTTGGGAAGTAAAAACACAGCATTTAGCCCATTTCTTTGGATAAGCACTTTTTTCTGTCTTAGATCTTTCTAATTCTTAATGACAGATAGCTTGAAATGTGAAGGACGTTTTTTGTCTGTCTGTTAAAAACAACTCTTTCAGCAGATGCAAAAACAAGTACCAAGTCCCATTCAAATACTGGCTGGACAGGAGAGGAAAAAAAAAAGCTGTTTCATTTTCATGTGTAGTAAATATTTGTTCACACTACTAAACTTCTGGAACAACTGTTGGATCTTGGGAATGAGGACCTTGATTCAAAGCTTGAAGAAATCAACTACAGTTTTGTTCACAAGCTTGGCTAAGCTTTTCATCAAAACCAGTTAAAACCCAACTCAGAAGCATCAGCAGGATAGCAGTGGTACTGAGAGATGCTTGGACATAGCCAGATGTATACCTGCTTGCATGAAACAAGTGTGCGTTCAGTGAGTCAGAGATCATCTCAGCTGGTACCAGAGTAAGCTCTGCCAGGGCAACTGCTATCCACATACTTAAATTCTTTAATTTTTAGTTATGCTAATTGTTAATTTTGTTGCATGAGTACTGCAGCACTTATATGGAAAACGAGCATGTTGCCCTTGTGAGACTTTTAGAGGTCTTATATTCTTTTTGTGTTTCTATGTGTTTTTCATATTTTTTCACTTTTCAGGTTTAAATATTTTACCTACACAAAATTTGAGTACAGTGAAAAAGCTGAGATGTGTGCCTCCGTTGTTATACAGAATCTCTGTGAACATTTGAAGTGTTTGACAGGCATATCTTTAGCATGCTGCATTGGGGTTGCCTCATGGGCACTGTTGCACTTGAAGAGGTGACATCTCCGTTTGTACCACAGACATTGCTCTTAAGTGAAAGCACAGTCTTATGCTTTGTTTCTGAATAAAACAAAACCTGGTCTGAATTCCCAGGGCCTGGTAGTGATGCTCATGCACAGTGACGATCTCCCAGTGCACTCCTGGTTGGCCAGTGCTTACTGGCCACTGTTGCTGAGCAGGGGGCTCCTGAAAGCTTTCTGGACAGCTTTTCCTTTAGTCCAAGGGAGGTCAGTCCTTCCCTTTGTCTCTCTCTGAGGTCCAGGCTTGGTCTGGGCCTGATATCTGGTTTGCTGTCTCTAGGTAGTTTGTATAATTTTTCTTTGGCTCCTGTGTCCTTTCTCCTCTCTGAAAGTACAGTTTTGATCCTCTCACCTGACTCAAAGAAGCACTGACTGAGTTGCTTCCTTATGCTGTCCCCATCACTCTGTCCCAAAAGCCAAGAAACCAAGCACAGCTGGGGGTTGAATGTGGCTGAGGGAGCCCTATGCATGCAAGGTAGGAGAAGGATGGAGAAGGGGGTGGACTGAGGCAGGAAGATTTCCGATCTCATCATATGAGAAAAGCAGAAGGTCGTTCATATTCCACCACGAGGTGATCAAGGTTTGTCCCTGCACTGCAGAAGATAAAAATGCTGAGAAACAGGATCTAGAAATCCGTGAAGATTTAGAAAGAGAATGAGAATGTCTTTCCCTACCTGCTGTCCCTACAGCTCCGTGTCTCAGAGGTCTTATGGTGTCTTGATACTTAATATTGTCAGGATGTTCTTTTTAATATCAGTGTTGTGAAAGATATGCATGCTATCATCCATTACTAGTTAGGACCTCATTCTTGTGAGATTCTGTCAGTTTTCAGACCTGCTTGGCTATGTTTGTTGGAAAAAATACTTTTGAATGGCATATCACTGGAGAAAATTAGTGTACCATCTGGTGTTTTTAGACCTCATTAATTTTCATGAGGATTTAGAACCCTACGGTTTCATGGAAAGAAGGAAGAACACGTTATTTGTAGGAGTTTTGGTATTCAGGAAAAGTGTTTGTATTCTGCTGCGGCTGAGGGGTGGTAATGCTGCCCCCACCCCGGTGTCCCCCAGCCACGTGGCTCCCCAGGGACCCGCACAGAGCCACACAGAGACCACGGGAGAGGGATGAGAGGGAGAGCATTTATTGGACATGGGTAGGGGTATATATAGACTCTGGAAGGATCCAAATTCCTCCAATAGAGAGCCAGAAGGGATTTTGAAAATTACCAGTAAAATTCAAGGGTTAACAACCAATAGAAAGGTGTAAATAAGAACCAATAAGAAACCTCCATGAAGTTTTTACAAGGACAGTGACTGCATTCCTAAGCAAACAGATAAGGGTCTTCTCAGGGGATTTTGGGAAGCAGACAGTGACTATACAGAAAAGGAGCAAGGAATCCATTTTGTTACATTAATTCACATAACAGTAAAAGCCTCTGTTTTTAAGGCATTTGGGTTATCCCCTTTATCTTCTTCAGAAGTCCATTTCTGACAGGACTTCTGCCATTCTAAATATTGTGAGTCTATTGCTACAGTATTCCTTTTATATGGTATGAGGAGGATTAGATAAAGAGACCCTGGATTGTCTAGGGAGCATTGCAAATAATTCAGGAATTTAATGCAGTTGCACAGGTCCAGAGTTGTTAGCCGCACTGTAGAAAGTTCAACAAAAAAAACCAAGAAAGCATGAAACTTTGGATAGTCCTCACTTGTAACAGATGTGTGTGTGACAACCTTGTCAGGAGCTGCTCACTCTCACAGCCTGGTCAGATGTTGAGAGCAGCTGGCCTACAAACAATCTGCTGCTGGAGAAGACTGGGGACCCAACAGAGGTCCTGTGCTTAGATGTTTTGTTAGTTGGTTTCAAGAAAAGGGAAGCAGAGGTAGGGAGAAAAGAGGGGGGAAAGCTGATTTTCTTGTTTATGGCATCTTCATAAAGTATATTTTCCTTCTGAACTGGATTATTCAATTTGTGAAGATGATCAGTATGAAATAACTTTTTAGATCTGCTAAAGAAAAACAAGAGAATTTTCTTGTTTACCAAGGAAAAAAGAAGGAAGGAAAGATCCAAAGGAGGAAGGGAGGAAAGAAAAATAAAAAGCAGAGAAAAAGAAGAGATTAATCTGAATGAGAAAAGTACTTCCAAGTAACTTATACTTTCTTAGTATCATCACATTATACCAGTCTTCTAATACCGGCAGTCCGCAAGAACCATCAGACATAGGGTCAGCATCTTCTATGCAGCTTTTTTTGACCTTGACAGGCTCAGGCTTACGTTTCTCTGCTGTCAGAGTGTGAATGGGAGCACAGGAGTGCACTTT
>JAWWEU010000091.1:47368074-47388360 GCA_035583155.1 Acropternis orthonyx
TTTTTAAAAAATAAATATACCTGACACTTTCAAAGGGAGTAAGCTGAATAGGATTCAGCCATGAGCTACTGTATTTGAGTAACTATATATGACAACTTTCTCAGAGTGTGTTTCTGAAAAACATGCTTGTTAGTTTTTTGACTACATAACTGCTCACTTCTGGGGGGTTGCTTTCTGTCAGGGAGTTTATCTTGTAAATCTAAATATCAATGCAAAGAGGAAATTTCACAACAATTTTGCTATTGATTTAAACTCTAATTATTTATGCCAATGTGCAAATATTTACACCGTGTGCTTTGGGAGCTTCACCTTGTCTTTTCTACTGGGGCAAGTAATTTTCAATTACTTCTTCTGAACTGGTTGGGTAAAAGGGAAGAAGAAGTCAGTTGAATAGGGATGATAAATTTCAATGAAATTTCATAAATCACTGGAAACCTGATAGATTTCAGCTGGCTTTTTGAGACCTGTGGAGTAACTGCCCTTAAATACTTGAACCTTGTGGAAGTACCCTCATATTTAACTTCATACCAAAATATCAGTGTAGGGAACAGGTTGAGTGGCACTTGAGAATATTTTACTTACAGCCTTTAAATTGCAGAGGCTTTTTAATTTGAGAATGTGTGTAGACAGATAAATCTTTCTGCAAATAAAGGCCAGGGAATGGCTTGAGTGGTGACTAAGCATCTAGTGTCTAAGTCACTGTTTTATACTCTTATTTTAAACTTCATTCCATTGAACTTGATGATTATGTGCTGAATAGTGGAGAGGAGGGATTGGCACATCAACTCTCCTGAGAAGAAACAAGTTTTTGGCATATTTTATCCATTTGGGTGTTATCTTATAGCTCTCAGTGCTGCCAAGATTCTCTTATCATCCTGATAAACAACCTGCCTTGAAAAAATCATAGACCTTTTTTTTTTATTTTTAAAATTTAAATACTTGGCTGTGTTGCCAGATGTTTTGTGTTGCTGAGGCAACACAAAGCAGAAGAAAAAATTGCTCCTTAACACTCTTCTGCGGTATATTGGGGTATATTGGTGCTGAATGCTCTGCTATGTCCAAAGAAAGAGAAATAATGCCATTATCTAATTCTAACTGTTTTCTTTGAGTGATGAAATTAGATAGTCTTTGGATATTCTTTAGCTCTACATATGCAATTAAATATCAAACTGTTGATTTCAGTGAAAGACTAAAGGTCTTTCTGCTAAAGTAATTTTGTAGGTCTCAACCTGAGCTGGGATACTTCTGCAGATGATGTGATGCTTCCTAGCAAATAAAATGCTGGGGTATGTTGCTGATGATTTTGTTTTGTTTGATGTGTTGTCTCAGAGCCTAAATATAAAGAAACTCTTCTCCACATTGTGATGAAGTTGGGTTTGGTTAAGCTTTCCCTGTTCTTGGCAGCCCAGCCTGGTGGATCCTCAGCATTTGCGTTACCTAATGAGGAGGGAGCAACACCATTAGATTTGGCTTTACAACATGGACACTCCAAACTTGTTGAGGTCTCCACAAAGTGAGTATAATGGTTTGCTGCTTCCTCTGAAAATCTGTCAGTTAAGGAATGTGGGTAATACTGTTGTTTATCTTGAAAGAGTTGCCTATTTTGTGATGGGGTTTGCTGCTTTTTGCCAGTATTATTATTTTAATTGGTAAACTTGTATTTACAATTAAAGTAAGTTTATTATTTGCATCCTTCATTACATTTGCAAGTCAATTAATAGTTAAATGACAGACGTCCATCTGCACGATCAGGTGCCTCTCCCAGAACTATTGCAGCTGAATCCTGACATACAAACAAGAAAGGATATTGCTCGCTCTCTCTCTCTCTCTCTCTCTGTATATATATATATAAAATATTTGTTATAAACAAAACCATAGGACCTGAATTCCATAGAACTTCAGCAGACTGTGATCTCTTTAAAGGTCAAGCTTGAACACATAAGGGAAAGTCAGCAACAAAGCCAGTGCTGCATTTATGACTGTTTTGTCAGAGAGCTGCCGCACTGACAAATGACTGAAGGACAAGTGGTTTCTGGCACTTTTCAGCTGTCTGGAGTTCCACCTCTACAGTCCTGAGGAGCTGCATGGGATGTGTGTATGTATGTGTCTTGGCATACTAAATGTTCAGCATCTGACACCCCTTCTTACTCCTGGCTTTTCTCTGCAAATAGAAATAGGCAAGAATTGGGTTACCTTTTTATTTTGGTATGTGGCTTTTTCAGTTCTGGCTCCATGCAGCCTATAGTTTATGTGAGCTTTACCAGTACTTCAGTTTGAAAAAAATGCTCAGCATGGGACATTATGTTATGACTGTCTCATTTGTGTAAAGTCCAAACAATACTGTATTCCCATGAGATCCTTTCTATTTTTCACTGTTGTGGGATAACAAATCTGCTAGCTGCCAGTTGTGTCCTACTGCTATATTTGGCAACATTAACAGGAAAAGGTACTAGTGCTCATTTACAGTAACGGCCAGCCTTCGTGAAGGAAGATCTGGGGAATGGCTCTCTCCACGTGGGTGTGCCCTTCCAGCCTGCGCAGTGGATTTTTTAGGTGAGGCGCAGCGTGGGCAGAACTGGCCACAGCCGGGCGAGCTCGGGCAGTGACAGTGAAATCCTCGGGACTGTTTCTACAGCACCCGATACTAACCCGTTGCTGACCCTGCTTAAGCATCCGAGATCTGATGGGATCGGATGGCAGGGCGGCATTTAACTGCCCAGGGGACAGTCCCTATTGAGACTCGAACGTGGGCCCTTCGGATCCAGAGTCCGGAGTGCTAACCATTACGCCACAGGACCACCCACTCATTCACAGTAATAAGGAGAAATAGGTAGTGTCACGTCTTGCTCTTTCTGGCTTTTTTTACTAGTGAGTAACGATCTAGAGCTAACATTGTTTTTTTTCCAGTTAATAGCTAGAAGTAGCTGTGTATTCCTAAGGCTCAGAGGAGTCATTGGTAAGTATTTGTTTGTCCAGATGTGTTTTCAGTGAATGTTGCAGATTTTCTGCCTTCATTTTCCACAGCAGGTGTGTTGGGGTCCTGATAGGTTGTGCTGAAGGCAAGCAGGAAGTTTTCTGTGGCCATGATTTGCCTCTACCTGTACACAGAGCATCTGCTTTGGTTTAAAGAGTGTGTCATTCCAGTTTCCAGGGCAGTCACTCCCTTGACATTTCAAGAGCAGAGATCTGCAATGGTGCCTGCATGCAGTTTGTTCATTCATCAGGAGCTCTGACGCTGACATTTAGCCACACTGCACAGCACTTGCTGGAGTCAGACATAAAGCTCTTCAGAAAATACTTGTGGGATAGACCTCTTTACCAGGTACAACAGATTTTCTTCATAATTTCCAGCTCTAGACCTTTCAGGTTGGATTTGTTTTTCCTGAGTAGCTTTTTAGTTTAAGCTGCCTGTGTCGCTAATCACCAGTGTAATTGCATGATTACTGTTGTGGGCTTCTGCTTTGTGTAAGTGTAGCACATTGTATGACTGAAGCTGGAGCATAAGAGATATTGAGAACTTTGTCAAAGGCTCCTTTGCCTCCAAAATAATTTTTAAATCATGGTGGACTCTATAGGGAGTACCTTTCACTGAAATATCTATGTCTTCAATTGCATTACCATTGTATTCATTTTAGTGCTTTGAAATCTTTAATTTAGTTCTATTCTTTTGTCTGGTATTGTAATGCCTGGGAGCCTTTATTAAGAGCCAACCCTGGTCTATTTTTTACAGCAAAAACGGAGTACAGACTTTGGCTATAGAGTTTAGTTATGGTATAGTTGGTCTCATCTTACTGTAAGATGTCTGAAGCACTGTTGTCAAATCCTTCAGAATGTCTGTCAATTTCAGTAAAATAAGGAGACCACTTGCATGTACAACTTTTTTAATAGCAGTGCAAATGTTCACCTCTGTTTTTAGATTGATACTGCATGACTATATAAAACTAGTGAGCTAAAAATGCACCAGAAGTTGGCTTTTATTTCTGGTCTTGAAATTCAGCTTGTCTTTTCCATGCGTATCTTCAGGTTTCCTTGTTTGTGCCCTGTTTTATCCTTATTGCATACTGTATTTTTTTTTTAACTTAGAAAAAGACTTACATGTTGTGTATAACATTAGAACTGAAAGTGTGATATGCTGTATGAATGTATAATTTCATGCAACTATATTGTCAAGATTTTGATTTGTTCCAATACAAAGAAATTATTCTGGGTAGCTTGCAGAATCCCAACAATTTGTGTGCAGCTTTTCCATTGAGACACTAGTAAACCCAATAGGAAAATCAAAACTATAATCAAGAATGCATTGTTATTTTTATAATTGGCTTTTTCTTGCACTCATAAAATTCTTGGTTTTCATTCAGTCTTTGAAATGGTGAAAAAAAGTGTGGTATGTTAGATATTTTCAAACACAAAGATTCTTAAAGGCTGCAAAATTCTGCACTTGACATTTTCCAAAAAAAGCCTGCTGCCTCTTTTGCTCATTCCTGTAGTTGCAGCAGTCTAGATTCTGTTGTGGGGACTCTATTCTGCTCCTGCTCAGCATCAGTGTTGCACAACTTTTAATAAAGAAGAAATAAACCAGAATAATTGGGAAGATCATAGTGTTTATTTAGTTAATTTCTTATACACCAAGTATCATCCTGGATTATATGTGGAAACATGTTCAAGCTGTTGTAATTTGTCTATATATTATGTCCAAAAGGAAAGGTAAAATTAGTTTTATTTCTATTGCAAACAAAGATTTTGAGCTCTTTAGTTGTATCCCGTGCATTGATGGGCAACTAGAGATTTTTTGGTTGGCATCAGATTTCACAGTACATAGCCCTTATAAAATAGAGTTAGAATTTATTGCTGTACTGAAGTATTCATCTCATCTACAGCAGACTAAGGCTGTACATCTGGTATCTGCATAGATGACCACATTGCTATTTTATTCTTGAGTCAGAGAGTCATAAACTTAAGAATGGAGCTCCTCTCAGTTATGGTGTCATGTAGTATTGGATCTGTGGTTTTATGTGAAATGGCTGACTTAAGAAGCAGCACAAACTATTTTTGCGTTTATTCATGCAATAAAATCTTAATCTTTCTCAGGTATGTTCTTCACTCTCTGCCTTATGGGTTTTTTTAGTTCCCTGACTATTCCTTAGAAGTCTAAAATAGTAATGCAAAAGCTAAAACAACCAAGCTGTCAGTAAAGTACAGTCACCTATAAGGTAGCCATGCCTTCACTAAGCAGTTCAAAAAGTGAAAACCCACAGGTTTTGTGGCTGTGCTAGGCAATACAGAGAAGAGATTTCTGAATATGGTGAGGAAGAATATGAGATTGCTTGAACTCTGTGTGACCTCTTTGGGGCAGAGGTTGCTGTGGTGGTAGTGGTGCCCATCAACGAGGCCATGTGGTTCTTCATGCACCTCCAGTGGAGACCTAGACAATGTGTGAAAGTGATCCACTTGGCTGTCGCAGCTGCTGGGCAGCACAGTCAGTGCAGGGGAGAGGTCAGAGGAAGAGAGATCCCAAGAGAGATCCAGGGACTGATGGATACGTTTGAAATGGTGTCTGATTAACGAAAAACCCAGAAAAGTCAAACCAGGCTAATAATCATAAATTATTAAGCTAATTTATGATGATTTAAGTAATTTTATTGCCTGATGGTGAACAGGTCTAGCAGTTTCCCAAGGAAGAAGTGATTTATTTCTGCCTGATAGGTGTGGGAGTAGGAAACTGCCTAGTACACCAACAGATGAGCAGAGAAGAATGCAACCAGCCCCACTGAGGTGGGGAACATGCTCGATAGCTTCACGGCTTTCAAATCAGTTTGACTGCAATATTCCACCCAGGGTCATCCCTGATGTTTTCTGTTCAGGTTACTATGTCTTTTCTCTGTTTACTGCTCTTGGTAGATGGCAGATACATACGGAGCATACCAGAGGGAAAGACAAGAAGCAAGGGGAATTGTGGATGAAACCACACAAAAGGATACATTCTTTCTTCCTCTGCTTTTGCTCCTAATGGTGTAGGGTAATTGCCAGAATAAGAGACTGGATCCAAGCCCCCTGTTTCTTTTGAGCCGAAGTGACAGAGTCAGTATCTGAGTGAGTGGGAGCTTGGCCAGGGGCCACAGACGTGGGGAGGGAGTAGCTCCTGGCTTCCAGGCTGGGGTTACTATGTAGTTAGTGTTTAGACCTGGTTTATTCTCTTCTTATTGTCTATCCACCAAAATTGCTTGCATTATAGTGATGCTTTCAACATAAACTAGACTTCTGAACACAGCTGTTGTGCAAAGCTGCAGTACTGCTTTTCTCATAGTGAAGAAGGTTTTAAGCAGTGAAGTACAAATGTTAAATCTGATCCTTTAGATCCCTTGTGTATTGTAAGCAGGAGGTAGCTTCTCTCTGTAGTTAGAAATATTTTATTGGTTTCCCTCTTGAGGAATTGCTGTAAGTTTCCTTTGCAAGGTAGCCAATAAAATATTCCTAGTGTAATCTCTATCAGTCATTATAGTATTGCTTATAACATTTATTTGCTAGTCTTTGATATTGCTATTGAGCTTTCAGATAAATGTCATGGACATCAATTACAGTTACTGCCATTTTGATTTTTTTTTTAATAGAGTATTAATCCAAACCAAGTTGAGAGAGTGGATGGTCCAAAAGTGCCCTGCAGTACAACCAACTCTGTAGAAGGTACAGTTTTTTATTCCATAATGTTGCAATCTTTAAAAGCTCTAGAAAATTGGCACAGATTCATAGACCATTTCCTTATCCAGGAATATCATGTTTCACATGATGTAAGTAGAGAACAGTGGAGTATCGAAGTCATACATTATGAGAGTTGCATAAATCATTATATTATATACAGAGCGCCAGTTTTCCAGTGTCAGACTGCAATTGCTCACAAAATATTATGGCATTTATAATGACTAGAGAAGCCTTAACAGATTTAAGAGCCAGAAAAATGTGAGATAGTTCCAGGAGAGGGCAGTGTTCAACTGAGTGAATGCTCCAGCGTCCAAATTCCAATAAAGTTAAATAAGTTAATAAAGATAGGACCAGAGTAACGTTTTCTATGGTTTTGGGATTCAGTCCAGACTTCTTAGTGTGGCAAAGTTCTCATTTGTTTCCATTAGGCATTCAGTATTTTAGTGAGTGGTTTACCTCTTTAAGGATTGCAGGACTCTGTGCTTGTGCATGAGAATGCTCTTTTATTACCAAAATATCTCCACGTGTATCTCACAAGCATATCTTAGATCTGAGAAAAGTTCATTCTTCAGCATGAGAAGTATGAGGCCTGGGAGCTTATATGTGATTGTTAGGAATGAGTTAAAAGTTTTCATCAGCTGTCCATTTGCTTCTGTGACTGGAGCTGTATATTTGGATGAAGCAACAAACTTAAAAGTGAGAGCTCTGTGAGAGGATCAATTTTGCTTTGCTTACTAATGGCAGCAGAAGTGTGGGCACCTGTGTAAACTACTGGCAGGACCAGGACCAGACTGAGGAAAAGGAACATGACTGTAGTTCCAAGTGTCATCAGCTAGTAACTTCAAGTGAATGGGTAAAATAGTCACTGTGTATTTAAATGTATTTGTTGCCACTGTTAGTGCTGGAAAAGGAGTTTTATATGCAACTTCTCTGGCAGTGTTCAAGTAACAAGCATTCTGCCTTTAGAAGTTAAATCTGCACAGAAATGATAAGCAGTTGTTAGCAGTTACAAACTATGCATCTGTTTTTGTAAGTGACAATTTATCATATGAGGTTTGTGAATGACTTTGGTGACCTAGTGTCTAAATGGGTTGACTCTGGGTGTTCACCTGAGTACTGTGCTCTGATAAGCATGATCTTTATGCTGCTCCTTAGGGATAGAAAGTGAATACCTTCTTGAGTAGCACTATATGTGGTAGTAGGTTGGCCAGTCTTCCAGGTGATGATTACTTCAGTATTTTTCACAAAAACCAGTTTTATTTTGGTCTGACTTATCAAAAGCAGAGTGCAAACATCAATGGTTATTCATTGCCCAGAGAGAGAACTGCCAGTTCAGGACATCTACTCTCATTTTGGATTCTGGTTATAAAGCTGCTCATCTCTATGCCCAATACATTTAGCATAGAGGATGAGCAACAAAAAGATTTGGCATAGATAGTGGCATAGGCACACCTATCTATATGTGCTTTCAGTGGAAGCCGTACACTGTTGTGTCTTCATGCACCAGAGTTACTTTGTGCCTGGTTTTTAAAAAGAAAACTAGTGTCAGTTCAACAGCAGGAAAAGCATGCCACGTGTTGCTAGCATTCAGTACCTGTACAAACAAACCGTAGCAAACAGGCATGCATGTTTCATGATGTGTGTTATCTACTTGTACAGGTGATAATCATGTAACTACTGTTTGTACGCTGTTAGGTTGTTCCAGGGAGGGTTTGAATGAGGCATTGAAACTGAAACCCAAACACCATTGAAAACTTAACTTAAACAGTATTTTATTACAAGAGGTAGCCAAGTATGGTGGGAGTCCGAGAGAGAGGGAGAGAGAACCAAGCCCTGTGTAGGAACCCACAAGGCATTACTTACACAGATTGTCTCACCAACTTTAGAATGGCCAGACTTCCCAGAGTAGAGGCAGCATCCTCAAGGGCTGGCCAGCTCACTGATGGGTCTCCCTGCCTAGGCAACATGGTCCTGTCATGTGTAGCAAGCATCCCACAAGGATGAGCCATTGACCTTTTTATCTATTTGCCTGAAATGACATCTACCTAGATAGGTGTGGCCAACACTGCCCAAGTAGAGGCCCCTGGCCCTTCCCCCCTGTTATGTAAGTGATCCTGCTCTAAGCAGGTGCAAGAGCATTGGAATTTCCTTGTGCTTGCGTGGTCCATTCCAGAGAGTCTTAATGAAATGGGTCTGGGGGCTTACTTCATCCCTGGCTTCCTCCCCTTCTCCTTCAAGTGCCCTTGGATGCCCATTAACCAATTGTGTGAGCCCAATTAATTTTAGTTTATATTAAATGTTTCCCTCAAGGACGAAGTCCTCGCTTATCAGCGTATGTTTTCCCATAACTTGGCATGGAAAGAATAATTTCTCACAGGTGGCTGGGACAAACACAGACCAAAGATACCAGTATCTCAACCAACGTGGATACATAGGTAAAAAAGGTTTTTTCGTCTTCTGGCATTTTGATATTGCCACGTTACCATATTTCTGTAAATAAGACTTTTGTCTAGCTACCACCAAATTGAAAAAACTGAAAAAGACATGAATAGGGATTACTGATGACTAGTAGGTTGTCTTACACTCTCCATTTGCCAATGTTCAGTAGATCAAAAGAACATTGTTCTAGACTGAGTTAAAATTTTTGCTGCTAGAAGCACAAATGATATGAAATGACTGTACTTTTTACTACATTCTCAGTTGCATTCAGTAAACTCCTTTATAAAATGGCTACTAAGCTCAGGAATTTATTTTGGCACATTCATGTCATGAAAATATTCCCTTCAGATTCAAAGCTGCTGCCATTCTGAGAAGTGGTAGCTACTCACTTCTAAAGTCAAGATCAATAGGTCTTTAAAACAAAGTGCTATCAGAATCCCTGAGCTGTTATCGAGAGCAGGTTGCTATAGCAGTCTATTGCTTCTTGTGAAATGCAATCATATGAAAGCAGTGGGTCAGCGTAAGGTGATGCTGCTAGCTTAGCAGTGAATCTCCCATAGCAGCTTAATAAAATTCAAATATATGGAGTGATACATTACCCAGTGAGGATGCAGAACAAAAGGTGAAATAGATGGTTTTGGCTAATTCTGTCGTTTGTGCTTTTTCCCCCTCTATTTTATGACCTTGAAATTCCATGCCCATGAGTTGACTGAATACTGTTACCTGAAGAAAAGCCAGTTGCTGCTACAGTGTATTAGGTGTAGAGAATACGTGTTTTATTTCTGAGAATTGTGGGACTGAATAATAATAATGCCAATTGCATGTCAATATTGTAACATATATCTTCCCACTGAAACTTCTAAAGTAAATTTCTGCATTTAGAGTTAGAGAAGAAACAATCTGTTCTTACTAGCTGAAAGGTGAGGTCTGGGGTGACTTTGACAGCACTAGGAATTTTGTGTTCTGTGATTGCATTGTGTTAGAATGCAGGAGGAGATATGTACGTGACTGCTGCAGAAGGTTAATTAAAGAAGGTGGATTAATTAAAACTTAATGATTGAGAATACTGATCAGCATGGACCCAGTCCTGATTCTTGTCAGCCTCCAGGGGTGCTGCTGAGGTCAGGGACAAGAGGCTCATAACTGCATCCCAGAACTTCATCACACAGAGGCCTGCAAGTTAGGCAGGATTGTTGTTGCTGAGAGTTATGTGATTTAGGTAACAGACAGCTGTCTTTGAACTGTTTTTCTGAAGATGTATTGATTTTTTTCAATGCCAATAAAGGTCTCCAAACCCCACATACCTCAAGGCACCCTATGCTAACTGCTGAGCATGCTTAGTTTAGCTCTTTGCTGGAGCTGGAGAAATGGAGGGGGGTTTGGGTATCTGAGAATAGATGTGAACATTGAGTTGAAAGATGCAATATAAAATAAAGCATATTTATAATGATTATCTACATACTCTCATTATTTAAAATATATTTACTATAATATGTTCCTGGAAGCCTGAGTGATGTTTGTGTCAATTTGCTCTACCTGTAGCCAGACAGCCAGATTAATCCTCTTTGCTGTTTCACAGTAGTCCTTCAAGCTGCATTTGAGCAAAACCTGGAAAGTGTAGTGTTTTTTTTGGTGTATCCTGTATCTTTCCCCGCAGCCTTGGAAGAAACCATTTAAAAAAAAAAAAAAGTGACAGAAGTGAAGTTATTTTTCACTTTATGGGATTAAAAAAATGCAAGGTCTAATTTCAGAAAATGCATGAAACCCCTGCAGAACAAAAGCAGAGCTCATCTGCTCAGCGGCCTTGGTGTGAGGCACAGTGCTACAACTGTTGGTTTTCTGAGCATGCGGGGGTTAATCAGCAGCTGGCTGACAAGTCCCAGTGCTTGCCTACCCAAACATAACTGTGACAATAACATAGCACTTGTTGTGTGTCCAGCCTGCATGCTGCCCAGGGGAACACAGCTGCAAGGAGACTCATGGGCTGCCCACGCCCATTGCTCTGGCTTGCCTGCCTGGTACTTGTGTCACCCCTCCTGTCTGAAAAAGGAGAGAGACCAGCAGCAGAAACCAAAGCAGACTCAAACTGAATTTTCTTGTTTTTAAAGGCAGGAGTTTTCCCTCTTTCAGGTCCTGTGAGCTTGGCTTCTGCTGAGTTGTTCCAAGATGATAAGAAGGTACAGATTTCTCATTATACAAATATCTAAGCTTTACTTATGTTGAGAAGCTGCAACTTCTGCTTGCTTACTTGAGCACTTCCCAGAGCTAACAAATAAATGCTAGCCTGCCAGACAACATTTTCTGCTATTCCTATCCTTCAGGAATAGTCCTGTGTGTAGATGATTATTATCTGAAAAAACCTGTTATATAGTTTTGCACTGGAAAGTCGGGTTGGATAAGCAAACTCTGCTTTTGGACCAGAAAGCTCTTTTGTTTATAATGAACCTTAGTGCCTTCAAGGAGCTTGCAACTGCCAGTCTGGGATCAGCACAATCTGTCTAGCATAAGCTTCATCCTTGATACAGCATGGTTTATTATATTGGAGGAGTTAATCTGTGAGACTTTACGTGTAACTGTGACTCCTTAACTGGACTTTTATGTGGAACATGCTTGATGTGAAAAATATGGCAGTTTTCATTGTTATATGCTTGGAGGTATCTAAATAGTTTTTGAGAGAGACCAATATATGACAAGTCCCTTACAGTTAGTCAGTTTTATTTGATCTTTAGTCTAATATTGTGCCTTTTGTTTATATGTATCTGTTTACAAAACCAGAAAATCTTTGTGTTGGTATTTTTTAATAACATTTTAAAGCAGCAACTTGATAATTACTTAAACTGGGTATGAAGCTAAAATAGTAATTCAGTAATTGAGAGAAACAAAATCTGGTCAAATCTGGAAAAATTTGTTAAAGATGGTATCTTCTCAATACCAAGTGACTGCAGTTTTTTGTTTTTTTAAATAACATTTGAATTTAGTGGAATGTTGGTGAGCTGACACTTTTGTTAGGTCATTTCTATAAATGTGGTGGCCTCTGTAGGGTTTTTGTTTGTTTGTTTTGGTGTGGTTTTTTTTTTTTTTAAATTTTAATTACCATCTATGCAGAAGATTGACCATTTGTTTGGGATTCACATGTTGCTATTGTAATCTGTGTAATCTCAGAATTACCTCTCTATAGTATGCACACATTTTGGAATCTATGTTGACAGTGTGTGTTGGAGCAGAGTGTTGTAGCTCAAGAGTCTTGCTGGGGGAAATTATTCTGGTTCCATGTTGACTGTCTCTTGATCTACCAGAAAGGCTGTAGTTGACTCTATAAAGAATGAACTGAACTGTGGCATTTCCACAGGTGTGAACAGCTCACGCAGTAGAAGTAGGCATCTTAGAAATATATGGCTCTTTCCTCCAAAGCACTCTGTATTGTCTAGTCAGAGCACAATTCAACTTTGTAAGAGAAGAACAGGCTGAAAATTGAAGCTTGCATGGGAAGTGAAATATAGCTTGGTCTCTTCTTTGATTATGTTTAGAATTTGATTCCTTAAGGTTCATGTGCATATCTTAAGAGTCTGGAAGTCACATGCCATGTCAGTTACATTTAAGAAAATGGCTAAAATGAAGTGACTGCTGCTTGATAGTGTTTGAACTAAATTCTGAAAGCCTATAGGACAGCTTGCAGCTAAGCACAAAAATAAGTATTCGTCTTCAAAAGTATAGCTCAATTTTTCTGTTCCTAGCCTTTCCAATACTCTGTGGTTCCTTATAAAGAAAATGAAGATCATGTCCTGTTGGGCAGAGGTAAAACAGAATTAATAATTTTGACTTCCCTAAAGCTACTGATAGATGCTGTGATGCCAATTATACATGAGGCAGTTTCTTTAAAAAAAGTGAAAGTAATTGACATTGCAGGCTGACTTGGCAAAAGATCAGTTGTGTGAGAGGGGAACCTCTTTCAAACTGTCTCTGGCATACCTAGGTGGTGTATCCAACAGTATCATGATACCAGGATTTTTCAGTAGTATATTAGCTGTTTTAGCAATAATAGTCTTGAAAATAATAAGTGATAGAGCCAACATACATCACTGAAAGTTAAATGAAGCATGTAGAAAGGTTTCAATGCCACAGTGAGTTGTGGGGCTGCTAGGAGGATATAGCCCAGTTGCACTAGGTAGTAGTTTTAGAGACTGAAACTCAACTGGAAAGGTATTTTCAAGTTTTGCAGAATGCTTGAAGAGCAATATGCAAACATGGGCTCACGCAAAGCACAACAAGGTTGAAAGAGATAAGTAACTAAGCTCTGCTAGTGGCAGCTGCTGTGCTGGCCTGTGGTCCAGTGCTGAGCTCAGAAAGAGCAGCCCAAATGCTGGCATTCAGGCAACGTGTGCACAGACTTTGGTGCTGCAAAATGAAGATTCATTCTGTGTGTGCAGAAAGGGGTGAATATATGTGCATGAATGGAGGTAGTATATGATAGAGGGAAATGAACTGACATAAACTCAGAGGGGCAGTTGTAAGGTAAGAAGCTGGCAGTTTATTATCTCACTAAAATCAGCATCTAATTATCAGTTTTTTAAGTTACTTGTGCCAAATACCTGTACTTCAACCATTTAATTGTTTTTGTCTCACTGTCCCATCCAGGGAATATGAGAGCTATATAAGGAAATTCGGACTAGTAGCAAAAATATTAATATTCACAGTTATCCTAACTTCAGTGCTTTTGAGAATAGGACACTGTAGTAGTCCTTGTGTTGTTCAAAAATCCAATGTATGTGAGATATTAGCGCCCATACATTGAAATCTCTTTTGTCAAGCAAGACCAAAGTATTGGGCTGTATCTCAGTGTAGGAGGGAACCACTGGGGAGTGATTATGGTTTGTTAATCTGAAAGTTAAGTTTGCCTCATTCTCTGCTGCATCCACCTGGACAGAACATAAGGTAGCTTAGAAGCTGACAGAGTGGAAGTTCTCTGCCCTGAAATTATAGCTGATACTTCTTTTTCTTACCCCCAAAATGCCTTTTCCTTCTAAGGCATCATTTGCACAGCATTGTTTGTGACAGCTGAAACAGGAGCCAGGTGTTCTGCCTTCAGACCAGCTCATTCTCTGATGCTTAGATGGGCAGCTGCATCAGATCCTGAGTTCTCTTCAAGGAGTAAGCAAGCAACTTTGGCCACAGTTCATAATGTTGGGAGCAGTAGAGTGTAGATTCTTAGAGGAGCTTTTGAGTTAAGAAAGATGGTGAATTTGCATATGACTTGGACTAGATTTAGGTGCTTAAAATTTGATTTAAGTGTATTTCCTTAGGCATCTTGTTTATGTACACAGTAAAGTTATAAATATATATGTAAATGTGTAGATATACATATATCTGTTCATGCACGTGTGTATATGAAGTGTGTTCTGAGCACAGGATCATCTTATACTAAACTAAGAAAAATTCCAGATTGTAACTCCTACATGAAAGAGAACCAACCCTCTGTAATCTCCCCTAAATTCTAATTATTTCATAGTACAACTAAGAAGTTGACTGGTTTGTGGAAAGGCTGCAGTAAAATTGGTTCTGCTTGTTTGAGAAGTCATTGTAAGTGAAAGTTTGCTTGCCCTGTGTAGGGGCCGGCGCATAGACTTGCTGCTGTCTGCACCATGGGCCCTCCTTGCTCCCTGGTTTTGTGCTCAAATTGGCCAAAAAACTCATTGCATAGACATCCAGTGGGATTTTGCCATTGACCTCAGCAGGGCCTGAATTGCTTCCAGTCAGCACTGTGCATGAGATCTGATGGGACTGAAGTGCAGGGTGGGGAGTGGGTGGACTATAAAAGGTGGAAGTGGGGAGAATGAAGAAGGATGGAAACAGAGTTTGGTGACAGCCAGAAATTTGTAAGTTGACCAAAGCTGGCTTTACAGGTTTTTTTTTTTTTTTAATGGAAAAAAATGGCATATGTTCTAACCCGACTCATTTAATCTTATTGCTGAATATCATAGTTTCCTTACCCTGAATTGTTTTAAATTCTAAAAAAAATTGTTTGCTTGGCAGTGTTGTTAACTGACAATGTTTTTAGCAGAAAAAGCACACAGTGGGGATAGGGAAAGAAAAGGAAATAGTTGTCAGTGGGGGAGAGGAAGAGGGAAAACAGCTAAGGGGCATTGAATGAAAAAGAATGAACAGAAACAGGCAAATCTTGGAATCTCTCTAGTATTTGGATGCCTAAATCTAAGAGTGAGAATGTGAGCGCTCTTTGAATGGGTACAAAGGCCCCCACTTCTGTTTCACCCTTATTTTTCCACGTGGTTCTTGCTTTTAGAAACATCTTCCACAGATCCGTGTTGTCATGGGATGATTTTTCTTGCAAGGAACCTTTGAAGAAGCGGTGGCTCCTGGAACAGCTCTCCTGATCCTGCTCTCCGTGTTCTTCCTCAGACTGCCCTTTCAAGCATGTAAACTGTTAATGGCTCTTTCCCCACACTCAACAGAGTCTGGGGAGTATCTTTGCACAGGTTGATTGCATCATTTGGTAGGATGGACCAACTCTCCCTGCTCATTATCTTCTTTATCATTGGATTGAAACCTGGCTGCCTTAGGCATCAGTTCTAGTAATGAGTCTTGTAGTTCAGTTTTGAGAATTCTAGTTCAATTTTTTTTGTGTGCAAGAGGCTTCCTATCCTCCAGGGTCTCTGGAGAGCCTCTGAGATCCCAACCCTGTGAGTGTGATGGGCCAATAAGAAGGCAAGAAGATGACGGGTTTTGGGTTTGCAGTATTCAAGATTGGAAGAAATAGGAGTGGGACACAACAGGATGGTAGACCATGCTGAATTGGAGGCTGAGGAGACATCTCCATGCTAATCACACCTGCCAGTGTTCTCTCCCCTCTCTCTGTCTCCTTTGGAAATTGTTAGAGATCTGGTTTATGTTTACAAGAGAGAAAAAAAATAAAAATAAAAATCCCAACACTTTTTTTTTCATTGAAGGAAAACATTGAGAAGTACTGAGACAAAACCAGTATTTAGTTGGGGAGAATGAATAAAAGAAATAAATGGAAAGCAACAAAGAAAGGTTTATTTTTTCTTTTTGATGTTATGCATATGTGTTATTGCCAGACATTTTCATCCTCAGACTCAGCAACTCTTTACATTTTGGGAGTCCAAGAGGTGACAGCTCAATGCTGTTGCTGTTGGGCATGTGACAGTGTGAGCTCGGCATGTGTTTTTAAACTTTTATAATTCCTTCCTGTTTTGCCTGGATGGTTTGGAAAGATGATGCTTACAAGGCCATTTATAATGCTGCAATAGTTTCTCTTTTCAGATAAGAAAAATCTAGCCACCAGTTTTTCTTCCAAACACTTACAACTTTTTTCCCCACCTTAAACTTCAGGAAGGAAGGATGGTGATAATTTTCAAAATATTTTCCCTGATCTCCTAGTTACAGTGCCAATGACCTAGTGGTGTCTGTCTTAATCTATTCTGTTTGCTCTGCCAGTGGTGAAAAACTTCTGCAAGCCATGTTTCTGTGAGAGATAAAATTACCATTGCCAAATTTTTGGCAGTTCACTCTATGTGACCAGGCAGCTACAAAAAACTTTTAGTAGAGTCTGCCCTTTGATTTTCATGCTTCCACAGAAACCCCAGTTTAACCACAGATCAGTTTAAGGAACATAACATAATGATTGTGATGATCTTCTCTGTAAATCAGTGGGGCTGTACTGTAATCTGCAGAAAAATATGGTTTCAATGTTGCTGTTTTGTTCTTTTTTCTTGATTAGGTTTCCTTGCCATGGTTGGTAAGACTTCAAACTGGTAGGATTTTGTTTTGTTTTGGGTTTTTTTAAAGATAGAAATAAACAGTCTTGCTGTCTGATGTCCTACCTTTGTGCAGTTTTTATTAGCCCTATAAAATTACTATTTTTTGTACTTAATGCATTCATATCTTTCACTCATTTTTTCATGTTTGTTTGCTTTTGGTTTGTTGGGTTTTTTGTTTGGATTTTTTTGCATGTGCCTATTTTGACATTGGAGCTATAGGAAATAATTCTATGGTTATTAATAGATAAGAGTGAGTGTTACCTGTTAAGTGTTGCCTGTTTGAGACAGTTGCAAGAATCCTGTGATTCAGGCTATGCAGCTCTTTTCTATTTGCATTCTTATATTTTTCTGGCAGATTTCAATCCTATCTTTTTCTTATGTATGCTTTGGGAGAGGCTGGGTGATACAGCATAGCCTCTCTAGTCCTCTAGAAACTCTAGTCTCTAGGAATTGCAAACTTTTGGTTCAGTTTCTCTCCTTAACAGGCTTACAACAGGACTTCGGGCATGTCACTTACCTTTTTTCTGTAACTCAGTTTTTTGCCTGAAACAAGGAAGACCCTAGAGGCAAAGTAATAAAGACACACTGCAGTACTTGGGTGAATGGAGATGTTCAAGTACTCTGACTGACTGTGCCTAAGAAGCTCAGTTTGAGGTAAAGGGTGCTTTTTGAAAACTCGTTTTTAGTCAAAAGGTAGATTATATGAAAGTTGCAGAGAAAAATAATAACTGAAGAAAACTGCAGAGTTACCACTGCATGTAATGACTGTGGCAACTGCACTCTGCCCTTTGGGGCTGCTATGCTGCTGCTTCTAATTTCGCAAAACCTTTGCATGGTTGCTTGCACAAGAGAGACTTAACTTGGAGTTGATCTGTGAGAGTACTGCCAGCAACAACCTTTAAGCAATGTTTAAATGTAACCGTAGTTTATTTCAGTAGATGAAGATATTAATCTTTTTTATTTCAGTGTCTATAAACAACTAAATAGTGAAAACCGCAAAATAGTTAAGAGCTACAGAAGATGTGGGAAGTGAAGTTTCCCTAGGATGTGAGCCTGAACTGAGCTTAATTAAAAAGCTGTGGAGAAATCTGGAAGAAGCAACATTAGGCACTAAAACAAGCATGTTCTTTTTTCTTGGAGTTTCCTCCACTCTTGATGTTCTGAGACATTATAATTCAAGTTAACCTCAAAAGAAAGACAGAAAGAAAAATGAACTAGCTACAAATATGTACTGTCTGGCTTCCCAGAACTTGTTCTCTTCCTCTGCCTGAAATCCCCAACAAATTTGCTCAACAAAATAATCCTTCAAAAAGAGGCTTCCCCCTCTCCCCGTCCCCAGATCTTTAAATAAGATTTTTTGCCTGTCTTCTGCCCTATTTCATTTCATTTCATTTCATTTCATTTCATTTCATTTCATTTCATTTCATTTCATTTCATTTCATGCTAACATAAATAAACAATCTGGGATATATCTAATGTCAAGTTATTCTTTCAATGTGAAATACAATCCAGAAATACATTGTGAAGAAAACAGTTGTAGTCTTGAGAGTGCACACAAGAAAATGTTTCTCAGCTTTCTTCCTTCTTGAAAGGCAGCCTTCCCTTGAAGTCTTTCCTGAAACACAGAAAATTGGATTTTTAGTGAGATGGGTCTTTGGTGAACTTTTTGGCATCACAGACTGCCAGTGTAAGGGTAGACTCAACAACTAAGTCATTGGCACAGCTTCAGTAGGAGTGAGGTCCAAGTTAAGCCTGGGTTTGCTTTCACATGAGGCAATGTGCATGCTCCAGATTGCTGCTTGCATAGACCTCCATGGAGCCAAAACCAGAAAGTTTAGCCCCTTAGTTCTCAAGTTTTTGCAAATAAACTCCAAGGAGCTTTTCATCAAGGTACTGGACAAAAAGCGATGAGCTTTCTGTCCCCATTTGTACTGTATATCCCAGCTAGTCTTTTGATGTGAATAGATACTGATCAAGGAGAGCATTTAGGCAAATTATCTCTTTATGTACTTTGTTGGAAATGCTTAGTGGTTGTCTCAAGGGTCAGGACATACTGACCGCTGTCACATGAAAGCAGTATTAATGAGCTTGTTGTCCTAAACTGAGCTTGCTTGCTACCCTAGAGTGAGCTTGGTGTTGTACAAAAAGGGGGAAAAAATGGTAAATATCTGGCATCAGTCGTGATCCAGACATCAGAAAGGTCTGAGTTGGAGGAACACTGTGAAATCCTGACAGCAGGACAGTGAACTGGACAACATGAAATATTGGAGACAAAGCCCAAGATAATGCAGTGTGCATGCCCACAGGCTCTTTGGAGCTACATTGAATCAGGATTGGGCAGAGGTCATGTTTCTGCCTTAGTTTTTTTAAAATTTTGAGCCCTTCTTTATCGCAGTCTGGCGGGTCTTTTCCAAACGTCTTGCAGTGCTATTATGGTTTTTGCAAATCTGTTTCTCTTCATTTTTGAAGGCATGTTGCTTTTTAGTTTATCAAAGAAACAGCACTTACAAGTAGTTGCTTTTCAAAAGAGGTACCTATAGCTAATAGCTCTTAGTAGGGTAATGCATCATCCATTCCCTAAATACCACAAGCATCTTACTTTTAGCATGAAAGTGTTATTGCTGTTGTAGCTGTTCTAACTGTAGTTGTCACTTTGGTTTTGAAGAAAGCATTCCAAAAATGGCCTTAACAATTAATTTAATAATTCCCATTACAATTCCCTGCTGGGGAATAGTAAGAAGGTAGATATAAGTTTAGATAGCATGGTCTTCTCTCAGTCTGGATGGTTTGCTCTAATACTGTGATTCCATGTGCCTTCTCTGGGGTTGATGAAATGCATGTGGAAGTAAGTGCTGTGATGCTGAAAAACTCTTGAACTGGCAGGCTAGCTTAAAGCAATCCAGAATGCAGTGCACACAAATTGCCTTTGCTTTTCCTGCAGCCTGCAATGACTGCACAGTGTTCTAATGAACTGTGTAGAACAGTGGTTTTGGGGATGATAGGGTGGTCTGCTGCTCTCAGCAGAGTGCCTGTGAAGGCAGAGCTGTTCTGTGTTCCTTTTCAGGCTAGTGTCCAAGAAATTCCACAAATAAGTCAGTGAAAAATTGACCCAAATTTACAGTACTGTATTGTTATCTTGTATTTTTCTGTAACATTTCTGTTATCTGTCTACACAACATCTATAGAAGACACTCGTTACAGATAAAAGGGCCTCTAATGTAGGTGAGTTTTGTCATCAGCTGTTTGAATGGAAGAGTGAAGAATGGAGCATGGAGGGGATGTGTGAGTAGGAGGTTTATGGGCTGAGGATCAGGGCCATTTAATCTCTTGTCAGAATGTGGCTTGGGATCCACTGATG
>JAWWEU010000091.1:47426693-47443034 GCA_035583155.1 Acropternis orthonyx
TACTCCCTAGTCCCTCCTCACAATTATAATTAAATTATTTAGAATTAAATATTTCATTTCTTAAAATTAATTAAACTTTTATAGGAATAGAAGTCTGTTATGCAACAGTAAATAGTTAAATTAGCAGCCTATACTTACACACCTTATTCTCCCCACTCTTAATTTTTCACTTTCATACTGTTGTTGATGTTGATGTCTTGGATTTCAGGACTCTACATCACTCTGTAGGAGCTTACAGTTGGTTACACTGTAAACAATTTGCGGGGATAAATTTCCAGTACAGAAATACTAAGCCCCTGAGCTAATAGCAGACTCCATAGGAATATAACATTGCTCACAGTAGAGAAGGATAGAATAACAGAGTGCTAAAGCAAATTAGATACACACAAATCCATGAGATGAGAGGGGATAAATTCAAGACTGCTCAGAATGCTGGCCAGTGTCATCATGAGGCTGTTTTCTGTCAGCTTTGAAAGGTCACAATGATCAGGAGAGGTTCCTGATGACTTGAAGATGGCAAGCTTCACACTGCTCTTCAAGAAGGAGTATATAGGGAACTAAAAAACAGTCAGTCTCACCAGGATCTCTGAGATGATGATAGAGAATGTCCTGGAAGCCATTTCCAAGAACGTGAAAGACAGCAAGGTGATTTGGAACAGCCAGCACAGATTAAACTAGGGCAAGTTATGTCAGACTAGCCTGATGGGCTTTATGATGAGAGAACTGTGCATTTTTGTTACCTTAACATCTGTGAGACCTTCAACACTGTCTGCACTGGCTGTTGTATCCTTACATCTGAATTGTTGTGAACTGCTTAACTGGGTGGAAAACAGATTTGACTGTAGGCTGCAGGGGTTGTGATCAGTCATATGATTCCAGCTAGTAACACATTATTAGGGGATTCCCTTAGGGATGGGTTCTGAGAGCAGTACTGTTCATCATGTTTATTAATGCAGTTAACCATGGAATTGAGTACACTCTTAGCAAATTCGTGACTGTCATTGAGTCGGGCAGGGTGTTCAGCATCTTGGAGAGACCTCAACAGATTGGAAAAGGGGCCAAGAGGAACATCTAGGTATTTGACAGAGAGAAGTGCAAAATCCTGCACTGTTGGTGAAGTAATCCCATGTCTTGGTACAGGCTGGACACTGACTTTGTAAGTGGACCTGGGAGTCCTACTCAACAGGAGCTTGACCATGAGCAAGCAGTGTTCTCTTGTGTTAAAGGCATCCAGCTGCTTCCTAGGCTGCAGCAGTAGGAGGGGAGTTGCCAGCAAACTGAGGGAGGTACCATGACCAGTGCCGGGCTTCTCTGGATGAGAGAGGCACTGGCAAAGTGGAGCAAGTCCAGTGAAAGGCACCAGGATGACTGGGGTGCTAGAGGACATGAAGTCTGGGGAGAAGCTGAGGTAGCTGACTTGGCAGGGTCTCATTACTCTCTGCAGCTACTTAATAGAAGGATACAGAGAAGCCAGTTTTTTTGCAGAGTCATAATGATAATAAAAGAAGAACACATGGATAAGATGAAACAGTCACATATTGGAACACCTGCAATTCCAATTAACTGAAAGGAAAAATTACGTACCATGAGAGTGTTAAAAACCTGGAACAGGTTGCTCAAGGACACTGGGAAGTCTCCATCTTTGAAGGAGCTAAAACATTGTGTTTGCAAAACTCTGAGCAATGCAATTCAGTTTGACCAGCTTTGAGTAGGGTGTTGGACTAGATGACCTCTGAAAGTCCCTTGCAAGCTAAATTATTCTGTTGTTCATTGATTTATGCATTATGGAGCTATTTAGGGAGTGTCTGTAATTTGACATGTTTTCCTCTTTAGTTGAAAGTCTCCACGTCTCTGCCACAATACCACAAGTGAGTGAAATACATAGATCACCAGAGGAAAGTATTGAGGATTTAAGTGTAAAGCATAGATGTACTGTCAGTGAAATCTTGGAATCTCTTCTGGGTGGTGAGTAAAATTTGGTATTATTACATATTCAGAGTGCTAAAATAATTGATACCTGATTGGTGTTTTGGAAAACTTTCTCAGTCTATGACTGTATCAATAGCAAATATTAAAATAAAAGTTGTTTGTGGGCAGATGCTCAAAGAGTATAAATTGTCATATAACTTGATTGAATCTATGCTTTCTTGTCATTGTTGCTCAGCTCCACAGCAAATGTATATTGCAATATAGATCATTTCCCAGGTTAGCTACTTTTTGTCAGGAGGCCTGAAAAACAGAATTGACATTACAATAATTTTAACTGTAAAAGGTAGCAGGAATTTCTTATAAAAAATTACAAATAAAGTCCTGTAAAAAACTAATACCGAGCATTTTTAGTGATATTGCTATACTTATCTTCTAACTTTCCTAAGTAAAATAGTGCTAATTTTTAAGGTAGAAAAACTGGATTGTGCCATGTGTGCCATTCTGGCTTTCAGATTTGTTTTTCTCCATCCTGGAATCCATCATGTAACACAAAATTAGGTCAATCTCTATTTCAGCGTCCTGTGAGTAGCTGTAAAAAAGCATGCCAACCTTTGTTTTTCTAGTCAGAATATGGTTTGATACCTTTCTTTTGCATTTTCTTGGGGCTTTATTTGTTAGATGCAGAAATAAAAGATGGTGCAGAATCATCAGAAATCGACCTCAGTGATGAAAAGGAAATGGCAGGTGCCAAACTTGAGAATAAGGTATTGTAATCAATTTTTCTTCCTGCATTGCATATAGCAGTCTGGGCACTCGACAAGTACATACTGTCCAAATATTTATGGTGTATCTAAAGGCTGTTCCAAAACAGAAAGCGTAGGATAGCCACATTTCACCAGATCCAGATAATTCAGTTTAATAGAGAACACTGCAATTAATAATAAAATTTTGAAAAGCAGTCATAAACAATACTCACGTAGAACAGTTTTCCTCCAAAGCTTACAGATCAGTGAGTTATAATAACAGGCAGTGCTTTCAAACCACTTATGTGTGCCACTTAAGAGCCTAGCTCTCTGCTGTCATCATTCAATAGATGCATCTCTGTGGAGCTGACAGCAGTGTTCCCTTTACTCCCCCCTCCTATCTCAGTTAGGACAAGGAAGACTTAAGCATTGGAAGAACTTCATCCTGAGATCAAGCACATAAAATAGGATGGATTGTTGTACACCAGCTTGCTTCAAAATTTTGAATTAAAAAAAAATGAAGCAATTGGAGTATAGAAGAGAAACTGCTCATTTTTCAAAGTCCTATAAGCAAGTCCAAGAAAAAAACAGAATCAAAAGTCAGTTCTGAACAAAATTAAGAATGACAAATTTCATGTAGTAACTGTGTTGGAGTAAGTAGTGTGAATTACTGTGTGGAAATAAAGTGAACTGTGATTGCGTAGTTCTTAGGTGGAGATGAAGGACCACAAAAGGAGTAAAAGGGAGAGACAGGAAGAGAAAATACATAACTTGAAATGGAAATAAAACTTTGCTAGAAAATGAGTTACTTAGCATTAGCATACAGTCATTGCACACAAGAAGGCTTGTGTGCCTGAAACCTTGGGCTGATTTGTTTGTATGTTCGTTTTCTATATCTGGAAGACTTTTGCTAATACATTAATCTTCCTATAACCTTGCCTTATGTTCAGCTCTAGATCATCTTACTTACCAGTCTGCTGTGTTTAGAAGGGAGTAGGAAGAATGTCAGTGGAAAAAAGTGGGTTGAAAACAAAAATCCAAGTGAGAGAACAGACAAACTCGGTGAAGAGAAGTAAAACAACATAATAGAGGGTAAAGGGGTTCAGATCTAGCCCATTAAAAGTTCCAGTAGCTCCACATGAAAACTTTGCCATTGGTGTTATAGAGAAGATAGAGCCACGCTTTTCTCAGAGGTACACAGTAAACCGATGAGCATCCAAGATTATAAATTGCAGCAAGGGAAATTCCAACTGTATATAAGGAAAAAAATTCACTGCAAGGATAAGCATGCAGGAACAGGTTGTCAGAGAGATTTTGGGGGTCTCTACCCTTAAAGGTTTCCTGGATTTGACTGAAGACGACCTTGAGCAACCTCCTATAATCTGTCTTTTTTTATTTGGAGCTATCCCTGCTCACAAAGATGGAGGGACCTGCACCCAACTCTTCCAGTTGAAGTCTAATTATCCTATTATTCCACACCAAGTCATTATCCCATTATGTATGGCCTATTATTTGAGCAAGGCTTGTGTCCCATCTTACCGTGTCAGAATCAGACTTACCAGGAGGTGGCAGAACGAGCCAGGGAAAGAGACGAGGCAAGGGCTTTCCAGGGCGGTGGGTGTTCTGCCTAGTGGCTGGGTGTGCAGTCCTGGAATTGTGGTGTGTCAGTTCTGGACTCAGCCCAGCTAGCCTGGGAAAACAGGAGCTGGACAGGTGGAGTGACAGTTCACAGTTTGCGGGGGTTGGGTGCTAACCAGTCACTGAAAGGGAGAGGTTTGCCTCTGCAACTTGAGGGGTCCCAAACAGATAGCTGTGAGAAGTGGTCCTCTGTCTCCTTGTTCCTGCCTTGTAATCACATCTCTGCAGGGATTTTCCAAAGCACAGTGCAGCCTGCCCTGTGATCTGACCATCCTCACCTCTCTGGACCAGGGTGCTGGGTAACAGTGGTAGGGAGGTGGCAGTAGCCCTCAGCACAGGTAAACACCTGAAATTATTGCTTTGCTCCTGGTTGGCCTTACAGGGCATGTGCTGAAGCTGTAGCAGTGCAGAAGCAATGCTGCTGTCACTTGGCCAGCTCAGCTAAACGTACTTCAGCCTCATCCCCCAGTGCTCAAGTGGGGCTGCAGTGAGAGGACCACAGGCACTGAGGCTGGCCATTTGCAACATCTTTGTCAAGCCAAAGCCAGCTAAGGCTTTGCCCTTGTACACATCCCTTTTCATATTAAAAAAGTCTCCAAAACCTGAAAGAAGTCCTACTCTTACTCAGTGTGTGGGCTCTCCTTTGTACTCTTTCTTCCTCACCCTTCCAGCATCACTTTCTTTCTCTCCCTCTTCCTGCCTCCTTGCCTGCTGCTCACCATCCAGTAAAGGGAAAGCAGAGCTGTCTCGTGCCTGCCCTTGTGCTACACAAGAGACATATGTGCAAAATCCTCTGCTGCTCACAGCACAGCTGGGCAGTTTTATGGCTTGTGAATGCAATGAGGAGAAGGTGAAGACCTGGAGGAAGAATGAAGGGAAATACTGAAGGGGGATAATGAGAGAGAGAGAGGAGTCAAGGAAATGCTGCAGCTGGTGCTCCCTTTCGCCCATGCATGTCTGCTTTGAGCTGTGTTTGGATGCCTGGCCTTTTTCATCTTTGTTTTCAAGTTATCACAGCTGAATGTAGGAGAGGCTTTGCCCTCTGTGGTGGAAAATCAGACTCAGTATAGAACTTAGGAGAATCAGAGAGAAAACAAATGCTCCCCAAACTCTCCTCTGCTCCTTTGAAAAGAAAAAAAAAGTGTGGAAAGTGTGAAGTGGCTGTGCCTCACTACAGAGACAGTAGTAACCATGCTGGTACGTTTTGCAGAGTGTACTGGGCACAGCATCTTGCAGGACATCTAAGGCATTTGCCATAACCCACTAATATGACTTCTTCTAGTTTCTTAGTACATTAATATCTGTATTTTTGAAGAGTCCTGTGCTGTTTCATCCTAACATAAGTAAGGTAAACCTGCTGTGCTGTATATAGAGAAGTCTGATTACTGTGTCTCAAAACTATCAAGTAAACAAAGAATGAATGGAAATGTCGGTTCTGTGTAGCATTAGAGAATTAAAATTGTGGATGAAATATTTTTATTTTTGCAGTTGTGCTTAGAATCTCTAGTGATTTCCACAGAAACTCCAGTGTTCATTAATTATTAGTCTTCATAGGTTCCTGCTTCTGTCTTTTTTCACATACCCACATAAAGGTTTGACTCAGCATGCATTTCTTAGAAATATGAATGTCTTCACTAGTTTAAAAAAAAAAGAAAAAGTTAATAACTACTTTTTAAAGCAACATATGTTTATTTTAGGGAGGAAGTATGAATTTCCTAGGATCTACAGGCACAGAGGTGAGTTTAAATAAACCTCAGACAGAATGTAGTAACTGTTTATTTAACAGTGATCAAACCTTTGAAAATCCTCCTCTTTTATTTTCTAGATTGTACAAGCAATCCAGAACTTAACCCGCCTCTTGTACAGCCTACAGGTGACTATTCCACTGCTAATTTAGTAATTAGTCTTAATAATTTGCTGCTTAACATTTGTTTTCACATTGCCCTACTTTTAGACATTACGTAAGTGGATACTGATCTTTACTGACTGTTGCATAAGTTGTTATAGAGTATATTTTTATTCTCCATCAGTGGTAGGTGTCTTAGGAACTCAATAACGCTTACTTGCTTGGAGATCAATCCTTCCTCCCAAAAAAGGATGTTTGTACAGTTCAGAAATCGAGGGGGAAACTAAAATCATGGCTCTAATTGAACTGATGTAATTTCATGCAGAGATTCTGAAATTACAGTACAAAATACTGAAAAATTTTAGTATTTTCTTTCAACTGTTCTTCTGGCTAATAGATAGAGGCTGTGCCACTTAGGTAGCAAACTCAACCCATTTTGGATATTTCAAACTCAACTACTTTGCATATTCTGTAGGGCTTTAGTCTGAAGCATTTGCCTCTTTTATGCTAAGTTTGAAAGTTTTAACTTACTTTTTCTTATTTAGATGCAGTTGTATAATTTTATTTTTACATGTTTCATTTGGGTATGTTTTAATTTTTAGACCCTATTGACATAAGCATATTTCATAATAATCCTGGGAGACTTGGGCTTGGAATTTAAGTGGATTGAAGCAATGCAAAAGCAAAATAAAAAGCATGTAATTCAGACAAAATTTTTGAATAATTGAAAAAACAGATAGGGGCAGTAAACTAAGGCTTGAGTTCATGCCTTAAGTTTTCAGACCATGAACTTGCAGTAAGGTGCAGAGAAACAAGCAGAGGATCCTTTCCTTGCCCTGTTTACAAATCACTGGAACTGACCCAGTACTGGAGGGAGAGCAAAAGAAAGTGGGGGTTACACATTGCATAAAGTTAAAAACTTTCTGGGGTGGGCAGCATGGGGCAATGGGGCTGTGTGGATTCTCTGGGAATGTCTGCTGAAATCGATTCCCATGCTAGCTCTTGAAGATAGGTGGTGCAATAAGTGCTTCAGCAGACCTGGGGCTTTCTTGCTTTTCTTTCTTCTTAACTCCGGGTATTTATTTTTGTGTTATTGGAGGATGTCACAATCTTTAATGGAAACAATGTCACAACATTCTTATGAAGGAGGGAAGGTAGAGCTCTCGACTGTAAAACAGAAACATCGAGTCTGAAATCACTACTGTACTGCAGATTTATGCTTGTACTGATACCTGGTAAGGTGCATGTAGTCCTATGGTCCTGGTGACATGGCTGTGTTGGCAGGTGCTTATAGGACTGATGTTAATTGGACTGCAATATTGAATGATAGCAAGGAGAGGTTAGGGCTGGAGTGAGCTATGCTGGAAACTATACAGTTCTATCTGTATAAGGCACATCCGCACTAGGAATACTTCAGTGAGTATAGCATTACCAATACCTTAATACCCTCTTTAACCATGAAAAATCACTTTTCCTATGTGTCTTAACATCCTCTGACAGAACAGGACCCCAGCTGTAACTGAAGTGCATACACACAGCTGTAACATAAACATGCATAATACTAAGAAGCGTAAACCAGAACCATGTTAAAAGAGCTCAAAACAGTTGAGTACTTTCAGAAATATCTCTTTGTAAAGGGATGATCACAGAATTTTCTGCACTTGCTTTAGAAATAACCTCCTGAAAAGTATTAAGCACTGGCATTATGAGAGGTTGAAGCATTTTTGGATAATGATTCTATCTAAAAAGACATAAATGGATTAATGCTGATATTTAAACATTTGTGTTTGATTCTGTTGTGGTGTCTAGGCAGCACTGGCTATCCAGGACAGCCACAGAGAACTCCATAAGTTATTCCTGCAAGAGAATGAGAAGACTGGTCGGGGCCATGGTTCTCAGCTAAACCTCCTTTTGGAACAAGAAAAATATCAGAATCTGGAAAAACAAAGGGTAGAACTGGCCAACATACACAAACTGAAGCAGCAGTTCCAGCAAGAGCAGCAGTGGTGGCTGCGTGAATGTGACCAGCGACAGCGGGAGCAGGAGGAGAGGGAGCACCAGCTGGGGCAGCGGGAGCAAGAGTGTGGGTGCAAGGAGGAGCTGCTGGAGAGGAGCCGACAGGTACTGGCGATGCAGCTGCAGGACTACCAGCAGAGCCTGGAGAGGCTCCAGGAGAGCCTGAAGTTGGTGGAGAGAGAAAGAGACAATGTGAAAATGCAGAAGAAACTCCTGTGGCAGCGAAACCATGGTCAGCAAAGTAGCCTGCTTTCATCCACAGGGGTCAATAAGGTGTGTGGTTCCTCACTGGAATTATATCCCTTACTGCAGACTTAGAGATTTGCCTTGATGAATAGTTCAGTCCATTTGGGTGTTGTTGGTTGTTAACATAATGAGTGAGCATATGGGAAGCTGAGATTTAGGCATATCCAAGGATTTTCTTTGAGTCTCATGAAGTTTAACCAGGGAAAGTGCAAAATCCTGCCCCTGGAAAGGAGCAGCCCCATGCATGGGTAGGTCCCCATGCTGGGGATCACCAACTGGAAATCAGCTTAACTCTCTAAAACTGCCTAATAGGAGGTTGTAGTAAGGTGGCAGTTTGACATCTCCCAGGCAGCTAGTGACAGGACAGAAGGAAATGGCCTCAAACTGTTCCAGGGAGGTTCAGTTTGGACATCAGGAAGAATTTCTTCACAGAAAGCATGATCTGGCATTGGAACTGGCTGCCCAAGGAGGTGGGGGAGTCACCATCCCTGGAAGTGTATGGTTTAATTGATCATATGGTGGTGTTTGGTCAAAGGTTGGACTCAATGGTCTTGGAGGCCTTTTCCAACCTTAATGATTGTATGATCCTGTGAAAAGGACGTAGGGGTCCTGGGGGTCAATTTTGAACATGAGTGAACAACATGCCTTTGCTACAAAGCTGGCAAATGGTCTCCAGGGCTGCATTAGGCAAAGTACTGCTAGTAAGTCAAGTGATGGGATCCTTCCTCTCTTCTCTGGCCACACTTTGACTACTTGTCCAGTCTGGCTCCCCAGTACAAGAAAGAGCTATGAGTGGAGAGGGAGGTGGAGGCAGTTGGGGTGAAGGTCCAGTGAAGTGCCACAGAGGTGTTTGAGGCATTGCTCCAGGGAGGAAAACCAGTTCAGCCTGGAGAAGAAATACTGCTATTACTGGGTGTTCATATTATTGCATATCAATACCTAAATGGAGGATCTAAAGAAGATGGAGCAGGTTCTTTCCAGTGGTGCCCAGTGACAGAACAAGAGGCAAATGGGCACAAACAGAAACTCAGAAGGTTCCTTTTGAACATCAGGAAACAGTTTTTTCCTTTAATGGTAACTGATCCCTGGCACAGGTTGCCCAGTTTGTGGAGCCTCCCTCATTGGAGATATTCAAAAGCTGCCTGGATGCTGTCCTGGGTAACTTGCTGTAGATGGCCCTACTTGAGCAGAGGTGTTGGACCAGATGACCTTCAGAGGTCCCTTCCAACCTCAGCGATTCTGTGATTTTTAAGTTGGGTGCCCTATAAAAACCAAGGCTGATGTTCCTTGAATTGAGGCGACAGAAATTTTAAATGTGAGAATCTGTTTTTTATTCTGTTTTGCTGCTGTGTTTTCAGAATATGTGTCTCTGCACCTTGTAAGGAAGTTAAAACATTGTAATGCTTAGGCATATAAAGCTTTTACTGAAGGTTTTGGTTGTTTTCCTGTTCCTGGGCCACAGCACTGTCTCCAGTGAGGAAGAGGGGCACCTCCAGAAGCAGCAAACACCAGGCTCTTGTGAACCCCATGTGTTAGGCCATGCTCTCCAGCTCCCCTGAAACAAGCAGCCCCTTAAGGGATGAGGTTGGTGTGTGGCTACATCCCTGACAGTGTAACTCCTTGGCCATGGTTGTTATTAGGAAGTACAATTTAAAGTAGCTCTGAAGCTGCTTAAGTGTTTAGTACTATAAACTATTAAGTTTTTGTTAAGGGTGAAGGATACAGCTTGTCTCTGAAATCAGTTGTCTGGGTGCTCACCTGCCGGGTGGGACCTCATCTCTAATCCCCTGCATCAGTGGGAACAGTCTCAGTTTCCATTACTGTGCCCTGAAGTACCTGAAAATCAAAACATTTTGTCTGGCTTCTGCATATAGTTAAAGCTCACTGACACAAACAGCTTTTTTTTTTCCCCCTCAGGTTCCCATTTTTACAAGAAAATCTGTAGAGCCTTTCTTCAGGCCATCACCTCCATAGTTTTTCAGCTGGCAACTCATCCATAATGGGCAGAGACCATTTGGCATCTAGCCTGTGTCTGCATGAGGGGCTGAAGGATTGGCCTTTGACCTTCCCCTTTTCATCTAGCTTTTGTGAACACTGTGTGAACATGACTTAGCCATATATGCTTGCCAGCCCAAACAATGAAGACACTTTTTACTAGTATAGCATGTAGTACAGCCAAACAATTTTGACTTAAGCAGTCAATTTTTGCTTAAGAAGTGGATTATAAAACCAAAACTGAACTTGCCCATCAGCTTGAAAAGATATGCCTTCTGAAATCTTTTGAGGAGAGGAAGTTGAAGGATGATAACCTGATGCAGGGATGGCCAGGATCACACAGACAGAGAGGCAAAATAGTTAAATGCTGAGGGTCAGAGAATAGTAGTTCTTGTAATCCAGTATTTAATTTGTAAGACTACTTGTGTTTTTATTTCAAGTAGACTGTGTGGCTTTGTATTCATTCCAGGCCTTGATATTGTCTTTGTCCTGCATTTTCCACAACCATACTCCTTGCAGCAGCAGAGCTGGACGAGTGGTTGCCAGTCAGCCAGTATTCCCATCCCAGTGTTTTTGTATTATGCTGAACCTAGTTAGTTTTGGGTGACCAAATGTTGTAGTAACTCACACTGCTACTCGTGCTTTTTTTTGTGAGCTCAGCCTTAAGAAACACCTGCAGGCAAAGAATCTTCAGGACTTGCATTTTCAGTGCCTGGCAGCCGTGGGTTGCTTGCTGAAAGCTGTTTGCCATCCCTAGTTTGACTGCTGCAGTCCTGTTCTCTGTGATTACCTGTCTTTGTGAGGTACAGTGTTATTTTTGGATTGCAGAGTACACAGATTTACATATGTGAAGTGGCACCTCATTGAGCCATGAGGCAAAGTATTTAACCCCCTTGAAGAGAGTCAGCACAGCTCAGTGCATCCCAGGTAGCAGTCCTTTGTTATCTGTTATTTTGCAATTATTACTTGTTTTGAGTTGAGCTAAGTCAAGATCTGCTAAGTTATTGCTGTTTGTGCCTGAACATACATCAAATGTAACATGTTTGAGGTTAAATTCTGGCAAATTTGATGACTATTTGCTGTGAATCCCCATTCTGTGTGGCGGTTAATTTTATATATCTTAGTATAAGTATTCTTCAGGATGGTACTCATAGTCGTACACTTTAGTTTCAGGCAGTGAGGATCAGGGAGTTGGACTCCTGTGATCCTTATGGATCTCTTCCAGCTTGAGGTATTCTATGATTCTGGTGCTCAAGAAAGGTGAAAATGCTGTTCTCTCTTTTTTGTTTGTTTGTTTGTTTGTTTTTGTTTTTTCCCTTCTGCAGATAATGGGACATAATCAATTGGACAGCTCACATGGCGAAAATGCATTCTACTTCAATGAAGCTGTAGCATGTGTGTCTCTAAGCAGTCTCAACAGATCACATTCATCTCTCGTTTATGATGATAGTGTGTATGGGCTGAATATCTCAAATTCTGGTGTAGCAAGGACTAGTGAAAATCAGGTGGACCTCAAAATGGACACTTCTTGTCAATCAGCATTAACTAGTGCACTGTGGAAATCCACTGATCCTTACCAGCAGATATCTTTTTCCTGCAAAATCAGCAAGGCTTCCTTCAATAATGGTAATTAATGCTTTATTTAATTAAGAAGTAGTGTGAGCAGTTTGCCACCTCTCAAGATGAACAGTCCTAGGAAAAAAGACAGTTTGATAGAGATGGAAGCAATACATTTGGTAAAACAACTGTATGCCTCTTTGCAAACTTTTTGAGGGTAATTGAGGAAAGAAACAAAACAGAAATCCTTCTGAAAAGAAAAACTTCTGAAATAACTCACAAAACTTCTATTTGTGCCTGCGTAATGGTCATCAGAATCTCAGAATGTTGTTCTCTCCAAACCTTTTCCCAATGCTTGTTGACCTTTTTTTTTTCTTTTGTGAGCTGAAGTCACTCTTTTTTTCAAGTCCATTTTAATATTTTAGAACATGTATACAATATTTGATGATTTCTAGTAAAAATAACTTTTGATTTACAATTTTAGAATTATAATCTCTGTTCAAACACCCTTTTCTTTATGCATTGAGAAATGAAAATATCTTGAAAGACTGTCTAGTTGTGGACAGAAAATTTTGTCACATCTGAAGGTTAATAAAATATTTGACAGTAAATTATGTTAGCAAAAATAGCTCTTTCTGCATTACCTTTCTTTATTCTTGTATTTTACCAGAATGTCCAAAGATATATAGCTTGCATGACAGTTACTGATGGTGGCTACCAGAATGAGTGGACAAGGCTGCCTATTTGAGCACTGAAAAATCCTTGAAGGACTTAAAAATACACTAATGAGAAACTTTGACCTGTGTGGGATTTATTTCTCATGTTTCACAGTGTTAGTTTTGAGCTAACTTCTTCCGTTAGTGTGAGGAGCAGATTGTAAAAACACAACAGCTAAAAGTCTTAGAGGCAACAGTGCACTTTTGGTGTAATAGATTAAATAATCTGCTGGGGTTTTTCTGTGCACTTGTGAAATTTGGGTGAGACATGGCAAATCAACACTGCAGTAGTGCTTGAGCTCCCATTTTTCTGCAGCTGGCAGTGCAAAATAATTCTGTCTTCACATCAGCTTCATGCAGGTCAGGCCACAGCAAAGACCAGTGGGCCACAGAATTAGGAGCTGAAGACATACACAGGTGAAAAAGGGTTTTAACTATCTTAGATCCTTGATTAAGGAACTTGCTCCTGAGTACTTTTTGTAATGTATTTAGCAGGCATCCACTACAGCCTTATTAGTCCTTGGTACGTGGGTTACTAAAATAGCATTTTATATTCAAAGGTAAGTCAGGCTAGTCACATCACCACAATCAGCAAACCAAGCTGATTAGTAAAAGAGATTAATATATCCTAAAAATGCCTAAATAATTAGACTGGTGAAACTTGTTCTAGTTTGACTGAAGTTGTCATTTTAGTAATAGGTTAACTAAGCTAGTGCAAATTTGAAAAGGAACACATATGTGGGTTTAAACCTCTCTAAAGTAGCTTAGCTTGCACTGGCAATCATTCAGATGCAAGCTAACCAGGATACTTTCTATTGAGCCCACATGAGAGCATCTGGTTTAATTAAACTGGCTTGTACCAGTTCAGCTGCACTGATTCTGAGATAAACTGGTGGTTCTTCTGTATGTAAAGACACCTACGGTGGACAAGCTTTGCGTTCAGCTCTTGTCAGTGTGTCTTTTGTAGATGGCCTTATCTTGCCCTGGTAACAGGGCACTAGGGTATCCCCAGCATCTTCGGCACCAGCACTGGCTACAAAACCTGCCCAAGAAGCTAGTAAGCCAGTCTCTCTGGCTAACTCATGTTATTAAAACCTGCAGTTACTGCCTGGATGGTGCTGCCAGGTACCTTATGCAAAGTAGTGAGGCAAAATCTTGCAGCATCCTGATGGTGCAGATGATGCTATCAAGCTCAAGTGTTCATGGCCAGAGCAGGGAGGGCTGGAAGCCTTCCCCCATAGAGATGTGTCATCACATTCCACAGTTGCATTTGTGATTCAAAAGGTTACAAGTATTTTATGCTCTGATTGTGTAGTGCATGAGTCTGCATGGTTCAGACTTGCTTCTGTCATGCATAAGAAGCCACTGGACAGGGAGTGGGGAATAAGAGGAAAGCTAAACTTCTCCCTAAAAGACAGATGGCATGCAAAGCCCTAGCAAGTGGCTCTGCACATGGAAATTAAGTAGATAATTTCGTAAGCTATGTGAATCAAGTTGAATGGTACAAATATTTCATACTAGAAAGCTGGTTTTCTTTTTGTTGGGTATTTTTGGCTGTGCTTTTCCACAGAGAGTTTAGCAGAGTTTAAGGTCTCTGACCTTGTGCCTCCATTTCCTGAGACCTCTGTAGGATCAGTTCTGATCACTGTGAAGGAAAACCAGCTGAGATCCAATGAGAGAAAGACTAGAAAGAATTTGAAAATTAGCTGAAACTTCTAATATTTTCATGTGGATAAATGTTTCATGATATTTTCATCCATTTTCCAATGAGCTTTATGTGTAAAGTCTCATAATTGTCTTTCCAAAGCATTCCTAAATAATACATCAAAATAGAACTAAGAAACAAATACTGAGTGTGGTTTACTGGCTATAGCTGCATAAGACAAATATACATGCCAGACCCAGTATATAGTTAAAGTTTTGTGTGTACACAAAAGGAACTTCTTGGATTTGATTTATTTTCCCAGAACTATTAGGCATTCTGTAAAAAGTCTGCTCTAACAAAAAAACCCTTAAATTATTTAGAGAGAGCCACCACCAGAACACATTTCCAAGGAATTAATCACACTGCATTCTACCATATGTTAAGTACTATTCAATTAAGCTTCACAAATATACTCAAATGGAAACGGTTACATTCCTACAGTGCATAATTTTCCATTCATATTTTCTAAGGTAAGACATATGTCTCTTCACATGGGTAACACCATGATTATATCTCATTGTTTTATGTGTATGGGAGGGAACTATACCAAAGACCTTGAGGCAAGTTCCCACAAAGCTGAAACTGGCACAAGTACACTCACTAGAAAAAGGTGTGTCAGTCAACAGGAGGAAAATATGATTGAAAGAAAAATGTGTTAATGCTTTAGACTAATGGTTATGAAATTATCTGCATGAAAGAAGACAAGTACTTTGGCTAATTAGGAATCAGGGGAAGTATAGGTTTTGTGTCAGACTAGACTGAGAATTGAATAAATTACTTTTGCATTTAATTGACTCGTCAGGTTACCTAGCCAAAGTGATGTCTAAGGTTTTACCTATGGATTCTACTCTTTGATTTCAGGAATCAGTGCAATTTTAATTCTTTTAAGCTTTGAAGTGAACAGCATTGTTTGCTGGTGCTGCCTTTAACTTCTTTTATTCAGATGCTGTAGCTACAGAAGTAGAGTTGAAAAGTCATAGATCTGGAAAATTGCACTGAAACTGGATTGAGGGAGTTTTTTTTTTTTGTCAGACATTTAGCATGAAGGATCTTTACTTGTGAGGTAGTGAAAAACATAGTTTAAGTCTTTATCAGAAACATAGGAAAACTTGTGATCTCCATAAACAGTCAAATGCAAAACCAGGAAGCAAAAATAGGACTCAGTTTGACTCATGTAATTCTGATCATTTTTAAAGGACAGAAATTTGTACATATATGTATATAAAACAAAATAGTTTGATTTTGGAAAAAGAATCAGTTTATAACGGTTTCCATCAAAGTAAGTGGTTTCTAGAGCTGTAAGACACTTCATTTGCAATAGAAACAGCAAAAACTCCAGAAACAATATGTAGTATCCTATAACTCCATTGTTTTTCCTTATTTTTAATATGGAATTTCCTTCCTATTCCTTAAGGCAGATAGTGCTAATGGTGATTACTCTGTCAAACCTGTTCTTAAAACTGTTGATCGGATTCATTTGCTTTGGGTTTCCATTGGTAATTTAGATGAGGTTTAGAATAGCACATTTTTTTGGCTATGTGCTTGTTTTGGCGGGAGTAGGGTTAACTCCACAGTGGCTGGTAAGGGACTGTGTTCTGGATTTGTGCTGAACACAGTGTTGATAATGTAGAAATCTGTTATTTCTGAGCAGTGACTATGCAGAGCCAAGACTTTTTCTCCTTTTCTTACTGCCACGCCTGCAAGGAGAGTGGGGGTGTGTGGGAATTTGGAAGGCAACACAGCCGGGACAGGTGACCCCAACTGACCAAAGGGATATTCCAGACCATGTGACATCATGGTCAGTATATAAAGTGGAGGGAAGAAAGAGGAAGAGACGGATGTTTGGAGTGGCATTTGTCCTCCCAAGTCACTGCTGTGTGATGGTGCCCTGCTCTCCTGGAGATGGCTGAACACCTACCTGCCAGTGGGCAGCAGTGAATTAATTCCTTG
>JAWWEU010000091.1:47469442-47482911 GCA_035583155.1 Acropternis orthonyx
ACTTCAGCATTTGGGTACTGCACTGTTCTTAGCTGATGGCTAAAGATAGGCTGTAGGAATGGATGCAGCTGATTAGCGAATCATAGCAGAGAGGAGATAATGAGCTTTCTGACAGATGGTGAGCAACTAGTAACAGTTTTTTTGAAAATCAAATCACCTCTGCTATTCCTTAGTGTGAAGAGTAGGATGTAAGGGCTGTGCTGACTTGAGATGATGTTTTATTTGGTATTTTCAATATTTTTTTTTATCATTAATCATGAACATTGTTTTCAGCCTTGCTAAAGGAAAAAGCAAAGACTAATAGGGGTGTCTGGCATCTGTCACTTCTGAGGATGATGTACCCATTTGCTCAGTTTCTTAAATGTCACTGCTTCTTTTGATATTCTAGTGTCAGTGTGTGAGTGGCTTTCCCTTTTGATAGCCAGGAAAAATTATTTGGAAAACAAAATGAATTACAAACTTTATAGATTCTTGGAAGTCTGGCCAATATCTTCATGGCTCTCCCCTTCAAGCCCAAGTGGAATTGAAGCTGTGAGAAAGGGACAAAGACGGGAACTGGTTTAATGATGGTGTGTCATTCAACCCTCCATGTGCTAGAGGAAAATGAGGGACCTCAGGTTTTCAGTCTTTCTGTGACTGTAGAGGGGCAGGAAGGGAGGGATCTGCCTCATTCCTGTCTCATCTGACCATTCTTTGTGTGACCCTTCTCTTGCCACTGCTTGCTGCCTATGGGAAATAGGGTGTATGATTAATCCCTGCTCAGATTGCAGGGTTACTTGGATGTCTTACTGCAAAGCCATACTGTGTGCAACTGCAGAAGTAAGGGAAGCTCCTTTACACTTTATACTGGTGAGCTGAGGAAGAACTGATTTATTAAAGCAAGTAGTGACAAAGTTCTCAGCAGCACTCATGACGGATCTCAGAGGTTTGGACAGATTCATCGTACCACCATGCAGCCAACCCTTCCTAAGCATGGAGTCATTGGGAGGCCATGAATGCTGTAAAAAGCAAGGGTCTAAGAAACTTGTAATGGAGTTCTTGAAGCTGCCAAAGGGCTAACAGCCAGGAATTCTTCTACATGGATTTCCTAAGACTCTCCTATCCACTTGACCACAGCCTAGCTCTTTACTATGCCAGACTGCAGCAGTTTTTCAGGAAGCACAGAGATAAGATGCACTGTGAGGAACAATGAATTCAAAGTCCTACAGTGGTGTCCTTTCACACAAACAGGTGCCTTTTATTTATACAGAGGAAATACATATAAACAAACAAACCAAAAAATCAGAAAAAACCCTCAGTCAGCATCCAGCTTCCTGTACTTCCACTAGTTGCAATGATTTTAGCCTGCTATTTGCATAAGAAAGCTGACACTTCTGACAAACCCTCCTCCACTCAGCTAATTCAGATCAGCATTGTACTGGGTAAGCTGGACCTGCTGACAGAGAGGGGCCTTGAAAATTCAGCTGCTTTGCACTCTCTCTTTCTCTTTCTCTCTCTCAATACATCTGTAATTGCTTGTCTGTATTTCACTGAGCAGATGTGGAAGCAGTCTTGACTGTGCTGGTGTAAGCCTGTAACTATCTTTGACCTCGATGAGTTCATGCCCATCTACGTCTCAAGTTGAGAGGGAGATATTTGTCCAAATAATTTGACACTCCTCAAGCTAACTCCTGTCACCTCATGTGGGAGACATGAAATAGTAGACTGGTGCCTCTGCTGTAGTGTTCTCCCTCCATAGTATATCACTTGGGGAATTTATCTCAGGCTGCAGAAAAAAAACGTAACGATAATTGTTTCTGTTTCAGCAGTTTTTAGTTTTGTTGCCTTTGAACTGTGTCTGGAAACAAATACCTTTCTTCTTTATTTTCCTCTTGAGACTGTCAGGAGATCTGCTTTCAGGTGGTTTAATGAGAAACAAGCCTCTGTTGACAATGTTCAAGGACTGTGATTAATTGCTTGACTCTGCAGCATGCCTCCATCTAATATTTAAAAAACCGGGAGTCAGGGGTAGGACTATGCCCTTTCAGCAGTGGATCTGTTCCTGGGCACAAAATAAGCCCACACATTCCCTACCACAACATCTCAAGCTCTAAACTGTGACACTGCAAACAGGGAACTACTGCCCTGTTCAGGTCCCATCCCCACAACCTTCTCTTGCAGATTTGCCACTTGGATTTTTCTGTGTCTCACAGACTTGGAGCTGTGGCTGCACACTGAATGTCCAAATGCCAGGCAGCAGCCTAGCCAAAGGGAAGTGAACAGAAGCTTAAAAATCCTGTCTGCATGGTGAATAGACTGGTCCTTGGCTATTCCATCTCTGCTGAAAAGCAGAAGGGCAGGCTCAGATCAAGGACTGTAAATCTACCTGGGTTCAGGGACAAGCTGAGTAAGCTCATGGCCCTTGATCATCACCAGGATGCAAGGCTCTGGTTCTGCTCAGGGCTGAGACGCCCTGGCTTAGGATTATTTCTATAAAGGTGGGCTTGGCACATTCCTAAAAACAAGTACTATGGCAGCAAAGAAACCTAGAAGCAGTTTGCCCCCACCACCAGGTTAGCTTTATAGACTAAAAATTACTGGAAAATACTAAAAGTAATTTGATGATCCTAGGACCTTCAAGGCATCTCTTCTCTTACTCTTGCTTTGTTGACACATGATATTCCTGGTATTCCTGAGATGGAGGAAGTTCTGTGAGAACCTTAGAAAGGATCCTTAATGTTTCAGAGGCTTGTTTCCTCCAGGAATCAACTCCCGTCAGTTCGTAACAAAGATTTTTCACACACAGAAACAAAGTCAATAGTGCTGGGGTGTACTGGCAGGGCTTGAACATTTTCTGACCCATCTGCTCACAGCATGCATGCCTGTCCTGCACCTTGGCATTTTCTTTCCATATGGGTGAGTGCTTTTAAAGTTCATTTATCAGTTTTTCCCCCTCTCATGACAACATGGCAAAATAGCTTAGTGTTTGTATTTGCTTGCTGGCCTAGAAAACGAATGGCCAGCTATGATGCTGCTGGGTTAAAAGAGATTGTCAGCAGAACTGTTGCCACAGATTTCCACAGGGACCAAGTCTTTGCCATTGCCTGAAAGGGAGTGATCAAGCTCTGAAGTGGATCTGACTGGCTTCAGGTTTTGCAAACCATCTTCCAGCCCCTCAAACCAGACCAGGTCTGCTTCAGCCTGAGGAAGTGTCCCTCTCTGTGCTACTTTGGAGCTTGAACTGAATCATAGCAGTGCTATCCAAACAAGAGGAACTCCCAAATGATGTGTATGGATTGAGAAAATGGTAATTCCTCTTGGAAAGACTGGAGAGAGACACAGTCAGGGGAAAAATCTCTTATAGTGCTCTGCACATTGTTACATCATCATAAAGGACCAGGACATGAGTCTTTACCTCTAACATAACTAACTTTAGTTTTGTTAGGGACTGACTAAAGTAATTTATTTCTTTTGACTACACATATCCTGCTTGAAGCAAAACTAAAAAGCAAGCAGTAAGTCTGCAAAGATTCCCTGTTTTTTCACATTTGATTACTGCAGCAAAAACATAATATGGTGCTTAAAATTGTGTGTGACCACCTTGAATTGGGGAAATGTGTTGAAAAAAATGGGTCCTGAAAGGGCAACTTTTTCTTCCTTGCCAGTATGGGTACTCAGTGACATGGAAAACCAGGAAATGTTATGAGGGGAATGCAAAGGCTGACAGCAGACATGTAGTAAACAGGGTGAAAAAACCCAAATGCTGTGTCTGAGGAAGAAGTGTGTCTAACACACAGTTTGTCTCTGTTGTGCTGGATTAATTTACTCTAGTGTCTTATTACATGCTATTTTAAAATTAAAAATTATATTGCAAAAATTCTACTCAAGCAGGCAGTAAGTTTTTCACAGCCAAGTGTAGAGTCTGCTTCATTCATGGGGCATTCATTAGGACTTAGGCATGTTGTGATTCTTAGTTATTTCTTTGTGATCCATTCTCCTGGTTGTGTCATACAGAGCTATTTGCACTTTTGGGAAGAGTGAGCTGTGGCTGTAAAACATGTCACATCAAATTGGTGAGGTTTTACATTCTTTCTCTTCTTTCTTTGCATATGGACTGCAGAAAGCTCAGAAATCACATCTATGAATATATACATATTATTTCTGTATTAATTATATCCCCTGTAGATGCTATGGCATGCTTGCAAAGCTTTGATTACTCATCCCACCCTGAGCTGAGAAACTGCTGATCCCCAGAGAAGAGAGGGAAGACTTTGAAGTCTTCCAACACTGGTTTGTCATGGAGTGAACAAACCTGAAAGAGAAATGCAAGCTCTTACTTCTGATACAGTAGAAAGCTGGCAAGTTCCTACAGATTTTTACTCTCAGATGACATCAGCTTCTCTCTGGCAACTTACAGCTTGTCTAGCACTGCAAGGTAAATATAGCCATGCCATGCAGTGCTCATCACATCTGAGAGTGTATTCATGTCTTCCCATTCTTAATCCGGGAAATCAGCAAACTGCAGAGCAGATGGTGTACGAACCTGCAAGGGCAGATCTGCAACCAGTGTGCATTGGCGCATCTCCCATATAATGGAGACAGAGGTTATGCTGATTTATGTCCTTTGAGATTCTAGCCGAAAGTAATGGCATATTCACTTCTGACTTCAATAGAAGCAGACGCTGGTGTTGGGAGTGAGGCTTCCTTCCACTAGAGGAGAAACACAGGTGGAACATGACATTGAAGGGAGAGAAACCTTTAAAAGCTGCTTCAATAGCAGTGGTTAGATTTAAACACAGTGCACACCTTTTATGTTCGTAAGAACCAGGTTTCTGATGTGTAAGTGCATTTTTTGTCTGATGCCAAGAAAACAGATGTGAGAGTTATTTCCTAATAGCCACAGGCAGCATCACATGACTAATTCAGTATCTTCCAAATTTGGGTGCCTGCCTAGGCATGTGACGGAAAGATGGGAGGAAATTGTCTGACTATGTGCATTCCTTGTGGTAAGGAAAATTTAGCTCAGTGTAGCCCATGACTAACAAATACCAAGCACTCAGCTTCTCAGATTATAAAATCACAACATCCTGAAACTTGTTGATAAGCTTTTACAAAGCTTGGAATGTTTGAACGAAAGGAGAGCATTATAGTGCTCAGAAAGAGAATTTCATGGTGGCCAATAGGTGTGTACCTTAGATGTTCTGTTTTGGGATTAAGCCATTGCAAAATCCATCTGAGAGCGGAAATATGTTCTACCATTCTAACCGGTCTGACCTAAAACCCAGCCTCTCTCTACAGGTTATTCTTTGTTTTGCAATTGCCCTGAAACTGATGTGAGGGAATCTGATGGTACTGCCTTCTGGCATGGAGCTGTGGGAGGAGGTCATGCTCAGAACAAACTACCTCACAGACCATTAAAATAAAGTTTTTCAAGAAAATGTCTTCACACTAATGATGGAACTCGAACATCCTCCTCTGATCTCCTTGCAATTTGTCATTCTCTAATTATCTTGTGCAGAACATCCAGCTGCTTCATCAGCTCTCTGTAGCACCCTATACAGCTCTGCTGTTGGGTTCCTCTCCCTACCTCTTATCTCCGAGCAGTCCTAGCTAGAAACATACATTTAACCCTGTCAGCTCTGCAATGTTTCCTGAGCTGTGCCTGCTGCAGAGCAACATCCTTCAGTCCAAGCTAAAATTTTAACTAGACCTCTTTAAAACTCTATGTGATGCTGACCCACACTGTACTCTTGTTTCTCTCACTCAGCATTTATTTCAATGTCTGTTGTCTCTTGTCTTTATATTTGGCTTGCTGGGTCTTTCTCATAAAGCTTGTCTGTGCTAGCTGTGCCCACCACATGGCTTGTGTTTCAGAACTACAGATTACAACTGTTACAGTTAACACAAATAACCATATAGTAATAATACTAAGAGTGGAACTGAGTGTGTGTATTTAATGTGTGTGTCAAACTCACAATGAGGAAGTTTTTTGATCAATATTCAGGTAAAATGCAGGGTACTTTTCATGGAAACCTTTTCCATAAAACCTAGCTTATACAGACTGTTATATTATGCACACAGGCATATTGGCAAAATTATCTCAACTTAATGAGAGGTAAAGATAAATGCTTTCCCCTTGCTTCTTTTTAATCTGCCATAAAAATTAGATATATATTCACAAATCAAAAATTCACTTGATATGATCTGGCAAATTATGCTTTTTAAATATTCTTGGTCTCATAAAAAAAAATCCTAAGAAAGTAGCTGATAAAAAATTGCAGTGGCTTCGGTATTTTCCACTGATAATAGACTGTAAATTCATGTTCCTGGAATAATATCTTTTGTTTAGCTAGCTGTTGAACTGCCTGTGGTGTAGAGCTGTGCTACCTTTCCCTTTCTTTATTTAGCATTTAGTTATATCAGATAGGTTGTCTAAGTTCCACTCAGAAGGCAAATGAAAAAGGCAAGTTAAGAAATCCCACCCATGTCTGGAGTCTGTGGCCTTTTAGACAAAGATACAGTTGATAATGCCAGCACTGCTGTGGGATTTTGGGGAGCCCCTTTGGAAGGCTGGTGGATCCGAACGGGTACAATGAGATTTTTGCCCCTAGAGTTGCTGTAGTTGTCACTGCATGAACAACCTGCTCCAACCCACAAGTTCAACCAGGTCATCGCCAAGGCAGAGGTGATGGTGTGGATTGTCATCACCTACAGAAGATGAAGGACTTGGGGATGGTGTTAACCAAAGCTGGGGTGAGGTAGCCTTCCTGCTGTCTGCAGGAATGGAGAAAATGAAAAATTACTAACCTCAAGACAGAGGGGGACAAACTGAAAGTATCACTGTGAGTGACACAGGGAAAGCTAAGGACATAGGAAGGTATGGGCTTAGTGAACATACAAACTTGGCTTCAGCTATTCTTCTAATCTGGAGAAGACAGGCTCTTGTGGAGTCCCAGGGACCTCAGAGAAGAGGGTAACTGGTTTGGGGGATTTTTCATTTAGGGGATATGCCCTTGTGTTTTATTTTGTAAGGAAATATAACAGTGTATTTACATGGTCTCTACAAAGGCTGTTTATATCTGCAGGTCTTCTTGGTCCACTCTGTCCAGGGCATCACAAAGACATTTTGTAGGACAGAAGATTAAGCTTTTTGGGAGAAGATGTGCTTACAACTCAAGAGCCAGGACTGCAGTCAGAACAGAATAGGAAACAAGCTGTTGGGTGGAGGCTGCACTGTAGTCATATACCAGAGGCCTTAGAGCTAAAAGGAAGGTACCTAGACATGACTAGACCCCAGATAACATCAGACACCCTGGGAAATAGAGACTGGCCCTCTGAGTACCTAGGTGATGAGCATTAAAGACATTTTGACAGATACCACCACAGCTGCATCATTACTTTCAAAGCTTAGTTACTACCAGTCTCATTTATAAAAGTGGCTACTTCAGGAGCATGCACAGCTTTACCTCATTTAAATAAGCAAACTGGGATCTGAGAGGAATTGTAGCTGCTTGTATTCCTGCCCTGTCACACTATTACATACCCAGCATTAGATTAATGTGTACAGCTTGAGTGGTCACTTGTGAAGAAACAGACAGCACTGCCCTGGAACTGCAACAAATGCCATCAGTTAGTGGTATCTTTCAAGAGACGGGAGACCAAAAGTCAAAGTCGTCAAAGGAGAGAGGTGACTGTAGTGTTAACATGCTCCATGACTCCCTTTCCTGGTCTTCTTCCTGGAGCCATCTCCTCACAGCTACCACATCAGCATGGATGCTCTACAAAGGATTGTAAGGTGGTCTTCTGTGTCCTTGCCAGCTCATAGCCCTCTGTACTGCTCTCAGAGCCTTGATGAGGGAGGTAGCTTTTCTGCAAAATAGCCAAAACAGATAGTTTAGTTCCTTCTCTCTCAAGCCCCTTTTAAAATATGGTGTTGATTGATAGAACAGTAACTCATGTGTTTGTTGTAATTGTCTAAAGGCATGAGCAGTGCTTAGGAGAGATAAAGTGGTGAGGCTGCCTTGTAGAAGACTTTCAAGTAAATAACAATTTTGATTAAACACAGAATTCACATTCCATGAGTTTTACAAATGAGTCTATTTTAATCCTTAAAAATAATAGATCAATTAAGAAACCTATATGTGTAACCAGTGGCATTTGTGGTGTCTTGGTCCAGAAGCATATTACTCTTTTTAAGGGAGATGCCTTTAATTTTGGATGAAAACTTGGAAGTTTCATTTTAAAGTACTACAATGCCCTTGTTTAGGTAGGGGATTTTTTTTTTCGGGTGGTGTGTTTCATCATTTCTGCTGTCATCCATAATTTTTCAAATCTCCCCTCATAAAATTACCACAACTTTAGGAGTCCTGAAGAAATGAGAGTAATCTCTCACTGTAATTAGATGTTTCATATTTTATCAGACATTGCATGCAATATGCTGCATGGAGACTTCATATGAAGCCTGCCATATCTTTCTATATCTCTCTCACACACCTGATTGAATCACTTGGTGCAACACTTCTATGTTGCGAAGATGATGCATTTTATTATGTCAGGGAGGCTTTGTCTTATGAATTGACAGCTGCCAAGAATGGTCTCATCTTGATCAGAACATGAGCAAAGGGAGAAAACATAAAGTCATGTTGCATAGACAATGGCCTGCTCTTCTTAAGATGCAGATAATGAAAAAGGGCCAAGGAGGGACCCACAGAAGTTCAGTCCTTTGCCATGCATGCTGGTATGACTGGCAGTTCTAAGGTGTAGCTTTGAACAGCTATACAAACAATCTTTATTTTCTCATTGAGGACTCAGTCAGCCAGGTTAAATAATAAAAATTGTCTATGTAAGTCTCAGAAAGCTGTCAAGAAGTTAGAAGTTTGGCATTAAATTACATCACTGGGAGGATTTTGTGGTCTCAGCTTTCAATAGCTGAGGTGTCATTAGTGAATTTATGGCGATACTGCGGATGGCAATTTAAATTGTTGAAACATAAATTATTGAGAAACATGAAAGAACTCAGGAATAAACTAAGTGCCCACAACCACCAACTCATAAAAAAAAGGAGAGAGTGATGCTAGACATAAATGCCTCATCTTCTGTTTTGGTCCTGAAGGACCTGCCCAGAAGTTCCTGGGAAGGGATGCTGTTGCTCCTGAGAGAATGAAGCTCTTTCCCACTTACCTCTTTGGATGTGTTCTTTGATTTCCAGATCTGTTTTTCTTTATCTCCTGGGTATAAAATATAAAAGGAGAAACAATGTAAGAGCCACAGGAAATGAATTTATTGAGACCATGATCTTCAGAGAAAGATAGAGGAAGCCGCCCTCTAAAATAGTAGAAAAAAAATAGTAGTAAAAAAAAAAAAGATAAGAATAATTTAATAAGTTGCAACAGAGCAGGCAGTTCAACAATAGCAAAAAGGAAAAAAAAAAAAAAAAAAAACAGAGGCAGAATTATACAATTCAGAAAGAAAACAAAGTAACCACATGAAATACTTATTCCAGCACAGAAGGAGAAATAAAAATGGAAAGAACAACAATAAAGGACATATATTAAAAATATATTTAAACATAATGTTGAATCTTTACCACTACACTAGGTTGCTTGGGACCTGTATTTTGAGACATCAGCACATTAAGCTCTGGATATTGCCTTGGAAACCTGAGCTAGGGCTGTGTGCTTGGGCAACCATATCCACATCACTGCTACTGAGGTCCAAGCCGTGCAGTGAGAGAGTGACTATTCTCTTCTTTGAGCACTGCTGAAGTTCTTTGCCCTTCTTTGCAGCAGAGGAAAGAATCATCATTTAATTACAGCATGCTGCTTGAGTTTCAGGTTGCCAACAAGCTGTTTTCCCATGATACTAAAAAGTGTAATCCCGAGGACAAGGCTGAACTGGAAATCAGGGAGTCTGCGTGCTCTACCTGGGCATGCTCTTGGCCTTGTGATTGTGAGGGCCTTGCCCTTGTGATTAGGGACACTTTGTGCCACCTCCTTAACAGGATACACACTATGACTGTGCTATACATGAAACAAGATACATATATAAATGTGGTTTTGTGTATGTATCTATACATATATATGAATGCATGAAGTGTTACATTTTTTTTTTCCTTCTTGATGCTTAATGCAAGTTGTTTGTATTAATGGAAAACCAAATGGCATCAACCATTTCAATTTTTACTTTAGATTTATTAGCTCTCTTAAGATCAGTAATACTCTGGGAACACCACACAGCTACAGGACATTCCCTAGAATCTCAGCAGCCATAAGATCATGCCCTCCTGCAGTACTGATCCATGTTCCTGCCTATGCTAGTGCTGTCTGGAGGAGATGCCATGCTTCAGCACTGAGGCCCATCCATATGACCATGACTGGCCACAGGGAACAGACCTCAGTTGCTTCAGTCACTCACTCCTTCCCAAGTTTTTCACCCAGAGTGAGCAGTTAAAAAGGTCTTTCCTAGGTAAGAAATTCCATTTCCAATGTCAGTTCTATAATCAGACAGGATTAAAAATAGTTGGTCACTTCAAGCCAAGGTATGCGCATATGTCTTTGCCAGCAAACCCAGCATAGGCAGAGATGAGAGATGGTGTGGGGAAGGTTGTTGGCTCAGCAGGTACTGATAAAATGTTAAGTTTTTTCGTTCATATTTTTTAAAGCATTTGAAAAGTATTGTTGTCAGATGTCTCACTGGTATGAGAGAGTTTTAAAAAACCATGCAGCTTTGCAGCTCTTCCTATCTGCTGGGCAGGCTGAGACCCAGTCTTGCACAAGTTTGTTTCTGTGGAACAAGCACTTAAACCCAGGGTATTGTATTGGAAATTTGAGTTGCCTTATAGACAAACACTGTGTAAAGCTTTCCAGAAGAATAAAAGGTCAGCAATGGTGAAAGTGTACGAATAATATGATGAATACATGGGTATTTTTTTTCCCTCTGTGTTTGTATTACAACTCATGCACATACAAGCAACGGTACTAAAGCACATTATTAAGCTTGCACTATCAATTAATCAAAATGTAGGAAATGCCAGAATGAAGATTGCCTGTTCAGTCTTATTTCTGTTGCTCTTACACCTTATATATCATGCACAGTTTTAAGAATATCACATATTAATTCTTCCATATACTTATACTTCGTTAAGTGCACTGGGCAGATGAGTGCTTTTAGTGAACAATTATTCAGTGTTTTATGCTATCCTTGCTATTTAAGTCGAGTTTTTACACCTTATTTATTATTCATCCCTATAAATCCTGCAGTGAGGTAAGTTATTAACTTCTTTACAGGCTTTTCTGTGATACTTACTATTGTGAAGCCTGAATGTTTTGCAAATGATAATGAATATACTCTCCCACTAGCTCTGTAGAATTATGGTGAGAGTTACCTCCATTTTAGAGCTGACAAGTACAGAATTAGTAGGATCAGAAGTATGCCCTAAGTTTAGATGCTTACTTTAGAGTATATGGGTTACTAATCTACTACAGACTTTCTGTGTTGTTATTGGAACATTTGTCTCTGCCTTGAGGATGAAACATACATACTGGATACTGTTGAGAAAACCCAACGATCTACCTGAAGTTTGTACTATGTTGTAGTTGCTGCCCAGATGACAATATGGTTTTCCTTACAGTCCACTGCTTTTGAGTTAGCTTTTTAAACTTGGTCTCCTTGAGAAAAACTATAAAATTTTCACTTTTTGTGTGTTTCTGTTTGTTTTTTCTTTTTGTTGTTGTTGTTGGTTTGGTTTGGGTTTTTTGTTTGGTTTGGCTTTTTGTTTTGTTTTTAGTGCTTTTTTTTGTTTGTTTGTTTTTATCTAGTAGAGAATGAAGACTAAGCATTTCCAGCTTAGGGCTTGGACCATGACCCACTCACCTCATCTTCACTTTGGAGTCAGGGTTTTTTGCTCATGCTGAAACTCCAGTCTCTGCTTTTGAAATCCTCATGCTGGTTCTGTTTTTGATTAGTCTACCAATATTATTGCAGCCTACTAATGCAGCCAAGGAAAAATACCTAAGGAAGAAAACCATTGTTAAAAGGCAGCACTGGCATGAGAACAAATAGTTACCAACTTCCCACAAGACATTTAGGTTATAATTTGAAGAAAGATGCTTAAATATCAGAAAAATATGCAGTAGTCTTCTGCTCAAATGATGGGCAAAGAAAGGCACTTTCAAGATGCAGGCTAGTATGATCCCAGATGGGCAAGTGTGTATGTGGTGTCTGCAAGAGCTAGGGTTCCTTTCACTCCTGTGACCACTTGCCCCTTGTTTCTGCCTCAAAGAAAACAGGTTCCATGGTCTTGTGAGGTCTCTTCCATCCAAGGCAGGGTGTTGGCAGGTGCTAAGCTACATGCAGCTGGGTAGAGATCAGGCTTTTCGACTTGTGTCTAGTGTTCAGGGCTCTGAGTCCCTGGTTATGGCAGCAAAATTGAGAGCTTTGTTCCTTCACTATGTTTGGTCAGTCAGCCACTGAAGGTGGATGGACAGGGGATCCAACAGCTTTGCAAGTGTGAACACACTGCTGTGTGTGCAAGGCAGTTGTTGCTTAAATAGTCTTCAAGATTTTGTTTGCTAAAATTAAGGTATCCACTTGGTAGGGGTAAGTTTTGTCAACTTACAAGCTGGACAAATTTGTGAACAAATTCACAAGAAGGTGGATGTGTAGGGAGAAAGCAGTCTTATTCAGCTTGTCAAATCTTTCCTAAAGGTGACAGAACAAATCAGTTGCTCAGAGCAAAGGGCTCAGGAAGACTTTTTTAACAAATATAAAGCTAAATATCTTCCCCTGTAATTTTAAGTGCCTGAACTACAGCTTTCTGCAATTTATACAACTGCAGAAACCATTACTGCAGACACCAGATGCAAACATCTGGCACACATAAATGTCAGTCCAGACAGTCAGCATTCAGTGTATAAGGAATTGAAGAGGGTCTTACCATGGAGTGTCTGATGATCTTACAAATGGGTGCAGCTACCAGTCCTACCTGTAATCTTAAATTTCACTCTTTGAAGCATGTTGCAATTGCTCTGTATCCTTGCTGCATGCCCTGTCATGTTGTTACACAGCAGGAAGATCCCTCATTCTCTATATGATCAATACACTCAAGCGGCATATACACCTGTATTTCATTTTTGGGGTGTAATTTGGCTAGTGGGGTTCACCAGCTATGCACTGGATCATACCTGCACATGTGCAGAAAAGAAGTGTGTGTTTGTGTGTATGCAGATACATGTGAGCATACATGCACACATGTGTGCAGGGACGGTGGGGATACTTAACTTATGACTGACTTCACCCCAGAGCTATGACTATCCTAGCATTTGACAAGAACTTTCAGAGCAGAGGGTTTCACACTGTTGTTCCACTCCCCAGTGAAGACATGCCCCTTGCTGCTCATGATGATTTATTCACAGTACCCCGGGGGGGGGGGGGGGGGGGGGGGGGGGGGGGGGGGGGGGGGGGGGGGGGGGGGGGGGGGGGGGGGGGGGGGG
>JAWWEU010000091.1:47521052-47534403 GCA_035583155.1 Acropternis orthonyx
TAGAGGGTGTAGAATACACAGTCTTAGCCACACCCACACAGTGACAAACTGGTCCTGGTCACTATAACCAGGACATTAGATAAAATTACTAATTCAGCTCAAATAGTCCTCCAGATGTTCTTCACTGTCAGGATTAAAGAACTATGTAGTTCCTTTATTTGCGAGGAAAGAAAATGCTTGATGTTTGCCAAGAAATCTGTATGAAATGAAAAGACATTTGTCATTTTAGAAACAAAAGCTCACAGCTATTTGTTTGAGCTGTGAAGAATAACCCATCCAGAACAGAGAGCAGGGCATGTAAATGCACTATCAAGAACACAATGGCTATGGAAAATTAAATAGAGTCAGAAAATACCTCAGTCAAATTCCTCAGTGTGAATAAAGGATTGAATAGCATACTGATGGCAAAGTTAGGTGTTTTTGCAGTCTATTGTTGGTTGGCTTTTTGTATTGTGTTTTCCCCCTTCTGTTCAGGAAGACAAATTGGATTTCTGCATATTTTCATTTTCTAAGTGTGCTGGTACCAAATAATCTTAGCTTATCCACTATGTAAAGGGCTTTGTTGTGTTAACCTTGCAGTTACTTCTTCCACTTGAATAGATCCTACTCATTGAAGCCTGGCAGATCAAAATGGGCTGTGTTTTGTCTGGATGATAGAGTTCACCTTAAGCTGATATTAATAGGGGTTGTAAAATTGATGAGTCTGTGTGTATGTGCATAAATGCAAATAAGATCAGGAAGAGTAAATATACAACTACATAAAAAATCCAGGATTTTTCAAAGAACAACTCAGAGAAATCCAGAGAGAATTCATACTGATGATTTACAATTTGACAAGAAAATGTACCATGTGTCAAGCAGAGGAAACATGTAAAGAGAATAAAATGACATTGTCAGTCTCTGTAAGAAGCTGGCACATATTGGAAAGGAGAATTAATGCCAGCCCTGTGAGCATTGTCTGCCCCAAAGGCCATTAAGAAATGCTGATTTCCTGCCGGGCAAGTCCCAGCTACTCTGCTTAGGATGGCATCATGCCCAAGGGCAAACAGCTTCTTGCAGGAAGAACAGGGAGGCAGCAGGCTGGGCATGGAAATATCCACCAGACACTCACAGAAAAAAAAAACCCAAACATGTTTTGGTGCTCTATTCATCCTTCCCCTCCTGCTCCTTCTCTTTTATTTTGTTTGACAAAGTCACCTCCAGCCTCAGGCTCATCTCACACACATCAAAACAAAGTCCTGCTCCGATTGAGTTTAATTTCAGCAGCTTTGTTGGCTTATGTGCTTGAAGATGTTTGAATTTCCTGTCACTGTGGGTGCTGCCAGAAAGTTTCTTAGGTTTTTTTCTAAACTTGCAATTAAGACAGCACAGTGGTTCTTTGTAAATAGGCTGCTTTCAAGACTCTCATCAGGCAAACAATAGAGACGGTGCCCTGCAGATTTTGGTTCTTGCAGTAGTTCAAGGAATTCAAGACTATGCACTGTCTGTATGTTGGCAATTTCTATTTCTAGTTAAAAACTACACTCAAACAACAAGTTGTAATCCTAATAAATACAGATATAGTCTGGTTTGGCTTTTTTTTTAAAGCATTTTCTAACAGAGCAAAATGTTTTTTCACTTCTGTAGTTTGTTTTTTTTACTCATCATCAACATTCTCATATGTTGCAGGTCCCAGCTGAGTTCTTTCTGATCAGAAGACCTCAAATGAAATATTGTACCTTGTGCCACTTCTTTGTCTACCACCAGGTAAAAAGATTTTTAAGAAGGCCATCATGACACAAAAAATTCTTTAAAAAATCTGCCATTTCCCATCATCAGTAAAACAGAAGAAAAAAAATCCATAATGCCAGCATTAAAATGAGAAAACAAAACCTGCCTGAGGTTTCACAGCAAAAGAGGTTCAGAGTGTATTCTGAAATGGCTGAAATAGATGGTTAAAGAGAGAAATTTGAGCACTGATGAATATCACAATAGAAGTCTGTGAGAGTGGATGGTGTAATGTTGTAAAATAGGACTGGAAAAGATCAGACTGCATGAAGCTGATTCAGCTCACATCTGAACTGAGAGTAGGGCCTAATCCAGTCAAAATTTCAAAATTTGTATTGTTGGATTTCATCCCAAAATAAAAACACCTGGAAAACTGTCAAATCTGTGAGTACTCTGCCATCTTGAGAAGCAGAAAACCTCTTATATTTCCTTCCATTTTGTGTTGTATTTGAATGAGAGACATACAAAAAGATTAAGCTGAAGCCTTAAACTCAGAAATTTCTGGCCTTGGCTGAGGCATATTGTTGTGTATGGAAAGAGCATTTAAAACCTGGTATTTTGGATTTGCTTGCTGAAGAAAAGAGTGACAGCTGTGAAGTTCAGAACTGCATCTGGATTTTGTCCAAATAAAGCTTTTCTGACTGGTTCAGATAAAAACATTCTTTGAAGTTAAAAGAGTTGTTTATTTCGTTAAATACTATATGGGTATGAAAATGTTTATGTTTATGCACAATTATGCACGTAAAGGAATAATAGTAATAACAGAAATAGTGTTTCATATAGGATATTAACTTCAGACATAATTAATATATAAATCAAGCCTATTTCTTACATTTTAAAACATCACCTTTCCTTATGTAGCAGTTTAAAAAAAATGTTAACTCCTAGCTAATGACAGGGCTTCTAACAACAGACCAAACAAGAGTCATCAGGAAGCAAAGTCTCAAAAACTTGACACCAAGCTTCACAGGCTACAAAAAATATAAGTACTGAGCTGTGAAACACAGCACATATTGTTGCTAATAAAGAAACTATGTTGTTTTTACACTTTATTTCCTTCAACTCTTGATGTAGGCAGAGCAGTAACTTCCACACAGCTAGATAATTGCTTTCACCAAAATCTCTGAGCACAATATCATCTCTTAATGACACCCCACTATTAGTTCGAAGACGTTATCATAAAATTAATTAGGTTCCCTATGAGAGCCCTTAGCATTGATTTTGATGGCTGTCATATTGATTGGCTATTGAACTCCTCATTGTGCTGGTTCGACAAGGTCCCAGCCTGACTGCACAGAGAGCTTTTGCCCTGGCTAGCTGTCAATCTCCACAACGAGGCACCTTGAAAAGGTCAGGGCTACCAAAGACTGGCTGACGATGTACTGCCTTTAACTCAACTGAAAGAAGACTGAATTATGACAGAAATAATACCTTTGTTGAATTTCCTTTCATGAGGCAGTTATCTAGCTGATGATGAGTAAATTTGGGAGATGGGCTGTCTGTTCTTATCTGTCATAGGGATTAATACTGAAATGTCATGGCTTGACAGGAGAAAAAAACCCAACAAAAACAAACTAGCAAGCAAAGGAGGGAGAGGAGTGCTGGCAAGACAGGGTAAAGACAGAAAGTGTGTTTCCAGTCATTGGATCCTATAACCAGACTTCTCCAATGAGCACTTGCAGCTCCCTTTTTCTTCAATAGCAAGTGGCTCTGAAATAGAAAGGAAAGCACAGGAACATGATTTCAATGTCAGGCACAGAGCAAAACTACACCGTGAAACAGGGAATGGTAGGACCAGCACTGGGGAGCCTGAGGAGTCATGGAAAGCACAGGGTGAGCACAGGGCAGCATGACATGTTGCAGGTTCAGCTGTACACGCCTGGTGCTCACGTGCTCTGCCAGTCTGGAGTTCGGAAGATAAGCCCTAATTCTTTGAATGCTTTATCAGTTTGGGTCATTGCTGCAATAGCAGCCTCCTCACCTGACCTACTGTTGAAACAAGAGCTTCAGGACCTTGTTTCTGATACAGGCATCTTACCCATGCTGCCAGGCACAGCCTGGCCCATGTCTCCCAGTGCCCGACCTCTGCCTCCATGCTGGGAAACCCTGCCTTTCAGTGCCTAGCAGGCAGTGTCATCGCATCACCTCTGCATGGAGGTCCTGTTACCTTGACTACACTGAATATCAATAGACAAATAGTGGAACATAATGTCCAAATGTTTTGACTTTGGGACTTTACACTAACAAGACTAAGCTGTCAATTAAAAGCTATCCAATGCTTTATATCTCAGCTTTCTATAGTATTTGGGATGTGTTCCACCTTGTAATTTCAACCAGCTTCTTGCCACAAAATTCTCATACTAGCCATATCCTATCATGAGTTTGCTTCACAGAAAACTCCTTATGAACCTATGACTATTAAAAGCAGGGAAAATGTTTACTTTGTACATAGGCCTTCAGCAATGTAATTTTCCATTAGCCCTATTGTGCTGGCATTCATATTCTACTGGAAGTTCCTGGGTGACCAGAAGACCACAACAAACCTGAAAGCCATGCAGAAGCAGAAGCCTACCTGATTATACATGCTGATGACTGTCAGTAGCCATATTCTTCCATGGCCTATTAGGTAATGTATGCTGCAGGATCATTTGGGCCAGAAGAGTAGGTACAGGAGGCACCTGAGTAGAGGCTACAAGGAAAAGAGGTGCAGGAGAGGTGCTGGGGCATGCCCTAGCAGGAGACAGTGCAATACTCCAGGCAGAGGTGATGTGGCAGAAGAAGATTTGCTCAGTGCCAGGAAGGAAACAAGGTCTGTTGTATGCCTGTATGAGTGGATGCAGGTGTAGAAGGTAACACATCACACATATCCTGTGCCATGAAGTAATTTCTTATTTTTACTAGAGCAGCAAAAAACAATTTTTCTATGTGGTTTAGAGACACTTGAGCCATCCCTGCTGGTGTAATATAATTCAGGGACAGCAAGCTGAGAGTCAGGTCTAGCTGTGACAGTGGAATAGCCAAGTGTCACATTTCCTTTGTTGGTGCTACCAGCATGTTGAAGAAGTTTATGACAGCCATTGGTTTCATTTGCAGGAAGACAAGATGAGAGACAATTGTGAAGTTATTTTTGTAGCAATCCAAGCAAAGAGGAAAAGGGCATCTCCTTGGCTGATCTTCCCTAGTATGCAGGGGTCATAATGAACAGCACAGGGTTTCTATTCATCCCTGCATTTCTGAACTTTGACCTTCATTTCATTCGGTATGGAGCATCTTTTCAGCTCATTTTTCTCTTTGCCATTGTGCCCCTTTTCCCCCAGTAAAGTTAGAATATTAATTGAAATCTGAATTAGAACCTGATTGCAATCTAAATTGAATAGAGAGACATAATTTTCCAGTTTTCTGCAATCATAAAATGACATGGCTGAGAGAGCTAAATCTAATTGTGTGGGAGTTTGTTTTTTTTTTTTTTAATCTCTTCTTGGTTTTGCACTTGGTTTTGTATTCTAATAGACCCCAACACAGAAAGCATTTCTAATCAAATAGATAGAATTTCAGTCTGATTATGGATGCATATTTGTAAGGAGAAATGACCTGGGAAACAACTGGGATTGGAGAAGCATTTCTAAATTATATGTATCTAGTTTCTCTCAGCTGATAACATTTTTGGTATTCCTTTGGTTTATTAGCTTTGTATTCAGTGCAAAGCTTCATACTCCAGTGCCACAAGATACATTGCCATTCCTACAGCAGAGCAGTAAAAATGTCAACAGCAGGATTGATATTCAATATTACAAGTGGTGTTTCATGTGGAAGCCCTGGTAACAGTGGGCAGCAATTTGGTAAATCCTGCCTGTTTTTAAATACACATGTAGTCCTATTAATTTTATCGGGAAAATGTGATGGAGAAAATCTGTAGGAAGGCCCTCAGTAGTGTGGGCATGAGGACTTGTTCTTACGTAGCTGCTGCATTTTGTAAGGTGTGTTATCATTTTTTTAGCCTGAACTGGACAGCATGTTTTTGGTCACAAAGCTCCTCTTGATTTCATGGAGAGGAGATGAGTCTTGATTTCATGGAGAGGAGATGAGTTCTTGGAAAAACCTGCTGTTGGCTTCAGTGGGTAGATCAAGACTGATCCTGCTTTGCTTTGGTCATGTAACTGAGGAGCCTGATTTGGGAATTTGGTGACTCTTGATTCTCTCTTTGAGCAAGAGCAGTTGTGATATGGGCACCTCTGGAGGCTGCCTGAATGTGCAGCTGAGATAAATACTCTGCCATAAGTGCCCGGTTCTTTAGCCTGGGATGGCTACACCAGCTGTATGCCTTACTCAGGAGCCTTGGTTTGTGGGTAAGGCTTGATGCTGAGTGTGTATTTCATGTGAGAATCTCCTGCTTCACTTGGTATTGGGTAAGTGGGAGCCCAGAGACTTTGGCACTTTAAAAGGGATGCACAGAGTCCTCCTGGAAGAAGCTATGCTTGATTTCTGAAGGGGATAAAATGGGGATTACTAAAACAGGTTCTTTTTAACTTTGGGGCTATAAGGTTGGGAAAAATATCATTGCTTAATGGCTAATTAATATGCTAGTATCAGGGAAAATTGTCAGTGCCTTGTCATTTGTATACAAATTTGCTGTACTCTTATATTTCAACATTATAAAATAACTATTAAAAAGAGATCTGTACAAAAATACTCTTGGGATGCTTTTGACATCAGGTTAGAGTCTCTTTTCATGCAGATTACGGAGCCGTAGAACTATGTGCCGGTAGAGATGGAAAGTACTTTCTGAGTAATTTCTTTGCCAAGTGAGCCTGCTGGTGGTCACAGGCTCTGTCCTACCGAAGTTGCAGTTCCGTATGGCTCAAAATTAGCTTTTTTAGGCAAAGGTCAAATCGTGGTATCATTTACTGGCTACTACCTGGAAAATTTAATTTCATGCCCTGTAGTTGGTCTGCTTTCTTCTCCACTGTGGTTGGCAACTGTTTCCCTGCTGGTAATTAGAACAGCTCATTTACTTGAAGTGATTAATCCCCAGAAGCTAACTGATTTGGTAGGGCAGCTCTGGGTTGCTTGCATAACCCAGAGAGCTCTTGCACAAATGCATTCAGATGAATGGAACAAAAGCTACTTCTTGCCCTCCACTGGGCCTCTTAAGAAATTGTATTGTTTGTGATTTGTGTCTGGTCGATCTCTTCCTTGTCCAGTTGATGTTTAGTTAATGCAGTGGATTATGAAAAACAGAGGAAATTAGTGAGCTAAAAAGTGCCTAATTTTAGATGATAAGACATCAAAGTCATGTTAATGTTACTTGTTTTTTAACCCAAACAACTTTGCTTGAAGATCAATTGTCAAATCTTTTATGTCTTTTAGAAGCCTCTGAGGGGCTTCTTAAACGGCTGGTTTGCATTTTAACAGATCTTAGCGCTATTTCTAAGATCCAGAAAGCTGAGTCTTCATTTATTCTCAGAAATTGTCTCCTTTCCAAAGGATCTATTATGTCACTTATTTTAAAGTGGAACTACTAATCAGAATAAAGGGGGATTTCTCCTTTAAAATTGTTAATGTAATATAGACAGCAACAGGTTGAATAGGGCCGTAGACAACATGATCTAGTGGAAGACATCCATGCCCATGGCAGGAGGTTTGGAACAACACGAACTTTAAGGTCCCTTCCAACACAAAGTGTTCCATGGTTTTATGAATCTGATACTTCTCCTGTGTCCAGAAGAATCTGGTTTAGGTTTTTTCTTATGTCTTTTCTTGAGATAAGAGGACTGTTTCAGCTTCCTGAAGAGCAAGGATTTGAATGAAAAGGTCTGTGAAGAATACAAGAAATTCTTAACTATTATTTAGTTTAAGAGAAACTTATGGTTATATGGCAATGGTTTTGCTAGACCAATACTCCAGGACTTCTGCGGTTCAGATTAAAAGCAGTTCAAGCAGCTACAGCATGGTGATCACCTGCAGACTGAAGAGGCCTTTCTCAAAGGACAGTTATTTTGGTATAACATGAAACAACTCTACATTATCTGAAAAGTATTTATGCCAGCTACAAACTTTCATGTGACAGCAGCAGGACCAGAAGATTTGATGAAGGAGGAAGTTGGAGTTTGGCTAACAAAAGATACAGGACACCAAGTTTTGGGACCCAGTGTTTCTTTACCAGCAGCCAAGAGGTTCTTCTTTTCTTTGAATTCAGACTGAACTGTCTAATCACTTCCCATGTATTTTTAAGCCCTTTTTGTCTACAGGACTGGTGGAGTGGTAAGTTTTTACTGAGTAGGGTGTATATCTCTACCTCTGGAACAATACATCACTAAAATACATCTGCACATCACTAAAACTCTTTAAGAAGGTCTGGAAGATCCAATTAAAATGTCTTTTACAACCATTTTCAATACACAGTACTACAGAGATAGCAATATCTCTAACATTATTGCTTTTCTTAGAAGTGTGCTGCTTCTAAGAGTTATCCATTTGCTATCAGTGGATCCTGAAGTTCTCCAAGGGCGTGTTGGAGGCTAGGGGTGATCGCCTTCCTTTCCATAAGACCGCTTACTTGACCACAGACAATCTCCAGAGGAAACCATGACAACTAGGACTGCACAGTCTTTTGGATGCTTGTTTTGATGCCTACCCAAAGGGGGCTTAACTGGTATTTTAGTTTTGTAAGCCTGATCCAGAATCACCATAGTCAACAGGAGTCATGAAGCAGCTCCAAGGTGAGGAATGATCACAACAGATCAAGCTTTCCATTTTTTCCTCTGCCCAGGTACACTGACCAGGTGGGCTCCACATTCACCATTTCGCAGCAATGCTGTGCTTTGCCTATGTCCCTCTCCAGCCCTGTGCTCAGAGGCAGGCAATGCAGGCTTGAGGGCTGTCAGTCTTCACACAGCAAAAGTTATGGAGTTTACTGTCTACCAAGGAACTCTCCAAGGAAGATTTTAGGGCAGATGCTCAAGTATTTTTACAACACTTGAGATAAAAACCAACAACTGTAAGTCAAGTCTAAAGGTTAATACAAAGAATGTATGTTTGTCCTTTGGAAAAAACGAGATTTTTCTCATTTGAAAGGACATATGCACATATGTACTTTTTTTGGAGCACAGCTGAAATCCACCTTTTGCCTGATTTGTTTTTTTTTTGACTTCTTAATGAAACTCCAAATGTGTCAGGCACAGGGTTTTTATAAATAGATTTACTTAGGATAGTATGTTAATATTGTCTACTAAAGCACTGAGTTGCCAGAGCCAGGCTTAGTTTGTAGGAATGTAATGGGTTGCTAGTGGTTTGGCATTGCAGTACCATAGCAAGCCTGAAAGAAATTTGCAGGTCTCAGATAAATGCCATAGCTCTGGCCTCTAGAAGGTGAGGCAATTATCCCCCCTCATTCCTTTTGTAGAGGCCACCCTTCTGTCACTTCCAGGAGTTACTCAGTAATGCTTGCCATTTCTTCTTACTTCACAGTCAATGTACAGATGGAAGGTATCTGCTCTGGCAAAACCGGAGCACTAACACTCACAAAGCATTTTGACAATTTCGTCACTGATGCTTATTCACTTCCAAACTGTGAAGCATCCCTGGAACTACCTAAACTGCACACTGCCAGGGTGCAGTGACTCAGATACAGTGGCTCAAAAAACAACAGAATGAATAACTGTATAATTTAAGTAAAATGCATTAAACTGCATTTATTTAGTGTAGATGATAGAAAAGCAGATATTTAAAGCCATTCTAAAAGCGTATTTAGCTTTTAAATCCTTTGTGCAGCATGTGCCACAGCTCATTAGAGATTTAAAGTAAGGGATGCTTTTCGTTTTCTCTGTAGAATGAAATTACTTAGCAAGGCATGAGCTAATACTTTAGGAACACTAAGTTTCTCTACCATTTCATAAATGTCACCAAATTAAATGCTTGAAAACACATGGGCACCTGCCAATTAATCCTTGATTTTTCTCCCATCTTAACTTTTATACTTATTACTAAAGAAACCTCCAAACACATTCTAGAAAGTGAGCCTTTTTAAAAGAATCCAAATGTGAACTATAAATCCAGTGCTTTGTCTTTGTTGAGAATTTCTAGTGTTATAAATCCTACTTCACATCTGGAAATAGGTTCTTTGGAGTTCATTTGTTATTTGTCTAAGGAAAGGTCTCCATTGGCACAGAGGGGATTTAAGTAGGGTAGGAAGTAAGTACCCAATTCCCTTTTGTGTCTTTGCAAAGGTTTCCCATTGCTGCCTATGATGAAAAGAATTGGAATAACAGGCCTTACTGCATGCACTCTGTAAGGACTTTAGGCTCTCCCCATATTTTTATCATCCTAACAAGATTTTCATGTGGAAAAGGGGTTCTTGAATTGTGCATATTAAATATTTAGAGGAGATCAAGGACCATGTTCATTTCCAGGGGGAGGCAATCGAATACTTTAATAATTTCTTTCAATTTTAATATCTTAATTTTTTCCAGTTCTTCTTTCACCCTGTCTTTCTATGCCTTTTTCTAGATTAAAGTCAAGACCCACAGCTGGAGGAAATAAAATGACTATATTGCAAAGCTTTAAAATTAGCGTGGTTCAATTTCAGCTCAGAAAAAATAGAGCTCTCTGCAGAAGGCATTGAACTGCTTGGTTTGTGCATCTGTCTCATAATGGAAAGAACATAAACAGCTGCCCTATTGCAGAAAAAGGAAAAAAGAACTCAGAAAAATCCACCACCTACCTTTTTCCTGCACTCGGCAGCTAGTGTTCATTCTAACTTGGTAATGAAAGGCAATTCCATTTCCTCAGCATCACATTATCAAGTAGTTTCAGGTTGTCCTTAATCACCTTATTATTTTTCTCTTTCAAAGTTTATATTAAATGATTTAACAATGCCCATGTGATTTCCTTGTAAAGACAGTAGAATTGGTGTCCACATGCTGCGAGTTAGGACACACCACAATGGGAAAGCTGAACATATTTGTTCCACTGCAGCAGTAAAAGCAACCTTCCTTCCCTCCCTGCTTCCCCTGCCCTTCAAAACCTCTTCTCCAAAACCACATAACCATATGGTCAGGGTTATAAAACATGAAGGCCTCTGTTGCTGTAGCAATCCCAATAAAAAAAACCAAGGTAGAAGCCTTCACAAGACTTAACCTTCATTTACCTCTGATCCCTGGACTGTTTAGCTCTGCAGTTTTTAAGCACTGCTCATATCCCCCCCAAAAAATGTTTCCTATTTAAATAGTAAAAGATTTACTACATGAATATCCTTGTCCCACTCTGCTGTATTACACCTCTCCTGGGACAAAGCACCGACTGGGCAGGGTAAAACACCTGCCTTACTAATACCATTAATAAAGAAACAATGCTGAAGAGCCTGACAGCATTCAAAAACCTGGCCTCTCTTTGAAGTTGAAAGAATCTCTGCTGGGTCAAATGGATTTCAGGTAAGAGGTGACTTTTCCCCCAAATGATGCTGGTCTGCCTTAGGACAACATAACAAGCCAGAGATCTGCACTGTTCAGATGCTGATATCCCTTCTCATGCCACTGCCAGCTTTGCGGAGGTCCCAAGAGCTCTGTCTGAATATGCACTCATGGTCCCTGACTAGGAATGCTCTTAGCATCCCACAACCACATGCCCTCTTCCACAGGCAGGGCAGCTGCCTTCTTTAGGCAGTCCAGAGTGGCACTCTGGCTTACCCTGTTAAGGCTAGACCATATGTCTGGCCTGCACTAAACCTGTCTAGGCATGTATTGTGTCTGCGTTAGGGAGTGTTTGGGGCCAGCCAGCATTTTCCTCTGCCACAGACTCCCTCTGTTTCTGGTACACATACAGAGTTAAATATTACAGTGCTTAAGGTGCCCAGGTGGCTTATATGACACAAATCCTTGTCCCAGGTTGCCTGCAGAGAAAGACAGATAATTATATTTTCAAGGTGTGCTTTGTATCAGCTTGGGCTAGAAATGAGTATTATATCCTAAATCCTAATGAAAGTGAAAATTAGAACCTTGTGCGTATGAAGGAGCTCGGGTTGTGTGAAGAGTATTTGCAGCACCTTTACTTTGAGCTAGTTCTAAACAAAAAGAGGGACCTCCAAAATTATCAGGAGGTCTGTAGAAAATCTGTGGTTTTAGATATCAGCATGAAACTGTGCCTCCTCTGAGGCTCACTCATTACTGTTTTAAAAGACTAGCTGTCCATTAAAAATAGATTTTAATGATCAAGCTCCTTTTTACATTGTATTGACAATTATATTGTTCAGTCTTCAAAATCCTCTGGAAATCTGACACGATTCTATAAAAATCTATCTGTATTTGAGACCTATTTTGAAAACTTCCAGCACTGAAGCTCACCAGTACAGTTATAATCTTCCCCCTTATTCGCTCTACTGTAGGCAGCTTCTGCTATTTCTGTACTGCAGTAGCATTTGCTGACATTTCCATGGGGATGTCATATATTAGGTAGCACTCCAGGCTTTGGTTAGCAATACATGATACATCTTGAAGTAGTTAAATTCCCCATGCCATTTTGAAGTTAAAATCCCGTTTCATTTAAAAGCTGGACTCCTAACTGGTAACTTGTCTGGAATAGTGGGTGGCAGGTCAGTGCAATTTGAAATGGCTAGGACAGAGAAGGAAACCATGAAAAATAGAGCAATTACACTACAGGTCAAGGTTTGTTATTGGGTGGCATGGTTTCAATTTGGTGCTGGAGCATGGCAAAGAGTCTACAAGGCATGTGCATGCATTTTTCTTGTCTGCCATTTGTAAGCAATACTTGAGGAAGGGGGAACATATAGTCCAATATAGCTATCTTGAAGGCTTTGCTTATGAGGCTTTTTTTCCTTTATTTTTTTTTCTTTTTTCTTTTTAATTTCTTTTTTATTTTAAGGAAGTCATTGTTAACCTACATTTGAAATAAAAGCATCCATGTGACACTTTAAACTGTGAGCTGTTTGCCAAATCCTGGATCAAAGGTGTTTGAATAGACTGACACAATTTTTTTTAAATAAAAGCTGCACATCTGGCCTGAGAATCAGTCTGCCAAGCTTTAGTCTAATGAACTTTGAAAGCAGCCTCATGCTAGCAATTCTGTAGACCCAGGTTTCTAGTAGAGTTGCTGAACAGTATTTATAGCCAGAAGGCACTGGTATAATGACAGTGTTCTGTGCTAGCAACTGATTGACAGACTCCTGATACAGTGTTGTTTCATGAAAATAAAACTGGTCTTGATTTGTCCCCCATCATTTATCAGCTGGCACATGAAGTCTGGATGTTAAAATTTTATCACATCAGAACAAGTTAATGCAGTCCTAAGTCCAGCAGTGGAACACACATCAACAGCTTATACAGCACAGTTCTTCATATGTTGTACCATTCCTTTTGCTTTATTATGCAGACCCAAAGTTGGTTGGAAACTTAAAAGCTTTTGCTGAAGCTGGTGTTTGTTGGAAACACCCTTTTGTTCTGCACTTTCCTTATTGCCAGATGGGAAGAACTCTTGACAGAGTTGAAAGAAACAAAAGATCCTTGCTATACTCAGCCCAGAGAGTTGTAGCCCACAGACCCAGACAGTCATGAAGAAAAAATTATTTCCTGTC
>JAWWEU010000091.1:47553626-47572990 GCA_035583155.1 Acropternis orthonyx
GGAAGTTATTTTTGGTTTTTCTATTTGTACATATATGTATTGTAAATTTGTGTAAATATATATCTATATCTATAAGTTTTTCAGTTTTAAGTGGTTTTTTTTTCTCACTCCTTTGTTGAGACTCCGCGCAGCTCTGGGGGTCTTGGCATTTTGCCAAGGTCCAAACCAAAACAACTGGTATTTTGTTTTGTCAAAACCAAAAGCTGTAATATTCCCATAGATCTTTCTAGATACCCATCTCCTTCATGGCAAGGTCATGTGCTATTGACAGCAGTGTATTTCCAAGCAAGTCATAACCAACACATATGAGGGGCAGCCTGTACCTGAAAAAATGAAGAACAAGTTGCCATGCATAAGTATAGTTCAAAATAACCAGTAATCTGAAGCTAACAGTCAAGTATTTATGTTATTGTGGTCATCTGAGTATCTTTGTCCTCTTTTAAGAGAATGTAACATTAAAACAGTGAAATAAAGTGAAACTGAGAGTTTTTGATAATGATAAAGAAACTCAGATTTCGGAAGGTCAAATTGTTTTTCATTTTGAAAGAAGGTCAAGCGGTTTTTTTCATCTAAAGCATTTAATGTCAAGGGCACTATCCTTTCCAAACTTTTACAGAGTAATATCTATCTTGTCTGATAGCACTGAATTATGTAAAATGTATGTTTTTTAACTGAAGCCTGCAGTAACACAATACTGTGATGTTATACTGATCTATATATCTAGAACATAATGTTATTTTACCTAATCTGAGTTTTTCGATATAAAATTCAGGAAGTCTGAATATACATGCCCAGATTTAATTAGTCAGCCTCAATTGTGCCAGTAGTTACATATTGAAGTAAAATTCAAGAGAATATAGTGAGAGTAGAAAAGCCATTTTGTTGAGCTGTTCTTTGAATGTCTGTTCTGAAAGAAGGTCACAATCAACGGCTACAGAAATAAGTCTGTTTATCCAGGAACAATCAGCACTTTATAGAGAACAGAACAATTGCAACAGAAAAAGTGATGTCCCCAGTGGCCCAAGGTATAGACTCCTGACTGACAGGAGACCTGAACTCTGGCCCTGAACAGGTTCTTTGACTCAGTGATCTCTTACACTCTGTCTGAAGAGCACAAGCTGAATCTAAGCAAGGAGGAGCTTCGCGTCTTATGAATTTTCTCAGTTATACAGTCTGTAATTCATCCTTATACCAGTTATACTAATTAACTACTTCCATCAATTTTCTACCCAATTGGTTTGATAAACTAATCAAACACAGGTTTTATATACAGGAAATTCTTTTAATTTTAACAGGAATAGCTAGAATGTAAAAGAACATAAAAGGCGACACAATTTTTTTATAGCACTTTTTACAAGTCTTCTTGAATTTGCATGAAATTCTAGTAGGCTATGCTTTTGCTTAGGTAGATGGCATGGAGGACATCAAGGGAGTCTATTCGTCACACTGACTCTGACCAAAACAGCAGTGAAAACACATGATAAAAATAGAAATGCAGCCAGTGGGACACATAAGTGATAGCTAACTTGGCCACAGTCCTCATCTTTTCAAGTTCACTTTCCTTTTATAATTAAAACTCTGAAAACTCATGAAATTAATGACTTAGAAGCATTACTTCTAATCTTATACATTGAAAAGTTTGGAAGACATTGAATATAAGTTAAGATTATGTACAGGCATAACACTTATCTTTGTTTGTTTCTTCCTTTTGAATCTTTCAGTTCACAGAAACTACAAAATGCATGCACCTGATTTATTTGCCTATTATTTATATCACAGTGATGTCAGGATCTGGACTCAGTTTTCACCGAAACTACTATATGCTCTTGTCAATTAATCACTTCTCCAAACAGTGTAAGTATAAATAAGTAACATGACATATTTTCCAAATTTTTGATTTTTTTTTTCTCTCACAGTGAAGTGGTCATACAAAGTTTGAATAGAAGAATTTCCCAGAAGTAGGGTGAACAATTTCAAATAAATTACACTATTTGATATGTCTTACAAATAGTTTGTGGACAGAGAGGAAGGTGAAATACACTTTCATGGAGTCCTTTTCACATTCAGCTCCTCTTCATGCAGACTTGGATGCCTGCTGTCAGACATTCAGCACCAAGTGCTAATGTCTCACTACCATAAATTACTTTGATGGTGTTATTTTCAAAGACCGTATACTATCACACTTATTGTATTTTATATTTCTTACTAGACTGACTAAATTTTACTTGCCCTTGGCTTCAAGTTGTGATTTATGTTACCATCAGACTTAGGAAACCAATTTCCTCAAACTGAATTATCTAAAAACAAAGTGTTGTAAATTCCAACTGAACTTTTGCAATTGTTTTCTTTTTCTTAACTGCACAAGCCCATTATTCCCCTGGCACACAAATAATTTGTAATGGGCTGCTAGATGTATTTGTTTAATGCATCCACTCTCAACTTAAACAATGTTTTTCAGCAAATCCAATAGATGAAGCATTAAAAATAAACAGAAAAGGCCTTCAATAGTATTGACTTGGGTCTCATATAAAAACAATTTGGATACTTCAGGCTGGAAACAAGTGTTTTGTTACAGAAGCTGATCATTCCCTGCTGTACCTCATGCTAGCAATTTCTTTCAGATGTGTCCTCACTTAACATTTGCCTCAATCATATTGCATCTCCATGGAGCCCATATTTCCTCCTGAAAGGCATCTCTCTTTGACTTACTGTCATGCATTAGGTATCAGGAAAGTAGTTAAAATCACGTGGTTTGCTCATGCTTGTATTATGTGCCCAAAGTGTGTCAGCTGGTACCATCTGCAGTGCCTGTAGCAGTGTCTAGGAGACTGTGACAACTCAATTGCAGGCTGGAGGTTTTGAAAAACAGTGAATAATTACTATTCCTGCTTAGGCAGGAGGAATCCTATGTGTAACACTGGAGAGGCTACATCTGTTACAACAATTGCTAAGTCTCTGCCGATCAACAATGTTACAATAAAAATAGTCATCAATCTGGATAAAAATCACCCTTTCTTTCAGTTCCAGCCCACTGATCTGATCCAGTTGTAACTAATAAGTTAATGCTCTGTCACCCTTTCCTTTTGTGTGCTTTTCTTCTCAATCTGCTTGTTTTAGGGAGCTATGCAGGATCATGCCTCTTAACAAATGATGGCAGTAAAGTAAGAAGGCAAGAAAGCTGCAGTTACTCTTGCAGAGAGAAATTGAGTATTTTACAAGAACATTGACTTCTGAAGTCCCAGTTCAAGAATTTTCTGTAAAACCATTGCTTTCAATTAAGCCTGGTTTTCAGTTGTCTTGGATAAGATCCTGACTCTTACTTATGCGGCTCATAATTGCTACTTTGCATTTTTAGAATAAATATAGTTTGTTAATTAACTTAAAATTATGAAAAGTATTGTGGGATATTTTGCTCAGACAAGTTGCATGTCATTTGTGCAAATTCAAGGCTGATTTTAGTCAGCTTCATTTTACCCTAGCCTAAGACCTAACTGACCATTTGTAACTCTCTCTGGGGTCTTCCTTAGCACTTGGCATGTGGTTTGACAAACCATGTCATTCTTCATGCTTTTTGTCCAGAACTGATATGTGAAGATTTGATACTATCATTACTGGAAGACAAACCCCAAGCACTCTTCTTGTGAAAATTTAAATATTGAATATGATACGGATTTCTTCCCAGCTGGTACTTTATTTTATGTTAAGCCTATCAGAAATAACACGACAAAGCTTGGTTTCTGACCAGTAAAAATGAAATTGGAGCCGTTGAGACCACGAAAGAAGGTGTATTTTGAAACGGCCAGTGACGGAAAACATGCAAGAGAGCTTCTTACACAATAGAATTCTGCATTGCCATGAAACTGGTAATTACTGAAGGTAAGTATTCAATGCCATATCAGATATCTTAAAACAATGATCACTGCAGTGTTCCAAGTTTTGTTTTCTTCATACAGTGTGACAAGAGACATAACAACAGATAAATATCAAGATAAATTTGTTAATATTGCATTATTGGCAGACAAAAGAGAGATCACTTTACATCGGAATGCTGAACTCCTGCCAACCACCAACAAGTGAATAGCTAGTTCTGTTTTAGAACTTACTGCTAATGGGGAAAAAAAATATGTGCTGCACAAAAATAGAAATAATCTGAATGTATTTGAAAAGGTTTAGGTTCTATTCTTAGAGTCCTCAAAAATTAGCCCTTATGGCAGAATTTGAACAATACAGCTTGTGTAGAGGCAGTGGCAAGTAATTTTTCCATAGCCTCTTACATCTCTTCAGTACTTTGTGAAAAAAGAGCACAGTGAAACTGGCCAAACTGGTAAATACTATTAGTCTGATTTAGAGATGCAGAGGCAAGTTCACATGAAGAAAGAGTGGCTTGGATAAGGCCACCCAGAAGATGGTCAGGTACCAAAAATCATGGCTTGGGAAGAGACAACATAGAGTTGCAGGTCTGGTTTGAGAAACCTGAGAGTCTGAGCTGGAAATTACATTTTGATATATAATTAAAGAATGAAAACTATTTAAATATTAATTTTATAGCAATATGTTCTTTACTTTGCTGCAAATATTTTGGGGTAGTGAATAGAAAGGCTTAAATGTAAGAAACTCTAAAGTGTATTGATCAGGTAAGGGCTGAGATTCATGCTCATGATGCTTCCAAGAAGCCTGACCTGTGAGGCTGCTGGCAGTAGTTCTGCAGGAAACAGACTTTGGCTTTGTGGTCCTCTGTTTAGGTAAGGATCTAGATGATTTACTGAGTTCATGTAAGACTGATGTTGGGAAGAGAAGAAGTGCTGTGGAAAGTGTATTACTGCCACCTCCTCACAGAGATGTGTTCCTCTGTTTAGGGAGGGAGACTGTCCATCTTCCAGCTCACAACACCCTTTTTATAGCATGTTCACTGAACTTCAGTCCTTGTGTGATAATGATCTCTGTGGAAAGTATGCTGTAACTAAAACACAGGACTCCATGCACATCCTGTGCTAGAGGTCTCCTAACCTCTATAAGTTGTTTTCTGTATCAGGTTATAGACAGGCCTGTGGATTAGACACACCAACCATAAAGATGGTGAGGTGGATCTCACGCTTAATGCAGGTATTTGCATTTCCATCCTGAGTTATAGCAGACAAACAGACACACACACAGAAAACTGGTGAAAGAGATACATTTTACAGCAACATTAATGAACTGAATTATAAAACACTTGAGCCCACTTATTCCTCAGGATCTTCAGCCAGGAGACTGGAACAACTCTTTCAGAGTGATCTCATCTCATCTCAGGGGGAAAAAAGGAAACAAAAGGCATATTTTGATTGATTGGATAAATACAGATGTGGCTGGAGCCAGGAAGAATACGTTATAGAAGTGACTAAGGGCCTTGATTATGGTCAGCATATTGAGAACACTGGCTTTAGCTGTGGCTGCAGACTACAGCTCACTATTCCTTCACTTTCTGTCTGGCAAAGCTTGTGCTTTTTTTCTGGAAAGGACTGCTGACAAATAACAATAGAATTATGATCATACTGGTTTCACTAATGGTCAGTTGGCATTTCCACTGTCAAATTCCTCTTCCAAAGACCCATATTTACTGGAGTTCAGCATATTCATATGGTGCATCCAGATGGCAATACTTACTTGACCATATTTACTTTTTTAAATTGTTCCAGAAAAAAAAAAAGTCAAGATTAATTTCTATGGATAGAAATAAAAGGAAGATATTTTCTCATCCATTATTATTACATAATGTGATTTGCTCTAAATTTGCCTGTTTTATAATTTTTTTTGGGTTTTCAGCTAATAGGACTTCAATATAATAGTTTAAAAGAGTATCCTGCGTATATCTGGTTATATCTCACCATAAACAAAATGGTTGTCTAACGCTGGAGTTCTGTACCACAGGAGAATATTGCTGTAGGAATTATCCTGTGGGAGTTTTTGGCCAGTGAATGCAGCAGACTGGAGAATATTTTCTATGTTCTCAGACAAATGAATGTGTCTAGCATATACACAGCAAGTGAAGGTCACAGACCGGCAGACTAGCTGGGAAAGAGAAAACACAAAGGACATAATTACAAGTATAGCAATAGCAAAAAATATGGATGGCTCTTTTCATTGTTTTTCTTCGCTTCCTTGAATATCAAAAGTGCCAGAAGGAGATGGCTGTAGGAGCAGCTTTGGTGAGGATAGGGAAAGACATGATGGAGGCTTTTGTGGAACAAGGGAGGTAGTCAGCATGACTGAGTGGAAATAAGTGTAGAGAAAAAAAGTTAGGTTTAGCAAGAAGTGGTGCACAGCAGATCTTCAAACCTAGGGCATTAGACCTCTTTAGAGAGCGCTGGGGAAACAGGAACAGGCCAAGATCCAGAGAAGAAGATGCCACAGCATGAATAAGAAAGATGCCTTTAGCAGAAACCTTGCAAGATCCCAGCAAGTGGAGAAAGAAGTCCTGTGAGGAAGACTACGGTAGCTGAAAAGGAAAGTGATTAGCCATGTATGAGTGGTTTGGTTGCAGGGATGGAAAAGAAGGGCTAGATAGCTAAAATGCTGCAGCAAATGTGGCTCATTTACTCCATCCTCTCACAGGCGGTGTACTAGGAATCCACAGAAAAAGACTGAAGGTCAGTGAGGTGAGGACAGTCACACACTGCAGAAGGTTTGCACCAGATACTCTGTTGTGCTGTTCCTTTTGCTGCCTGTGGAGGCCAGAGAGAGGGCAAGAGTTACTTGGGATATTTATCAGAAAGGAAGCACTCTGTCAAAGACTTTGTAGAGGCTCAGCTCATTCTCTAGGCTTGTCCACCTCGTCACCCCATTGATGAAATGTCACATCCACTACATTGCTGTGCAGAATAAGCTTCTCATTATTTGTGCAGAACATGTACAAGGTAACACTGCAGTGGCATAGCGGGTATCTGACGTTTGCATGTGATTACTGTGACCTGATACTTGTGTAACTGGGGAATGAAAATGCTTTGCTTTATCTGAAGTAGATTTTCCATGTAATGACCATGTAATTAAATTAGAGATGGATAAACTTGCTGAGATTTTATATGAGCTCATAGCAAAAAAATGTGTTTAAATAAACTTTATGTTCAGATGGGTCTTGACAACCAGCAAAAATGTTATTTATCATTCTTTGCTAAGATATGATCTCATTACACATGGTGAAGCCCTGCAACACATGCAGAAAATGGCATTAGAAAACCCCCTTTCTGATACTATCGCTGGTTGTAAAGTGTTAGATGCAAGGCTAATGAGCTTTGTTCCAAATGCCAACCAATTTAATTCTCCTCATTATCTTGGCTGAATAGGGATATTTATTAAGTTTCCCCACATGTGCTCACTGTGGCACAAAGGCAATGAATCATTCTTATGCCACAATAACGTGTGGTTTGGCTCTCTCCATCAAGAAACAAAGCTCTGACTTTTGCTCTGCAGGAAAAACGCAGAACACAGAGCACAAAAGCAGGTGTTCAGAGAGGGCCACACCTGAGGGGATCTTGTTACGTGGCATTCTGGGTCATGGAGAGAAAGAAACTTGACTTACTGAGGCTACTAGCACTGCTGCCACAAGTCTGATTCTATTCTGGCAGGGAGGAAGTTGCAGCAAAATCCAACCTTATCTTCAGATCACAATTTTTTTCCTAGGTATTATGGAACTAACACCTTGCTCAGGGCTGCCCTGTAATGCACTCTGAAGGTTCATTAGCTGTAGAAGCAGTTTCTACTGCACTGTGTTGATGATGTACACAGACCTATCACTCAGGGGAAATCCAAGTAGGTGGTGCAATCCAAGTACAAGAGGGTAAAAGACGAGAGAAGGCTGTTATCCAGGGCCACACAGGAAGAAGATCAAGAAATGGCTTGTGTACCCCAAGACCACCTTCTGAGACATTTGAGGCAGCCTCAGCACAGGAGATTATGAACTATCCTAATTTATACAGAGTATCAAGTTCATCTGATCTGTCACATGCCTCAGAAAATACTTGTGCTGTCTGCCAGGTAGTGTGTGTAACTTGTGGGTTCATGGGGATACACAAGCAGGTTCACTGCTGAAGTAAGAATTCCAGAGTTCAGTCCTCAACAACTGGCACAGTTACTAACTTTTACTCAGCTGGCTTGGAATTTTGGTTTTATGAAAGTGAGCTTGGTGAGAGCGGGAGTGCAGAACACAAAAACTAAACTGACCTTTCATTACTCAAACCTCTGCATACTTGTTATTCTTCACAGAGCAATGAGATGTCTTGGGGATGGAATGCCAACCCTAACCTTGAATCTCTTTTCTTTCCTCAGCTTCTGTCAGCTGTGCTTCCTTAACATTATTTCAAGATCATTTAGGTATTTAATTCATTAGACTGCAAAGCCCTGTCAGTCTAGCAGGGCATTTCCCAGGCCATTAGACATGTCTGTGTGTAAGTTCACACCCATTTGATATGCCAGCTACAGTTCACAATGATAACAGTTTATTGGACACTTTTCAAATATATTCTATAAATCAGACTGAAGGCAAAATTTTTCTGAGCTTCTCTTGAATAGACTTTACAAACAGCATATGCCATGCAGCATTGCTTACCACCAGGTAGGAAACATCTGATATAAAAAAAAGCTCATCAGCAAATGGTGCTGGCAGAAGTGTTTCTTCACTGCACTGAAGAGAAAAAAAGCATACTGTGGGATTTTTAGGACTAGCCCATTCTGGTTACAATTTCTAACCTCCATGTTTTCACTGTATTTCACAAAGATTTATTAGTACATGATGACTTAATCAATCCAACCTTTAGTAACAGACATAATGCAAAAAGCCTGTGTAATTCAACAATTAATCAGAGAGAATCAAATTAAAGAAATTGTCAAAAAAAAAAAATAAAAAAAATTTAAAAAAAAAAAAAAAAAAAAAAAAAAAAAAAAAAAAAAAAGACCCAGAATAGAAAATTGTAACAAGCCAAATACAGAAGAATCAGAGAATTTTTCACCTGGGAAATTTCCCTGGAGGAGGCAGGTTAAAGAATTATGCAGCCATTGAGGGAAAGGCACCATATCTTTCCACATACCTAAGATCTTTCTAAGACCACAAAACAGACAGCTTTTTATTAACCTAAGCTTGACAACAGGTCTAATGTCTTCAATACTAACATATTGTTTAAAAAAAAAAAAAACTAAACAGAAAAAACAGCAACCAAAAACAAAACCAAAGGATTCTACATCTTACTCATTATTTTCATGAGACTTGTCACTTCCCAATTGCTTAGGGTTTTTCATGGAGGGGGGGAGGAGACTCAATCATCTCTCATCCATTCTTATCAGCCTGTAGGCAAATTTGCCAAGTCTTGGTCACTGAAAGGAGTCAGATTTGAAAAATGCACTCTCTGAGTGATGGTTCAAATTTTACATTTAAATATGCTGTGAATCTTCAGAGTTTTATGTGAGACTGCTTCAGATTGAAGGAAACTCAAGCCAAAAGTGGAGAGACACACTGAAACTCAGTGAGACTTGGCACTGTGTCTACTCTGCTGGGGCAGGAACAAAGGCTCGGCTAACAGCATATGCTATATATTAAACTTTGTTCTTTGTGTGTGTAGACAGAGAAGAGGAGAGAATGAGAAAGGTAAGAACTCCAGCTCTCTTCTCAATTTCAGATGAGCTTTTGACCAGATTATCTGGTAACCAATGGAGTCTGGAGAGAGCAAGATATTTTGAAGAATCATTTCATAGAGTAAAGTTTTAATTTGATGCTCTCTCTGCTTTGTAGGAAGGTTATTCATCCTCCACAATCCTATAAAATTGATTAAAGTATATGTGAAAGTGGGCACTATTGCAGCAATTGTCTGCTTTGTTTTTGATGAAGAAAACTCCTTTTTTTTCAAGCTAGGAAATCTTTTATTGTTAGGGGACAGGAAGTGTTTCCAATTAAGCAGTTCATCTACACTCTAGAAATGTGTGAGCAATCTAAAAGGAAATGACAATAATTCTTCAGATCTTCTGTGAAAATTATAAAGGGTAGGGAAGCTCCTAGAAGAAAGCCATTGAGTTAAACAGTGCTACAGCAAATAGTGTCCAGCAATGAAAATAATTTGATCCAGTGCCCTTTTCACATCAATTAAAGTTCTGTCTCCAACTGATAAACAAAAGGGGTTTAAGATACATGTAGCAAAAGCAAAAATCAAGGATTAAATTTGACAAGAAAACCCAAAAACCTAGCCTCGTAGGAGGAAATTATAAAGCCACCTCAGTTTTCTTTATCACCAAGATTTCTCCTGCAGTTACAGAGGGTTAATGCTTAGACAGTGGGGTACTGAGGCTTGTATTGGCCTTACTGATCAGTTCCTGAAAAGCCTTCTTTCCTCAACTTTGCTCCCCAGTACTTTTGAAAAGTTCTAGACTTCAGTACAGCTACAAGAATGCTGGAAGGAGTGGCTGATACGGCAGAGAGTTGTGCTATCATCCAGAGTAACCCTGACAGGCTGGAGAAATGGGCAAACAGGAACCTAATCAAGGTCAGTAAAGGGAAATCTGAAGTCCTACACCTGAGGAAGAAAAGCTCTATGCATGGGTAGACAGTGGGGGCTGAGCAGCTGAAAAGCTTCTATTTTTGGAGGTGTTCAAAAATTGACTTAGAATCATAGAATGGGTTGGGTTGGAGCAGACTTTTGAAGGTCAACTATCATATTTCCCAAAATATCATTTTGTTGGAGAGAAAAAAAAAAATCCAAAAAGTTCCAGTTAACATATAGCTGTACCTCAGAAAAGGAGGATGATGAGATTGACAAGCAACTGTTAAACTTCCTGTCTGGAGCAAGACAAAAGATAGCCATCATCTCTAATTATTGAACAAAACTACTCCACCAGCACATCATCAAGAAATGCTTCTATGTATTTAATATAAACAAATGTCCGTAGTTTATAGTAAGATGTCAGACGTGTTAAAGTGATCCTGAACAATTACTTGCTGCACTACATCTGCTAGACATTTCTATCCTCGCTCACATAGAAAACTCTTAAGGTACATCTCCACAGATGGCTGGTCTCAGTAGAGTACTTCAGCCCACACAAGTGTCTATGCAGCCAAGTCTAGATAAGGCTACCATGTATCCAGCTTTTCCAGATGTGTCAATTTCTCCAAGTTTTTGGAGGTGTTGGCGGATCATGGGCCACTGCAGAGCTGAAAATCTTGGAGGCCGAACCTACTGCCTGGATAGCCTGTCAGGTATTACGCCAAGCAGGACAGGCACACTAAGACCAAAGCTGCTAGACAGCACTGGTCTCACTATGCACATTCACAGGTGTTTATGCCAGGGGAATCTCAGATATGGTACCTCAGCTCTTTCCAGTGCTTAGTTATGTCACTTGTATATGGTGCAGGTCTTCCTATTCCCTACCACAGCACACAGTGAGAACACAGATGCCTTCAGTGTGGGATCTGATGTGGACAACTGATTCTAGTACCCTGCTTCAAAGTTTGTCTAAATTTTTCACAGAAAAATAGTTCATAAAGGTTAGTTGGAGTATCACTTGCCAGTAGGGGTAAATTGCTCCTTAACACTGTAATTTTATTTTGACTCAAATCACACAGATGTAATTAATTTTCTCTTTCTTTTCTTGTCCAACAAAATATTTCTGTTCCCATTACTCATGTAGATGTCTAGCTCACCCATGAAACATTATATAAATGAGGTTGTTTTATTGGTTGTAAATGTCTTGTAATTCAGTTTCATGTCCTGATGGTTTTGTTTTGTGGGAAAGGCGAGCTTCCTTATAACATTAATTATTTTGTACACTTTGGTCATGCTGTCATGTCTTTTTGCTCTCTGATCTAAGCATTTCTACACTTTCCACACTTTCCTTAAAAAAAAAAGAAAAAAAAAAAAAAGAAAAAAAAAAAAAAACCAAAACCCGCCCCCCACATTTCCATTTCTCTAACCATTTTTTTCCATGTATTACTCTGGACCCTTAGTATTTCTGCAGTATTATTTTGAAGCTGATTGACCTGAAAGGAATAGATAGGACATATCACTGGCTTATGTAATTATATTATAGTATTTTCAATTTTGTTCTCTATTCTTTTTCTCCTACTTTCTATGAGTTTGCCAACACTTTTGCTGCTCTCAAAGCATGGGGTTTGCCTAAGATGTCTGTTGTGACACTTTTTTTGCTGTATGGTTGTGATTAATTTACAGCCAAGAAATATGTCATTCTGATTTTTCCTTCCAATTTAAATTAATTTGTCTTTGTCTCCAAGGAATTTAATGTACCATCAAAATATCTTGCTTTCTTTACTCCAGCAGAAGTTCCTCACAGACTTGTCTCACTTGGACTACCTTATCTATGCCCATGTAATTTACAAATCTTTCCTCCTTATTGTGTCACTTCTTTTGTGTCATTCCTAAGGCGGCTCTTTTCTTTTTTAAAAACCTGACATTTTGCCCCCCTTTAAAATTATCTGAATTAGCAGAAGCACCCCATACAGTGCCACAAAGTAACTTAATGCGACAGCTCTTGTCCCTGTAGGAATACTGAAAGAGAAAGAACAGTCAACACAAATTAAGTGATTCTGATTTATTGACAAACCTGAGTTTTACACTCTGGTGCTAGTTTTCTTATGAGGATGGGAAATTTTCCACCCTATTCCTCAAAACAGGAAGGAAGATCTTTGTCGCCTGGCAGGAGAAAGACTGTGAGATCTGTGAAGAAGCTCACACAGGATTGATGTGAAGGATGTCACTTTCAGGGCTACGAAGTCACAGGATTATGGTGAATGTGTCAGTATTCAGTCTAAAGAGACTAAGGTTTTGCATTGTAAAGTGGAATTGTGTGCATACAGAAGTTATAAGACCAATGGAAGAGATGCAGAAACAAGAGACAAAGTCATGCGTGGGGATATGCAAGGAGCAGAGTGCTGAGAGAGGAATGGAAGTGACCAATCACTTGCATTTTATGGGTCCAGCTGGGTTTCCTCCCTTCTGATATGCACAACTGGAATTTCTATGAATTTCCCTGATTTTGATATGCCTAAATGTGAAGAGACAAAATGGCTTTGTCCCTCCCTGTGTAACCAGTCCATACTGCAGCTTGCTCACTTAATCTAGAAAGTGAGATGGGAGGTAGTCCCAAAGCAAGCTCCTGTTCCCAGCACTGCTCCAGAAACCTGAGCTCCTCTCCAGGCTCTCTGACTGCTTTCACCTTTACCTCTGTCCCTCAAGAGTTCAGATACTATTCCAGGTAGGTATTCCCCATGCCAGTATGGCAATAGAGGTAGGTAAGGAGCAATTCTTTGAAGGGGTGTGGTAAAGAGGAACACAGACCTGATCTTTTTATTCCATGTAACAAATAGAATATGCATTGTCATTCAGGTCTACAGGATAATTGCTGATTTCAGTGAAGTCTTGGTGAGGATTTTTCAAATTACTTGTCACAGGCTATTTCTGTCATTTGAGCAAATTCTGAAAACCTTTTAAACTTCAGTAGAGCTAAGTTGCTTATCATTGAACATTATGATAATTTACCCATTGCAAACGTTATTGCTAGAAATTCAATCACATCATTTATTCCTTAATTCCTTTAAATCTCTGGATGTCTTAAGTCCCACTCTCAAGACTTTACTTCTGTTTCACATTTCTTCCATTTCACGTTTTGACAATTTAGACTCTGGCATGTATAAAATAGTAGGAATTTCCCTAGTTTACCAGTGATGGATTTTAGCACATATTTTATCAGACTTAGCATGTGAACAGTAAAACTGAAGTATCCCAATACTGCAATCAGTTGCCCAAACCTCTTTAGCACCTGGGAGTGAAATATGTCTTTGGGTAATCTGTTTCCTGTTGCAGTTTTAAAAGTCTGCAACATTTTTATAGGCTTAAGAATCAAAGTGGCTAAAAACTAAACTTTGTTGGCTCACCCTGGGCTAACCCCTATAAATGACAAACAAATCAGCATTTCAGAATTAAAAAACAACACCAAGTGTACTACAAAATCCACCAGAAGTTTACTGCAGTGATGCTAACAATGCTAGACATTAAGGCAAGGAATTTCCTTTTTGCATTTCAAGAGTAAAAACACCACAGCTGTTTCTCAGTGGATTCCCAGCCAAGTTGAAAAGGTCACTGACCCAGCCATAATGTAAGACTAAATACTGCGAATGGTGACTTCCCTAACCAGCTTTTCTCCAGAGCACTATCCAGTAAAAGCTTTCACCCTAGGAAGAAAGTATTTTTCTGGTGCATGTCTTGCACTAAAGCCTTACTTTAAAAGGGTAGCAAGGGTATTTGCTCTTCTACTGATTGAACAATCTGCAACAAATATTTAACAGACTGATAGGAATAGGGAAATCTGTTCCTGAAAGTGACATGCATTACTTTGAACTACTGCAGAGTGTCAATGATTAAGAAAAAATATTATCTTTAGCCTCAAATACCCATTATATAATCTATGGTGTGCTTGATTAGAAACTGCAAGGGTAGTAATTTCTTTTTCTTGGCAAAACATCAAAGTTACAACATAGCCTTAACAGGAAAGGCAGAAGCCAGGATCTGGAGGAGCTCTGATGATGTGACTTGCATGAAGGGACAGTAATGAAGGCCCCATAACTGAACACAAGTGCAAACACCTGTGTGCAGGTCACCCTCTACCCTCCAGTGAGGTGAGAGCTACATTCTCATTTCCAGGATAGCAGGAAAAACTGGAGGCCTAGAAGGGTCAGAGCAACATAGGAAAGCTTACTGGTACAGCTGATCGCATTTGCACAGACATCCACCATCTGCACTGAACTGGCACCATCAGGAAACCATGGAGAAGTGCCTTACTGGGAGGGGAGGCACCTGCAAGAATAGCTGGAAGCTGGTGGGAGGGCATAACCAGGCTAATACCTCCTTCAGCCAGACAGAGAAGAAAAGCAGTTGTCTGCATTTAATTCTCCTTGCTTACAAGGAGGGAGAAAATACAACTTTAGGTTTATGGGAATTTCCAAATAGATTTTCTCATTTTAGCATGCTTTTTTTTTTGTTTTGGTTTGGTTTGGTTTTTTGTGATACAGTCTGCATTTTGAAGGGTTGAATTATTTTACCCCTGAGTGGGCATCTGCAGCCATCCATAAGATTACCTTGCACCTACTTTTAGGTGTATAGTCATATTCAAGCAGTAAAAGCCATTCGACCTTACTTCATGCTTATCCTTAACTGATGCATCTAATAGTTAGGAATTCTGCAGCAGTGGTCCTTGATATACCCAGGCAAAGGGACTTTTGGGATGCAGTGACAGGTGGGTTAGCCAGTAGGTTTCAGAACTCACTGCAATACTCTGGTGTCCATAGAAGAGGAAGACAGCAGACACCTTCAAAAAAGAGCATCTGGTTATGGAAATGATAGTGGCTAATTGTCCATGTTCTCATTGATAATAAAAAAGGAAAATAGCCATTATAATGTCAACATTTGCACATAAACAGGGAGGCAAAATGTAAACTAAACTGTATTTGCCATTTTGAAGGGTTATTTCCAAATGTTCCCTCTCTGCTACAAGCTAAACAAACCTTGTGTACATTTGCACTTACTTCAGGTGTTCAATAAGAAGCCTTTATTTCAAGTACACTCACATTGACTCTCCTTCCTTACTCAAATTACAAAAGATTTTGATGAGGAAGTGTGTGTTGCTACACAGAATATCAAAAGCAAAAAAAAAAAGAAAAAAAAAAGAAGTACTTCTGTGTTATTGCATCTGCCCTTCCTCTGTGTCCAATGCATGTAGCTTGCCCAGAGTACAGCTTTATGGGGCACATGGCACATTTATAAGTGAAGAAAGAGAGAAAAGAGTTTATCGGCAAAATTTTTGCATTAGAAACCCGTGTTTTATTTTCTTGTGTAAACATTATAGAGGTGATAATTCAGTGAGAGTACACTGTAAAGACTAGATTGAAAAACCACTGGAGAGATGTTTAAAGGGAAAGATGCCTTTAACTGGCTATGAATGTAAATCTCATTTTTGACTGATCTTGGGAATTCATAACCTACTTACACTGCCCACTGCAGTTTTGAGTTGAGATGCCAAAATAGATATCAACAGCTTGTCTGGGAACCAGCTGTGATAAAGGCCTGCTGACACAACAAAAACACAGCTTTGTGTATCTTCTCAGATCAATGCAGAGTGGAGTCAGAAGACTTCATCCCAGTGTGTGCCTGCCTGTGCAAACACAACCAAAGTCACTCAAGCGTTTTGGATACCATATCTTCCATTTCTGGAAAGTACTATGCATAGATGTGTGCATAGGCACAGGAATCATCCAGTAACTCACAAAGCTCTAAAGTAAGAGAATTGTTAATATTTAGTTCACCCACTCGATAACTCAGATTGAAAATTATGGAATAAACACTATCCACATAGGAAAAAAAACCCAAACAAATCAAACTAAAATACATTTTCATGCCCTTATGAAGTATGTCAGAAGAAAACCAGTACACAATTCCAGGGGGGAAAAAAAGGAATCAATTTCATGTCATTTAAGTGACTAATGGTTCCTTCATTGAGAAATTGATTTTTTTTGTTGTTGTTGTTTTTTACCAGCTGCCCTTCTTTCTCAGGTACTTAACTTTTCTAAAGTTTACCTTTTCCACAGTTTGTCTATTAATAAACCTTTCTTAGTGACTGATTAGGAGCCATGTTGTCATCACTCATGTTTCTGAATGTAAAGCCAGGAATCTAAAAGGAATTTACATGAGTAACCCCATCACATTTTACTACATTCTAATAATCAGTTAAAGGAGCAAAAAAACCACTGGGTTATCTTTTTTGTTTTGGTTTGGTTTTTTATTTTTTAATTTTGTGTCCTATAGAGTTTAACAAGGGAATAGAAATATGTCACATTCTGAGAAATCACAAGATCAATTGTTTATTCTTTCAGATGAAATAACATTTTGAAATATACACATTCACTTTTCAAAAGAAATTGCTACTTCATGGGGAGAATGAGTTTTGTCATTAGCAGTCTCACTTCAAGCACTGATATTTCCTTTTCATACATTTTTTCTAAGCCATAGGAACACAGTTGCCCTTTTCCTTAAAATTACTAAAACAACTTTGAAAGAGCCCACCTCTGTTCTGATGTTTCTGGTGGTGAAGGAGAGGCAAGCCCAGGAGATTCCAGTGGAGGTACCATGGCCTAAAAAAGATCTGGTTGACCTTGCTCTCTGGCAGTGCATACTCTCACTCAGGGTTTTGAAAATGGAAAGTTGAAAAAACTTCTCAGAATTTTTGACAAAGTAGGTTTTTGTGAGAAAAGGCAGCAGCAATAGACTTAAAACAAGCCCCAAGCAGATTTCAGGTTTCACCCCACAAAGCTTCTGTCCATGCAGGATGTTTGGTGCAGGGAAGCTCCACCAGTATGGTCACGTAAAACACGATGATAATCCAAAATAGCTGGAGAGGCAATTACTCTGATGCTTCTCTGCAGCAGCAGCTGCGTTGGTAACACTCCATCTGGGAGATCTGTGTTATTGTCTGCCATGTGACCTCTGCTGTAAAGATGCTGATGAGGTTGAGACTCTGTGCAGCAAGCAAAGGATACTGCAGGGCATCCAGGGTTTGCAGCCCTGAAATAACCTTGCTATGGGAGCTACTGAAAGTGAGAGTCAATAGGATTCCTATAACTTCCATGTTTCTTGCCTGGAGTTCTCAGATCAGACATCTTCACACCTCAGGTAATCATGGCTGAGCCGGGGCATTTGAACCTAGGGAATTTCAGGTTAAGAGTCCTTCTGAAAAGAGACCATTCAATGACTTGAAATTTTTTTTGGTGGGAAGTATTCCTTTCCACAACCACTTTTTAAGTTAACATGGAATACTTTACTCCAAGAATGTCCATGAAATAGAAGAATTAGTGAAATGCAACCCAATCCATTTTTATACTATTTACTGTACACAAATTAAAGCCATTGTCAAAGATTATAGCTGAGGAATATCCAGTCTTTCTTGCAAAAGGGTTTTCTTGTTTCCAACACTTCCATTATCGCAAAACTAACATTCATGACATTTTGTATACAAAATGTCTGGGCATTATGCAGCATCCCAAGTGACAAATGGCACCAGATCCAGCCCACCAGGAGAAGGGAAGTCAAAGAGTAGAGAGGTATGAGGAAGATCTGAGACCTTTTATGCTTTTATTTGCTCATCTGCTTTCAAATCTTAATGTTTTCAGCTGCAACAAAACTCATTTATGCCCACATGTCAACTTTTGTCCTGCATGAACCTTGAAAAAACCTTCTCACTAGTGTCTCAGTTTCACCCCATTCCCACTGGAAGCTACCTGATGGAAAACCCTACAGGAGACAAGTCTGCCAAGGCCCAGTGCAGGTCCGCAGGATACTTCTGCCCATCTGCAAAGCCAGAAAGGCCCCATCCAGACTTTCTCTAGAGGCAATACAGCTGGGCATGCCTGGCACTGTTCTTGTGTCAATACTTCTTACTGTCAATTTGCATGGTTATTGTTTTTAAAAATCTCTGCAAATTAAATGTCCAGCCCAGATGGATTAATAACTGTATCTGACCATATGATCACGTCTTCTAAATTTTTCAACCTCAAAGTCTCAAAGCAAAGATTTGATAATGACATCCTTTATATCTGCAGGTATTCCAGCAGACTGAATCCTCCCCTGTGTTATTAAAGCTTTAGGTACTACTTTTGAGCAGAGAGAAAACTATCTCTGGGATTGAAACATGGCAGCCATTTACAGATACACAGCAGTAGCAAGGAATAATTTAGCAAAGGAGTGTGGAAGAAATGCTGCTTCCAGTTGAGGTTGCAGGAATCTTAGCAGGTAGGAAGAATGAAATTATCCAGGTTGGAAGCAGACCAGGATGCCATACATACTGCAGACTTGGCATTTCTCAAAATGAAATAGCAGATGTTTTTCTGAACTTCTCTCAGGCATATGTTTTATTAATTAAATCTCTTACTCTGCCTCTCTGCCTTTGGCTCTTTTTTTTTTTTTCCAAATAAATTCAAGAAACATGAAATATAATTATATATAGATAGATAAATGCATATATATATATATATATCCACATATGGTTTTATACACTTCCATGTTTTTGTTCAGAACACACTCATTTTCTGAAGTAGATGAAAGGTGGGAAAAGTTGCTCTCTGGGGCCTCATGATCGTGTCTAGTCTCCAGCTGCAAGAAAGATCCAAGACAGACAAAACAAGAAGATATTCTGGAGGCAGCAATTTAGACTGACAGGGTGATAGACAAGGTGTTTGTATAGATTTTGCTACTTTTAACCTCTCAGAGGTAGCAAAATAGCTACAAGGAGTGGGATGTTTTTGGGAAGACAGGAGAAGAGATGTAACTGATGCACTGAACAGACACAGG
>JAWWEU010000091.1:47600736-47620418 GCA_035583155.1 Acropternis orthonyx
TAATATCTCTTTTACATGTATGACATGTTTTAAAGCCTTAGTCTGCTCTTGGATCCATTCACTTAGATCCTAGGTTGAACTCCATTAACATGTTGGGCTATAGGGCCACTGATTGGGAGCAGTTTGCCCCTTCAAAGGGTGTCATGTATCAGCTTGCAGCCTCCTATATGAAATGCATTTAAGATTAAATAGCAGTCCCTTTCATAAATTACCCTCACCTTTCTGACATACCTGTGTTGGAGAATGCATTAGATTTGGAAGTCCTCTGCAGCTATTTTTTTCTTTTAAGATCATTTACTCTGTCATGCTATAGCAACATAAACACTGTACCCCATGTTCATTTTGAAGGTTTCTCCTTCTTTTGTGGCTACACATCTTGACCTTTGACATCTTCCTGTAGAAGAGAACAATGGGTGAAGAAGCAATAATTTCTTAACTGCTTTAGGCAGAGGTCAGGCAGGGTGATAAGCTGAGAGTCAAGGTAACAATGCAGCTGACCATCCCATTGTGAGTGCTTTGTATGTCAGTGAACTTGATTCGTACTTAGTATGAATAGAGGAACTCTCAGCTATTTCAGGAATGTCAACAATTTTGTCTTAAAGAAACTTTGATCTTGCTCCATTTTCCCAGGCTCATTCATTAGCTGAGAATGTGAAGTCTAAGATAGGCTCTCTCTTCTGGGAGTCTGACTGCTTGCTACTTAAATAAATCACCTGCTTTTTCTCCCCTGTCCTTCTTGCAATAAAACCGTCCCTCACGGGTCCTCTTGCCGTATGATAAAACTTTTGACTCCAAGGAAGTCTCTCTCTGATGCATGGGCTGAGAGGAATGCCTTTGATTTTTGAAATTGAGGGTCAGATTTTATAAACATACCACCCCAAAGCTGACCAGTCCCCATCTACCTCACAGTAACACGAGACATTCTAGTGACCTTTTTGATACTTCTGACAATGTGGAATTCGAAGGGGGGAAAAAAAAAAAGGGTTCTTGTCTTTGCCCTGCCAGCTCTGTGTGGCTGGAAGTATGGAGCTCTCTGTTCTTTCTCCCTGGACAGACTGCCTTTTACCCTGGTACTGTTGAAGTAGTCTCTGAACCTCCCCAAGCAGCACAAACACCAGCTGGTCTAAACTTTCACATGCTGGGCCTTTCTTTTGCTCTTCTGACTTGGGATAAAAATTAATATTCTAAGCCAGATTCCATTTTCACTGGTGTTACAATAATACTTTTACAACAAAGACACTTTTCTCTAAGGATCTGATTTTTTTCTTCTTTCCCAAATAATTAAAGCTCATTTCCCACCTTCTTTTCTCTCCTGCCCCTGCTGTGAAACAGGAAGTCATCTTTTAAAAGAATGTTAAGTGAAGTAGAGAGAAGCTAACTGATTCATCCAAAGGTCATAGGGTGTTGGCACCTGAAGTAGAGAATGAAGCAGAGCATCCCAGGTTTCTTATGCTAGCCTTCAGAAAACATGCTCTACCTCAGGTTTCCTGTACAGCACCACCTATTTTTTTTATTTCCTCTCAGTTTATTTTATATCAGATCCCATTTTTTTCAGTCTGCCAAAGTTCCTGGCTTTGCAAGCAACATGTTCATGTTCTCAAACAAACACCCAAATCTCACTAGCACAGTTGTTAAGTCTCCTAATCTTACACATACTTACCTCAGGAAAAGAAATCACCAACACACTTGTTCAAACAGTTTTTGTGCCAGTTTTCCTCATATTTTAATCTTATAAAAATGTTTCAACTGCACAAAGTGATTCATAAACATGTTTAAGAACATTTTCCAAACATTTTTTAAGATTACATTAAATCATTATAGTTGCCAAGTGATGAGATTCTGGAAACACTGAAGGCAAGATCCTACAGCTCCATCTCTTCAGAGCTCAATCTTCTTTCATTTCAGCAAAGACTGAAAGCTGTGTGAAGCACATCCCTGAGTTTGCTAGGCATTCTTTAAGTGCCAGTGCTGACTGGATGCAGAACATGTGTCAGGGTTAGCATAAACCCCGTCTGTTAGGATGTGGTGAAGGCTGGCTCTCTGATATTCTATCTACATGCAATACAGGTCAGTACTAATGGGAGAGAAAGAGATATTTTATGCTTACCACTTTGGGTAAAATCATCCCTGTGGAAGTCAGAGGCATTTCTTTTGCTCTTATTTTTATAGCCCTGCAGTGAAAACCATGATACCTTTTACTTGCTTTCAAGTCTAAAATGGTGTAGTATCAGAGAGCAGAAATCATACTTTATGGTCCTAAAAGAAGCCTCTCCCAGTGTTCTGTGTGTGTAAGGAAAAGTGCTGCAGGGAGGAACAAGATTGTCTTCTTAACTGAATTCTGCTTTTGAAACTACTTAGCATGCAGCTTTCTTGAACAACGAATGTATTTTCCCCAGTTAGGCAGGATGATCTGCTACAGTACTGCTCTGATGCACAATAAATCAAATCGTTCAAGTATGCTATAATAAAAATACTTGCTTTGAAGTACAACCTTTGTCTAATTTCCCAGTGGTAACAATGATGCCTTATTATAGAGGTTTTTTTCCTTCAGCCTGTTTTCTCTGTCCAGTTGTTTTGTTAACATGTGTGGCTGTCTAACAACTGGATTTTGGATGCCAGATGTTTTGGCAAGAGAAAGCACTAAATGGTCACATTCATCCTAGAAACTTCTACCACCCAAGTAGCTGTTATGTCAACTGACTAGTACAAGCCTACCAAAAAAATTCCCCCCTCTTTCTTCCCCTAGATGGCTGCTAACACTTTAGTCGTCAATATAAAATGACAGACGTTCTTTTCCACAGCTACTATTACAGAAGCATCCAGGATGGGGAATACAAAGACTCATGCATTTAAGATCCATGTGGTTTTGATGGAGGAAAAAAAAAGTTATTTTAATTAAATAATGAGCTCAGGTTCTTTCCTGGTGAACTTGATGATCAGCTCAATGAATAAAGGTATATTTAGGCACAAAGACATGCACATATATGCATGCAAAAGTGCTTCTTTTGCAGGCTGTTTACAGTACCATTGGTTTTGATGTAAGCTTTTTTTCCTGCAGGACAACAGAAGTAGCAAGAAGAGGCCATCATTAATTTTATGCTTATGTTGATGGGATAGGTGTATTTTTTGAAGAGGGCAAGCCTGTGTTTTAACACTTCCTTGGTATGGACTTTACTAAGGTGTTCTTTCACTGATGGTAGTCACAAGTTAAAAGTGCAATAAAATCGGAGATCCTAGACTGTACCCTAATGGAGATTAATCCCTGGAACCAGCTGTGCAATATAGAAGCTAGAAAGGTACATAAGAAGTCAGAAAAGTAAAAAGTTACAGATTATTGTGAAAAATTTTCAATGTCTCCTCTCTCATGGAAAATATTGATGCATAAATTACTGGCCTATTTCCATGCTTCCTCCTATATTTTCTCCCACTCTAAAAACCTTATCATATATTGTAGTAGTTTCCCTTTCTTTTTTGTAGAGTTGTGATCCCATCACAACCCTAGTGCTTTGAACTAAATTAGTCACACCACAGCCAGATTTGTGTTTTTCTAAGAATCTATCAATTTTACTGTGGATGGTAGCCACAAGGGAGAGATCAAAGACGATAACTCCTGAAAAGGGTTGAGCATAATGACTGTCAGTTCTGCCATTGCCTGTGAGGATAAGCAAAGGCAGATTTCTTTCTCTCACTTGACTGGCTTATGGCAAACTCTTGGCAGATCAAATGCCAGATCTTCAGATTCACTGACTGGCAGAGAAAACATGACCTTTAATTATTGATAATGTAGGGCTTTATGGGGGAAGACATGATCAAAAAATGGATTGAAACAGACAGGAAGATGGTGGAGTAGAGGCCAGGTGGGTTATGAAACCTGGGACTGAGGAGAGACCTTGGGAGTGAGGAATCTAACCTGAAATCTTATCTGGAAGATGCCAATTCAAAGAGAAATGACTAAGTAAAAGTCATGGGAAAAGAAAATTATTTTAGCCATTTAATTTTCAATGGAGTAAAAAAAGAACAAGACTGAGATCATCTGCAGAAGAAAAAAATGCATTATGACAGGGGAAAAACATCAGAAATTATGGATAAATGCTTAACCAGAAAGACAGAGGGAAAAATACTGATCCAGGAAGAGGGGGTCAGTTTCAGTATAGAACAGCCTAGCCTGGAATTTGACAGCCCAGTGCTTGTACACAGCCCAACATCCTGTCACAGGCCATGGCAGATCCACCAGGCCAGGCTGCTCTTGGCTTTATATGTCCCAGGACACAATTGACAGGAGCTGAATATTGACAGAGAAGGAATCAACACCAAGATTGTGAAAATGTGGGAAAGCTAAGGCACAGACACTCTTCCTGCTCCCACAGGTATATCTGAGAACTTCCTTAGCCCAAATGTGATGCTCTCCAAAACTTCATACCCCTCAACTATGGCATGAAGATGATAGAGCTTTTCAAGAACTCAAGAAATCATCTAATAAAGCTACTAATTAGACAGTGCTGATAAAAACAGATATGTAAAGCATTGCTATTATTTAAACTACTGGGGAAAGTACAGAGACCGTTTATGCAGGCCTCTTTTTTTCAGAGATGGCCACCACAGATGGCATTCATAAGAAAAGATACCATATAGTTTGTAAGCAACAGGTTGAAGGAAGTGTATCCAATTGTGTCCCAAAGAGCCAAACTGTTTATTGTTAGACAAACCTTTTGGCTCAACTCAAATAATATCTAAAGTCAAATTCAGCATTGTGAATTTCAGCTGCACATACATGATACCAAAAGGTACCATTCTTGGTAAATTACACAGCATCTGAAATTCATATGCACACACACAATTTTAAGCCTAATTCTGTATCTATAGATATGTGAATATGAATACGAATCTTTTTGGTCAAGAAAATCTGTGATCCTGAATATGAATGGTGAGTAAAGTGGCATTGTCAGTGCCATATCTGTAAGACTAACAGACAACAGTCATGTCTAAGGCTAGAAGGACATCTTCTCTGCCTGATAGAAACCATATATAGGAGTCTGTTTTTAAGTTCAATTTTTCCTTTTAGTCTTTTTGACCATTTACTGAACTCTTATCACAGTAAGGAGTGTTGAAATAATTGCCTCCAGTTTTAAGCATTGCAGATCCTAGAACATAACGCTAGGGCTAATGTTTAATAGTAACCTTTCAATGTCCTCCTTTAGTTCCCCAGTGCCAAATTCATCAATCTACTTCCTTAAGAGTGATTTTAAAAATATCCATCAGTTTAATTCCTTTTTTCTGGAAGTTTTTAGACTGCCTGTAGTTGAAACTCTAGTATTTCTTTAGCCAGAGAGACTGACATGAGCAAAATGGGTATCTGAAGCTCATCAAAAACAAGTCATATGAATAAGAACCTACAAAGCAAGCTATTAATAATGTCTGAGAAACGAGCAAGGTTTCAGGATCTGGCCAACTTGTACAGCTTTTGCATTAAATCTTAGAACACTGAGCTTTCTGAATGAAGGCCGGTTCCAGGGAGACAAGCGACGGCAGATGATGAGCTATGACGACAAATAATCTTGTTTCTGTTTGTACAGACATCGTGCTATTTGATTGAAACTGACGGGGCCTGTTATAAAGTGATCAAAAACAAAAAGGGAAGACTGGTATTTTATTTTAAGTAAAATAATACTGTAATTTTTCTTGAGCAAACCAGTGTGATACTGCAAGGTAAATGGTATATTTTTTTCATGTCAATAATTAGAGCTGTAACAGAACAATTTCTAACCAGCCAGACTTAGCAGCTAGTGCACTGCATGTCACACATCCATGAGATTTCACCTTTTTGTACCCTTAAAAAAACAAAAGGATGGTACTCCAATTAGGTTAAAATCTCAAAAACAAGTCTAGATTTTGTTCATTATTGCACTGCTCCTGAATATTAAAATACTAGAAATTCCAAGCTAGAAGAGTACATTCTTCATGTCTTTACACATGTAAGCATACATGTGTGTATACATGTATGTATACATACGTATTCAGTTCCACATATAACTTAACTTCCTTTATTCAAGAAGTCTGCTTGTGATATTCAGCTTTAAAATGTGAGAAAAATGATCTGCCAGAAGTTGATCAGAAAGCTTGACACAGATACTAGTGCAAATTTTAACCAGTTGTTTTTTTCCAATTTGTGAATAACTATAATAAATAATAATGGCATGCTCCATACCACAGAATAAATCACAGAATATTCTGAGTTGAAAAGGACACATAAGAAGCATCCCGTCCAGCTCTTAAGTGAATGGCCCATAGAGGGATCAAACCCATAACCTTGGTGTTATTAGCACCAACTTCTAACTAACTGAGCTTTATCCCAACATTGTATGGAATGTATTTCATTTTATTTACCACCCTAAAAAAAAAAAGTCTTGAGCTTCCCCATAACGTCCATTAACAGATCACCTACGAAACTGAAAATGACAAGCAAACAGATTCCGATCAACAAGACACCTGTGCAGAGGCTCAGAGCCCAGCTTGTTTCCTCTCTTATTCTGAAACAAAAGAAAATATCCGCTGGGACAAAGGCGGCCCCAAACTTTCCCCACAAAGGAAGCAAACTCTGGATCAAAATGGTGTAAACAGTCAATCATATGGTTGTTGAGGCCAAGGGTATCCAGAAAGAATCTGAACCCCTGGCTGCTGGAAGCTGTAAGAATGTATCAAGGGAGGTTTACCCACTATGTGCCTTTTGCATATCCTGAGCATATACTGACCACCATCAGCAGAGACGGAATGCTGGATAAGAGAGACCTCTGTTCAAACCCAACACGTCAACATTTACCCTCTTGAGCCAAGTCAAAATGGAACTACTGTAAGGCAAAAAAGAACACCAAAATAAAAATAATTCATGTACCTCCGCAAAGGCATCCGCCATTATCCTTTTCAGTATTTGCCTCCAAATCTTTCCAAAACTATTCTGAAGTGAAAGAAACTGATGACATCAGTTATTTCCAACTCTTCCTTCACTATAACAGTCAGTCAAGGGCAAGATGGTTGATTTGAGCTTTGGTCTGTGGTTAGACATGCCTTCCCATCTGCCTGCCATTGCCACAAAAACTGCCAGATCCTCATCTCTTTTTTGATGGCTCCTTGTGTCCTCCCTCACTCTCCCACCTCCCTCACTAAAATTGTTAACTGATGCGGTGAAATTTTACCCTACAAATAAAAGCTTAAGTGTAGAAACACAGAGATAGAAAGACCCAAAGTCAGCTGACCACATGTATGTATGTACATATGTACAATACATGTACCTTTCTTTCTTCACATCTGTTCTCTCTTTGAAGTAAATATTGGTATCAAGTGTGGATAGATCACAGGCCAGATCTAAAACCTGGCAGGTGTCTACCTCAAGTTTGGGATCCCAAACTAAGAGGAACTAAGGATTTTGATACAAAAATACCTGTTTGGATGTGGTAATGCAAAATAGACATTCCACTCATGTGCAGAAATATTTGTCTTTATTGGGACATATTGAAGATATCTTTACTTCATGGCACTTGACATGAGACAGGCCATCACTTACGGTCTCATATTAACCCTTCCTAACTCTTGCTCTGGGTGTAATATTTACCTCAATTTATCTAAATTGAAATGGATGTCTTATTTATCCTGATTTTTAAAATTTATTTTGCTTCAGAGTAACATTAAGAAACTCTAGCTCTCATCAAGCAATTTTAAACAGTGTGTTTTCAACTCCATCTCCAGTCTGTTGCCTACAAATCAAAATATTTTAAGTGTCACTATTATTTTTCCAATCTTCCCCCAGCCTGCTAAAAACAACATCATTAACTTGTTTCTCTAATTAGTTGGCTACATCTATTGCCAAACCAGACTGCTATGAGCTATGTCCTCTTCCACCCTCTGCTTATTATCAGTCCTTATTGTAGCAAAATATAAACAGCTAAGAGATTACCAGTTACTCCAGAGTTGTCAGGATATTCCTCGGATGACTACTGTAGTGTCCATGTCACTGCCAAGTGATAATCCAGGCATGTGACGACTGGTATTTATACCTACCAGATAAAGGATAACTTTATCTATTTGGGTAACTGAGAGCTACTTTGACAAACTCACAGGATTTAAATGCAGCTACCTTTCAGACAGAGAGCATCAGCAGAAGACTCTTAATTTTTTAATGGATTATTAATACCAGTATGAGATTTAAGCAGTAACTACACCTCTTAATCTGTATGATAATTAGAAAAATATGAAATGAAAAAATCAAACAGGCAGAAATCCCCTCCTACCTGCCTTCCCTCCATCTTTAACTTTTCAGTGCAATAGTCAAAGATATTGTCATGAATTTCTCATGACTCTGACCAGAACTGTGGGATCCTCTGCTCTTGAAATACGTACAGTATGTGTTTCCTATTAAATTATGTATTTCCTATTAAATGCAGCTTGATTTTCTCCTGCTTCTAGCATCATCCAGTGTATTCTAACTTCTTAGTGTCTAAATAACACAGGCTGGTTTCCTTTCCTACTACTTTGTGTTTTTCTGTAATGATTCCTGACTCTATGAACAGCACTGCAAAGTACTAATCTGCCTTCTATAATAAGACAAAGTAAAGCTGGAAATCTCCTGGATTTGCAGGACATGAACTGAACAGCTTAAAGAGCTGACAATATTAGAAAAAGTCAGTCAAGGAAGGCTTTTACTAAGATATTAATCACTATAGTATCAACTCCAAAATTAAAAAACCCGACATATATAGAAAAGAAGTATGCAGAAGAAGGTGATGGAAGTTTTCTATAGAAAAAAATTTAGGACAAGTGCTAGCTAATGTCAGAAAGGCCATGGAAGACTCAGTCTAAATCCAGAAGAGTAATTGGATGACTCCTGTTACAGTCAAAAGAAATTGAAAGGCTAAAAACCTTACAAAGTACCTTAAAAGACAGTTGGCATCTCTAATGTTCCTTTCTCTCCTCCATCTAACCTCATTAAACATTCTATATTGGGTGTTTTTTCTCTTACAGTTAAGACCTAGTCTCATATTGAGTTACCAGCATGTAAATTACACTTTGTGATTGTTTTTCTTCTAGAGTTTTCAAATGGTAGTGGGGATAGCAGCACAATGAATGGTAGGGTGGGTTCATCTCTGCTGCAGGCACGGTCTCTGAGAAACCACAGAACCAGTGCAGCTAGGATTTAAACACAGGCCATCTTAACTGACCACGGGTATGACTGGTCCCTTCCTCAAGTTTTGGTATGCTTTCAGAGAATTCATGAGTTTTCCATGCTGCTGGTTTGATACTCAGAGGACTTTTTTCTTAGGAACTGTGATTAGTGAATAATACAGGCCAGCAGAAGCACAAAGGTGAGGTCAGCATCTGCTTGGATGTCAATGGCAGCCCAGTTGATGTGATTTTTCACTCTTTGTCCCAATGTGAACCTTCTCAGTTCAGCTCAAATTGAAGCATTTTTACTGGAATGCCTAGAGCTTCATCTCTACGCAACTAGCTGATTTCTCATAGTTCTTACAGTTTCTGTAATAAGAATGAAACACAGTCTTTGAAGACTAAAATTGTGTTATATACTCTGAATGCACTTCACTGGAAAACTCTTTATGTGACAAGTCAGTGTAGCTGGATGGATAGTTTCCTTTCCATCCAAGGATAAACAGAAACAGAAGGATAATGCAATGCCATCTCCAGCCAGAACATGCCTTGCACAGAAACCTTATTGTGTTCAGGTGCATTTATAACTGGGGGCCATGACATGAAGTCACAAAAGAGGTACAAGCTGCTCCTTAGAAAGACCCAATGCCTCAGCAGAACATACAGAGAGAGCTATTGGTTGGGCAGCACTTGGAGCAGTTTACAATAGTGCTCTTCTCAGCTTTGGTGTGAGTGACATGCCTACTAAGTCTAAGCCGGAGGTGGTCTGTATGTCATAAAACTTAAAATGGTCCAGAAGCTACCTGATATAAAGAGCTGGAAGGAGAGTGGGAGCCCTTCAGGAATGAATCACAGGAAACAGGTACCTCCTATTGCAGTGTAAGTCTAGACTGGGAAAGCAGCCAAGACCTGAGGCTTCCCAAGCCTTCTAGACTTAATTGTACCACAGTTCTGGCCCAGCAAAAGGAAGGGCAGGCACCACAACAGCTCACAAGTAGCCCATGGCACAGTGCTCCTACCATGAAGCTGAACACCACTTCCTCACTCTCCTAGCAGATGACAGTGTTCCATTTGATGAAGAGATGATTCGCTGCTGTTGTACAGCATAAGCACCTGCTAAAAGGCTTCCCACAACCCTTTATGGGTGTTTGTATCCAGAATCATAACTGAAAGGAACGTAAAAAAGGTTGTTATTGGATTCAGAAAGGAACTTCTAACTCCTCAGAAATCCAATTAGCAAAGCTGGCATTATTTTGGTTGGCATTGAGCTGTCTTTATCTGAAATAGTTGTGGACCTTGGATAAGAGAGCAGAAGCTGATTATTTTGTTTCACATCCTACAGAGATCTCAACTCTCCCACCTCTTAGTTTAATCAGTTCTGCTCCATTAAACTTGGTTTCATTCACTGGAAATGAATTCCTGCTGGCTTGTTCTCTGACACAAGCTACAGTAATGAGAATCAAAGTGTTCTTGTCACACCTTAATGGTAGGAAAGCTTGAATGGCTGAGTGCCTGAGGGAAAAGGATCTCATGAGAAGGAGACAAGGGTTGCATGAAGGATCTCTGGCCTTGGACTGAGGTGCTGTACCTTCAAACACATCACTAATCATACCTGACTGGACATTTCCATTGGAGAAGCTACTTAGCAGGACTGAACTACCCAAGTAGGTTACGATTCTGGCTGAGAAGGACATCAAGACACCAGCAGAAATCCAGGAGCTCAGAGAGAGCCCTTCTCTCAAAATTGTGGGGAAAATCTCTGAACAGAAAGAGTCAAAAACACAATGGCCAATTTGGTTACAGGAGAGAGGAACTTACCTAATTCTGCAGAAAAGCATCCCCACGTCCTCTGTCCCTCACTCCACCTTATGCCAGCCCAATATGCTTTGATTTGAGTTGAAACATTTAATGGAAGAATTTCAACAGTCAGACTCCCTTTATCATCATCATATTTGTGAATGCATAGAAAAAAAGTTCTGCCTTTCTGATGGTGTTGTTAGGGGTTGTTATCTATCAGGCTGACCTCTAGTTATTTACACAGAGTTCCCATAATGGAAGGCCTATTGGTCTAAATGAAAGTACCTGTTATTTTTGTTCTGGAAATTAAATTAATGTTGGATGTTTCACATTGAAACTCTACTGAAATAAAGACGGATCAATTACTCAATACTCACATAAGGCAGCCAGGTATCTGCTTGTATACAAAGCAGGAGTATGCATATTGATCTAATCTGAAAATTACAGTTTATTATCAAAATGGGATCAAGACTTGAATTATTAAAAATACAGCTGGAAATAGCAGTTTCTGAGAAAAATAGAGCCATCTATTACCACTCTCCCATCCCCAAATAAAACCTAACTGAAACCTCAAATGACAACAAAACACTGAGTTTGCAGTGCTGTCTTTCATTGTAATACCCATATGCAAGTACCTAAAGGTAAAACTAGCACTTCATATGCAAAATAGAAAAATAAGTTTTTTGGTTTGTTATTTTTAAATGTACTCTATAAATATGCTCCAGAGCTTAAATAATGAGACAAACTTTGAACTGCCTTTGTTCTTCAGCAAGAATCCAAAGGGGAAAATTTTGGCCTTTGACGTAGTAGGAAGTGTTGCTTTACATTCTTGTGTGAAACTTTTAGTTCAATTATAAAAATGCTCTGGGCTTCAGAACAATTCAAAGGTGAGAAATGAAACAGAAGTTGTACTCCAGTGAAATCCTGAGATACGGCAGACTTTCCTAGGAAATCCAATTCACACAGCTGTGGCTTTATAAGAATTAGACACACCTAGTAGATCAAACCCAGATGCCAAGAAAGTGTTCCCAGGACTGAAATGATAAACATGCTGACATCATAGTAATTGGTTTGTTTTTATAATGCAGAGGCCTGCATGGAAAGATTTTGCTCTGATAAAACCCCCATCATTTGAAATGTATAGCTATTTTCTATAGATTACTTCTCAGAGAAGCTGGAAAAACACAATCTACTAAAGATAAAACTGTTCCTGCAAACACGTTAAAAAGGACTACAGGGAATGAGTTACAAGATATCTGAATTTAGAAAAAGATGCTATTTTTTAGACTAGCAGAGGAATGTTGCTCCATCTCAATCAAAGACAGTGTCCCCAGCTTACAAGATAGATCTGCGTGCTAGCTTTCACTAAGTTTATTTTCTTTACAATAGCTGGTATGGGACTGTGTTTGGATTTGTGTTGAAAACAGTGTTGATAACACAGGGATACTTTGCCTGTTGCGGAGCAGCACTTGCATGGCATCAAGGCCTTTTCTGTTCCTTGTACCCCCACAGGGATGAGGAGATTGAGGATACACAAGATGTTGCAAAGGGACATAGCTGAGACAGCTGACCCAAACTTACACAGGAATATTCTATGCTATATGTCACATTGCTCAGCATATGAAGCTGGGGGAAGGAGAAGTGAAAGGGGGATGTTGTGAAAGAATTCCTTGTTTTGTTTTGCTTGTGTGTGCAGCTTTCACTTTACCAATTCAACTATCTTTGCCTCAGCCCAGAGTTTTTTTTTTACTTTTACCCTTCCAGTTCTCTCCCCCATCCCACTAGTGGAGAGTGGGCAAGTAGTTGCATTAGGATTAGCTGCCATGTGGGGTTAAATCACAACAATCTGGAAAAAAACACTGGACCTGAATTAATGTAAATAACTCTCTTTCAGAGGCTCTCTCATATTCAGAAGTAGGTCTGACTTCAGATTTCACATGTCGCTTCAGACTAAAATACAATATTTGAACATCCGCACAGTATGAAATTTAGATCCACTGGGAGACAGAATTATTTTCTAATCAGGACTAGCTGTATGGTCTATAAACATAGGGAAGCCAACATGTCAGAATGAAGTTTATACAAAAATTAATAAGATGTGAATTCTTTTGGGGGAAAAATTTATTTAACAGAAACCGCCCATTAATTTTCTTCCACCTACTGAGAACTAGGTTCACACCAAGGCACTGGCACATGGAAGAGAACAAACTTAGATAAATCTTCCAAAAATTCTTTGGAGAGGATGCTGAATTGAATTAGCTGCTTCTATAAAATTAGGCCACTTTCCAGTCCCAAGGTGACTAACTTTTCTCATTTCAAACAGTGGAATTTTTCATCACAGCTTTTTGTGCAAACTTTAAGTGCATCAAATCAATCAAAATGAAAAATAACTGTAAGTGTGCTCTATTGTTTAATGGTTGAATTATGAGTGATAAAAATGTGTGCACACTGCAAAAAACAAATAAGGGATAATGGTTATAGTATATTATTATAGTACATGCTGAAAGATCAATTAAGAGGCACTATATTTATATGGAGTGTAAATATTTTATGTTAAGGAAACAGGAAGAGAGTGTCTCAAGGTCATTGGATGAGCCTTCCAATTGCATTAGTACTAAAGTAGCAATGGAGAAGATACAACATTTTAACTAAACAAGTACTTTATACGAGCCCAGTTGAATAAACTGTTTTGCAAAGGGTATTTCACTTGGATAATGCTGTGATAATAAAGAAGGGCAATGACTTTTTTACAATATACAGAGCTCTATTATCTACTTTGCAAGTGATCCTTCTCTCCCTCTTTTTCCCAGAGGATAAGGGGTGTGGAGTAGATTCACTCACTGTTAATTCTAAGGAAGAGGATCTTAATTTAAAGATATTATTTGGCAATAATTCATAGTAAAGAACTACAATGACTGACAGACAACAGAAGGGAAACAAACTCAGAAGTCGTTTCCTGAACAATACTTGACCTTACCATTGTTGGTCAAATAGCTGTCTTCCAATGAAAACCAAACTTGTTTAACTTGAATTAACACAAAGAGAAGAAAGCTTGTCACCTGGATTACAAAATGAATTGAACTGACTCAAAAATAAATCTATAAATTACTACATTTTATCCACACAAACAAAACTCATTCCAAACATTTGTCAAAGTATTTAATACTCACTGGTCTCAACTTACATGTTTGAAGTAAAAAGGGAATTTGATTTCCTCCTCTAGTACTCACATATGGAGCCTCAGACTCCCTGAGACATACTATGTTGGTGCTCTGGCCCATTTTGCAGTCACCAGAAACTTTCTCTTCTTACCTCACGTTCACAAGCAACCAGTCTGGAGCAGTTCTCATATCCACACAATTACTGACTTAAGTAACCAAAAGGATGTAAGGCAGAAGTCTGCTAATGTTGTATATACAGCGTGACTTGAAATTAGTAATTCAGCCTACCGAATTCCATTCTCTGAGTGTAGAGTCAGCTGTAAGTAGTTTGAGAACCACTGCTGAATCTTAGAATGGTTTGGGTTGGAAGGGACTTTATAAGGCCAGGGACATCTTCAACTAGATCAGGTTGATGGCTGATCTTAGAGCTCCATCCAACCTGAACTTGAATGTTTCGAGGGATGGAGCATCTTCTACATCCTTTGGGCAACCTGTTCCAAGTTTCACCACTCCCATCATAAAAAATTTCTTCCCTGTATTTCTGCTGAACCTACACCCTTTTAGTTTAAAACCATTAGCCCTTGTGCTGTCACAATAAGTCTCACTAACAAATCTGTCCCCATCTTTCTTATCAGCCCCCTTTAAGTATTGAAAAGCTGCAATAAGGTCTCCCTGGAGCCTTCTCTTCTCCAGATGGAACAGCTCCAACTCTCTCAGCCTTCGCTTATAGGAAAGGTGCTCCAGCCCTTTCATGAGCCCTGTAGCTCTTCCTCCTCTGGACCTGCTCCAAAAGATCTGTTTTTCCTGCAGTGTGGACTCCAGAGCTGGATGTAGGACTCCAGGTGTAAGCCAGCTGCATGCAGTATTCCAGGTGAACAGTCATTATTGAGCCATGGGTCTCATTGCCACAGGAAACCAAAATGACAAATTAGTTAAAAAAGTGATTGGACATATTTATGGGGAAAATCAGCCAGAAGCTAGTACACACCTAACATTTGGTGACCCTATGACTTGGGAAGCCTCTACACCACAGACTGCAGTAGGTTTGGACAATGCAAAAAGGACAGCATTCCTCAGTGCGTGTTCTATGCCTCATTTTTTTCCCAAAACATCTGATGTTTCCCATATCCAGGAGTGGAACAGTTTGTTGAACAGATCTTTGGCTTTAGCTGGTACAGTTTTGGAGGTAAGTAAGGGCACAGAGGCAAGGTCCAGTAAAATCAAGGATAAAAGCCTATGCTTACAGCTACAGAAATGTAGGACAGAGTAGATGCCACATAAGCAATGCAGGAACTTCAGGAAATACCACAATTTACTTTCTCACTGTGCTATTCTACTTTCCTTTATTCTTCTGTTTGCTAGATACTTAAAGAGGAACAATATTTACAATTTCTGAGCTTCACCCCTTAAGTGTTTCTTTATTTCACTTACGAAAAGAGATTTTGACAATTTCTTCATACTCTTTCTCAAACCAAGGTAAGTCGGGAGCAGCACCACTGTTGTCACTGAGATGGATCCACAAACTGATCATAATAGTGGATTTCAAAAGTTATTGTGACATTTTTCAGCCTCAGAGTACTTAGCCTAATAGTGTGTTCCTATTGAAACATTCAGTAACTGAAGAGAATAGTTTGCCTATAGATACCTCAGATAAAATAAATAAGAAAAGATGCAAACTTACACTTACCACTAGACTCAAGGCTTTTAAAATACCTCAACAATGCAAGCTAAAACTACTAGGAAAACTAAGTTTATGTTTCAGAGAAATATTGTTTATATTTTCCTCAGCAGTAGGGGTTAAGACACTTCCACAATGATGACTGGAAGTGGCCAGATCTATTTTGTAGCCTCTTCAGCTTTTAGGTTGCTTCATTATAAGTGAAAAGAAAAGCTTTCTGAGCACAACCAAACAACAGGATTGGCTAATGACTGTATTCTGTCATTTGACTAAAAGGGTTACCTTTTTGCTTCACCTTCTCTGACTCTAAAAATGAACAGTAAGACAGACCTAGATCTCAAAAATCCTCTTATCAATATTGCAGTTCTGAGAAATGGGGTTGCTTTAGCAGAGCAACATGTTTCCAAGAAACGTGCAAGTTCTGAAAGTGCCCAAGACAGCTCTGATGAGTATTATTTGTTATATAAACCAACTGGAGAACCTGCATCTACCATCAGCTGAATTTTTTTTGTCAATCATTAGTTCCAAATAATTCTAGTGAAAATAATGAGAATGAGCCCCCTTCTCCCCTTCCTGTCCCCAAGTTTCATTGTCATATAAAATTAAATTTGTTCATTTTAGATGTGTTTGAGAAATACCTAAGTGCTATAAATAAACAAACAGGTAATATGACACAAACAAAAACTGAGTCTGCCAAGCCCAAACAAGTCAAGGAGATGACATCATTTGAACATGCTTGAAACTATGGAGCAGTGGTTCCACCTGAAGTGAAATGTGCCATGCCAGTACAAACAAAAATCAGTATATCCACATTTCTGACATGCTTCATTTATAAAGTTTTATACCTAGCACCCATGGACATTTACTTTGCATGTGGTTTGGATGCTTGGTCAAATGGTTGAAAATGAACCCTATAAAAGGGCTAAGATGGGTGTGGGTTCAAGATCTTTTATTAGGTGGTGTGATCCTTTGAAGTTCTCTGCAAATTACACCTTTGTATTTCTAAGCTCCCTTACTCGCTCTGTAACTACAGGGACAGTATGTGCCCAGAGCATGACTCAGACATGAGCTGAGCTCTCTGCAAGTCCCTGTTTCAAAACTCTTCAAGATCTATGTAAATTGTATTGCTGACTCCAGTGTGTGTGCATCACTACAGAGGAGTTGGACTTTGTCATTTTCCCACTTTCCTCACAACCAAAGGTCTGCCTGAAAACCCACATGTTTAATCTATGCCTTGGAAAAAGGAATTCTCAGGAAAAACAGCAATCACCTTCTGTGAAAATTTTCCATTCTTTCCCAGCACTTTTGCAGTGAAATAATTTTATAGGTGTCTCAATGTTTTTATTGACATAACAAATATGCAGTTCCCTGATGTCTCAAGGAAATGCTAAGTACTGCAATACCTACTAATGAGTCACTGCAGTGACTTTTTTTTCTCTGCCAGCTTCAAAGGATGAGACTTGTGGTCCAATTTATAGTCTTTTTCTCTAGAACCCTTGTTGCTTACTCTTTAACTGACTGGGTCTTACAAACAAAAACTGCTTCTAACATAAAGTGAAGAGAAAGCTTATTACGTTAGCAGGCACATGGGAGGGAATTCCCAAAATGAACTTGTGATAACATGAGCACCTAGAATTGAAAAAAACTGGTGTAATAAAAATAACACTCTGGTTTCTAAAGCTGTTGTTATTATTCTGTGCCACTTTTACAGAAACTTGAAAATGCGTTAGAGACTTTTATATGATTCATGTCCAGGTAGAATTTTTTATGATACATATTGTCTTCTGTTTTATATTTATGTTTTCACGATGCATAATGCCTTACACACAATCATGGTTTTGAAAATGTTGGATCAGCAGGAAGGCTTTTTCAACAAGAAGGTAACACATTTATTTAAAGAATTAATGATTAATTTTTGAAGGTGTGTTGTATAAAACCCCTGTGAAAGTTCAAATCTATGTTTCTATTGAATAAAGGAAACAGAGAGAATTCTGCATGAAACATGAGGAAAAAAAAGTCAGGGCCTGGCCTTCAGGGAAGGAGAGAAAAAACAGGTGTATTCTCAGAATGCTTCTCAGGGCAGGTGGTGGACACAACTCACAAGATGAAGGTTAAGGTCAGCTCTGAGAGGAGGCATTGAGAAGACCAATGCTGCTCCGTCACTTCCCTGGCTTGTCAGCTGAGACATCCAGTAACATCAAGGAAATAAAATAAACAGAAATCCTGTTTTTTAAACACTCTCTTATTATAAGCTGGTTTGTAATTGTATTTTAACATTTTGTCCAGTCAAGATAACCTTGTCTTCTTTCATGTCAGGTCCTGAAAAGCTTGCAAAATCTAGGAATCTTATGACCACAGACCATATTACTTTCTCAAAACCATTCAATGCCTATAAAATGGTGCACGCTGGCAAACAGCAGTGAGAGTCTCACTTAAAAGGACAAGATCAATCCAAAGACTGGCATTAAAAGGTGTCAGGTTTCAGAAAGAATGGACACAAGCAGATCTCTTCTATGGAGAGATTAGTGTAGCAGCACTCCTGACAGTGGGCAGTTCCAAATCATCCAAGTCAGTAACTGCTAAAACTGGCAAATTGACGCAGCATTTTCTCAGGGCTGATTGTCAAGGTTCAATCTGGGTGTTTGCCAGGAAAACAAGATAGGTTGCTGTGGTTCCAGTACAGGATGCTATTACACATAATTTGAAGACATGCAAGTACTGTGTGTTTATGCATACAGGGTGGTCATGGGATTCTTGAGTGGCCTTTCTTTCAACACTCCTAATTAATACTTATAAAAGTTCTGATTAGAAAAAGTCAGAACACACCTACAGGGCTATATTTAGATGCAGTATTTTCTTTTACACTTAAATAATATTTGGCCTATTTGAAATAGAAACATAATTAAAATAGGGTATATACATGCTTCTAAGATGACTAACCATAAGGATCCTATTGCGAAACCAGTTCTAGGAACACCAGAGCACCTGAAATTTCACAAATACATGGACTTTGATGGAAGTATTTGTTTCATCCTTGAAAGACAAAACCAGACCCTTCCAGTTTTGCATTTGTTTTCCTTTGGTTATGACTTTACTGACATATAGTGCTTTTCTTACCAATAAAATGACACCACAGGGCCCAGACAAAAAGTGAGAAGCATATATGAGGAGTGTGAGCCAGAACTTGTGATAAACAGTAGCAACATCCAGGTCATGAAGAAAGATATTAAATCCTGCACATCCTTCTGACCTGATAGAATTACTCCAGGGGCTGAAAAGTGTGTCAGTCTCAATACTCAAAGAAAAATTGGCCATTCTGTTGGAGCGAGTGACACCAAGGTGACAGCTACATTGTATAATCACACTCTGGCTTGAATTCACTCTTATTTGGTGATTTTTAACTGTCTAAGACTCAGATTTTAATTTCAGGCAAACCCAGCCATACTGTTGAGATTCTTTTATAATACTGCTGTTCTGAAACTCCAACCAAAACTTAACCTGAAATTGGCTTGTCCAAACAAGGCGGACAACGAGGGTACAAAGATAATGGTCTCTTCTAGAAAAACAAAAAAAAATCTCCCTGCAAACAACAAAAACTGCAAACAAATCAATTGAGAATGTATCATTAAGGAATAAGGACAGTAGAATTTTCAGTCCAAAAAGCATTTGGACAGTACAGGTCAAAAGTATCTAAATAAATCCCATTATCTCACTGGAAGCCTTTAAAATGTCTATTGTTTGTCTCAGCTGTGGTCCTAGTATAAACAACTGCCCAGGTCAGTAGGGGTCTTGAATCTGGGGAAGGCCAGAAGAGCCCATTCTCTACAGACCAGTTGTTCTCACCATTGGAGAAGATAGCACTCGGAGGGGGGCAAAGGAAAGGATCTAGTATT
>JAWWEU010000091.1:47648634-47668738 GCA_035583155.1 Acropternis orthonyx
TTATAAATTTACCTGAACATACAGCAGTGAGCAAGAATGCTTGAGGAGGCAGCTGGCAGTCTTGCAGCAATTCCTCAGCTCCCCAAACCTTTTACTCCACAGAGAAAAATATTTTGTAGTGAATACACACCTGCTCTTTCGTTACCCTAGCTAACAGAATTCCCTCTATTCTGCACTGGGGGAACTTGATGCAAAGAGGAAGGTGGGTGAAAAGCATTTTGAGCACACTTCTCATATTTCAACATTGGAAACCAAGAATAACAGAAGACAAGGAAGAAACAACTACTACTACCACGGCGCACTGTGTGGCCCAGTTTTAGAGCCCTCTTTGCTGTAACACTTTGTTATACACTGTCAAATTCTTGCATGTTGCCAAGGTCTTTCTCATCCTCCTCACAGCCTTATGACTGCCTATGTCATACATGACAGCAAACTGCAATTTTGCATGCTGTGTCAGCAACATTTTGCTTTTCAAAGTCTTCTCATGTTCCATTTAACAAATTGTGCGCCATTTCTACCCTTCAGGAAAAGCATTTTCCCCTTCTGCAGCAAGAGGAGCTTCTCTTTGAAACCTCAGCTCTTACAGGAACTGTGTATACTATACCTTCACTTATTTCATCAAATCAGAACAAGTAAGCTACTGTTTCACTTTCTGCAAAGAAATGTGACCAACAAAAAGCAAAAGTTGTTTGGTTTGAGGGTTTTTTTAAGAAAAAGTAAACCAAAGCTATCACATTCAGGTGAATGTCAAAAATGTGTGGCTGTTTAGTCAACAAGAACATACATTTTCTACAATCAAGTATACTCTTCTGAGAAATTTTTTTCCAGTTGACAATCAAGTTCACTGATAAAAAGCCTCTCTTTTCTTTAAACTACCAGATAATTGATCAGCCCTGAGCAGTACCCCTATTTAAATCTAGGATGGATTGTTTTTCACTAAGTTTACATTACATTCCTTATTACCTTCCATTAAATCAACAAAGCCAATTTAAAATGAAATTAGGGTGTCAGAAACTATATCAGTTCGAAGTAAATTGTTTCTGCTTCTCTTTCTTTTTTTTTTTTTTAATTAAAACTGATGTACCCAGATATTTAAATTTTTTTATATACAGAGGTTCCCAAATACATACCCCCAAGTACCTGCATGGGATGATATTGGTCCACATTTACATGTGCACATTTGCATGTACAAAGGCCTAGGGAAAAAAACAGTTAAACTCCTACACAACCCGCAAAGAGGTTTCTTACCCTGGAAGGTCAGTTGTGTTGTGTGACAATGAATTCCTCTACCAAAGGTCATTTCTGCTGGAAAAGATGGCCTTTCTGAGATTATATTGAAACAGATATTATTGTCAAGGTAATAGTTTTATATTTTTAATTGTATTCAGGCTGCTTCTTCCCACCATCTTGATGAAAGTTTGCATTGCCCTTTACTGAATATGGTGATGGAGTAATAGTTTGTCTTTCTAAGAGAGAAAGATCTGAGCAGTTACATTGCCTACATGTGCTCTCCTAGAAGAATAACTTGCAAACCCTGTGAACTAGTTTCAACCACTTTCAACACAACAGCAGTGGTCTCACAAATATTGAGTCTCTAAGTTTCATGAAAATAGGTGGTTTGCTTTCTGTGTGGTATGGCTTCCCCATGGCTGCAGTTTGCTATCACTCTCATTGCATTTGTTCACTTCCTTGCAACTGCTGTCTTAGGAAGGAGGCAGTCAGGACACGGTAAGAAGGGAGCACAAATTGAAATCAATGGTCTAGAAAGCAAAAAGTGTAGCTAGCAATCAAAAATGTGCACACTTGTTACTCAGTCCATGGCTTTCATCCACTTTAGATGTACAATCTCCCCTGACAGACCTGACACACAATGCAATGACTAGCACAGAAGGTACACCGCAGATGCAGAAATATGTTGACAAAGGGACTGATGAAGGAACAACAGATGGAAAAAAAACCCTCTTACTTGTTAGTATTAAAAAATATGGCTCCCAGGAAATTCAGAAGCTTTCTATAGTGTAAACTTGGCTGGACACATGCAGGTCACTTTAACAGTTTGACTGGATCTGTAGTCAGACACTTTGGTTTATGCTGCTCCACTGAAAACCAGACATTTAATGAAACCTTACAGCTGTGCAATGAAGTCTTATTTTACCATCTTGTATGATAATTTGGCTTCCCTGAATTGAAGTACCACACATATACCCACCAATCAAACATAGATGTTTTTCATTGCTAAAATAATATCCAGCTTTGTTGTTTCCCAAAAAGGGGCTAAATTAATACACAATTTTTTTAAAGCAAGAGCACATCACACTTTTTCCAGCCAAAACTTTGGTTGTTAATCAGGGCAAGACACGTGTTTGCAGAAGGAGAAGTAGATTTCAAAAGAGTCACATTTCTTTGTATGCATGGTTAAGTTTATTCCCCTTTAAATACACACACCAAAATTGCACTCAAAAAAAGATGATGGTAGGTGATAAGTAAAGTAAGTAAACAGTATTGTCCGCACTTCTATTGTTCTTTTTCACTGTATTTCAATCATGTTTTTAAGGCTGGTAGACTACTGACAGCTTTATACTAGGAGCCATTGCTCAGACATGAAAAGTCTCTCTGCTGTAGATTCCTGACTCTATGTACAGAGATACAGATGAAGAAATAATCTATCATCACACAAACAAAACACTGATTATTTGGACTGCATCTGAATACACAACACCAGGGCTCTTGTCTCTCTCTCATGGCTTTTGTCTCACCCTGTATTCCCAAAAAAATTGTCTGCATCCCTACTGTCACAGAGTGTCTACAGAAAAATTGTGGTACATAAAACCAAACTACAGCTCACATATCAATCTCAGCTCCAATAATTTTTATACTGTAGCTTTTTATGGAGATTCAAAACAGTCCTTTCAAGCACCTGTTGTGGTGCAACTGACAGTGTCCACATTTTAGCTATTTTGTTCGTAGTATTATGTGTGAGACAGAGATGCACGCAGAGATACCCACTAAGTCCTTTGTAGATGCTGAGCATCCTGTTTCTGCTGAAGCACTAAACATTTTGGAGAATACGAAGTGCACTCAGTTTCCATTTACCTTAACAACCAGTATCAATCTTCAAAGCTCATTTCTGGGTAGTCTTGGCAAGTTTGCATCTAAACTTTGTAACTAAGGCCTAGACTCATGTAAAAATAATGCTACTCCTTCATTGGTATAAACTTCAAGTAAAATCTGAGTTGAGAAAAAAACCTTGCAGCAGAATAAATTTCTGACAGTTTATGGTTAAAAGAACTGGAAGCGCAATTTGAAAGTGGTGCTTATGTAACACGAGCCTGAGAATTGCACTAATATTTAATTGAGGGAGAAGTAACTGAAGGAGAATTGCTTGGAGATCTGCCAGAAGGATTTTAACAGCTGGAAGTTCAAAAGTGATTAATTTTGACAGCAATAAACACTCCATGTTCATAAGCAATTATGTTTAGGTTTCAGAGCTGTTTGAATTCTTTTCTATGTACTATTAACATAGGAATTTGTATTACTGTCATATAGAAAATTTATGAAAACCCACTTTTCCCCTAGCAGGTATCTACTTATCTTGTGAAAAGAAAAATTAATGTATCTTGGAATTAATGGTTCATAAGAACTGGTCTTAGTGAAAAGTGACCACACTTACACCACCTCCTGAGAGAAGACACTGGACAACTGCTAGGGCAGAGTTTTTCTCTAACAGACAGTAGCTTCAAGAGGCTGTGATATGCCTGCTAGCTATTTTTGTTATCTCTCCTGACACATGACAATGGCTACCAAAGCCACAGTAGTTACAAAACAGTCTTCTTTGAGCAGATACAAGCATAACCCTGACTACATCAAGAGACAGACCAAGGGCATTAAGGGTAAGATGAAGTAATTCCTTGAGTTTACCACACAAATAGACACCAGCACTGGAGTAGTCAAAGTAAAGTACACTGGCCGGACTTCATAACTTTGTGCTGCATCTTGAAAATGCAATGAAATATGCATCTCATATAAGATATGAGGAATGAGAGATCTAAACAGATTAGGCTTAGGAGTTATCAGCTGAGAGCAGGGCATCCTCAGCGACAAAACAACCTGCAGGCAATAGTGTGTGGAAGATGCAGTATGGTCCTAGCCATACAGAATATTTAACCAGTAAACAAAGCCTCCCCGGACATGCTCTACCTTAAGCACAATCCAGTACAAACTTGCAACCAGCCAGGAGGGTTGGTCAACCCCATTACATGCAGATACAGCAATGAAGGCATTCAGCTCTCCAGTTGTCGATGACCATCTTCAGAAGCCCATCCTTGAAAAAAGTCCAGGGACGCTTGATAGCCCAAGTGGAAGAAAGAAACTGTGTCTGAAAGAACTCATCCAGGTGGCCGAAAATAAGAGAATCCAGAGGAAACAGACAAAATGGCATCCCTTAGGGAAGAATATGGCTAAGATTTTTTTTTTTAACTTGCAAGCGTTATGTTTACAGCTCAAAGAAAACTCTTCACAATTAACAGCAAAGGAGGACTGTTTGCTGAAACAGCCAGTTCTGAGGTAGTGCCAGTTCTGGCACACAGACCTCTGAGGAGCTGTGCTGGTTTAAAGGTCAACTGGCAGGAGAAATGAACCCAACTCAAGAGAGGTTACAAGTCAGAGTTACAATTGACTAAACAGATTACAATAAATACAATGATACTGAGAAAAATTGGTTTTAACCCACAAAAAAACAGATATAAAACCCAGTACCCTGGGGCATGAATAGAACAATGTTCCTTAGCCTTTGTGCTGAGTGCCATGTGGTCCCCCTGAGTGCAAAGTAAAATGAAAGGAAAACCTGTTGGTGAGGATGATGGTCGTGGCCTGGTCGAGAGTGGCATTCACAGTCATGTTGAGGTTTGGTACTCCTCTGGACCTGACGAGTGGTACCAGAAGTCCCAAACTCCAAAGATTATATATGCTCAGGTTCAGGTGAGAATGCCCAGTACCTCCCGCAGGGCAAGGAGTTTCACAAGGGGTGATTCACTCTCTGAGTCATGGGATATTTTTGGAATCTTTGATGGTCTAGGTCATTTCAGCTGCCTATTGTGCCAGTCCCTAATGGCCCATTAGCAGACATGACCCCTCGGGCTGGGTGTGAAGGTGTTGATGCCTCCCTCAGGCGAGTTACCACAGCTGAGTCACTGTTGTGAAGACAGAAACATTCCTGTGCCTTGCAAGGTTCTTTAACACCCAGCTTGTAGCCTGAGGTGTCAGGTGTGCCCTGGGCAGCTGCTGCAAATGGTCTGTTATTAACAGTTCATCAGAAATGACATAGAGGGTGTAAAATACACGGTTTTGGTTACACCCACACATTGATCAACTGGTTCCAATCACTTTACTCTAGGACAAGAGCTCACTATGAGACACAACCACCTTAACCTGCACTTACTGTCTATGAGAGGCAAAAGCAGCAGGCTCAATTTGCAGTAGATTTCACAGGGCACACCATGTGCTGATAAGGCAAACATTAACCCTCACATCTGCCACCAGTGGAGCCTCATCCCACCTCCTGTGAGGCTGACTTGAGCAAGTGGTGACACAGCCCGCTGCGTAGGCCCCTGTGCAGGCTGGGGAGCACGAGCTCACAGAACACAAGGTGCAGGGTGATGTGCCAGCATAGCAAATCCACTGATAGGCACATACCAGCCATTAGAGAAACATGTATGTAATCTCAGCGTGGAGGGCACACTAGTTCAACTAACCCTTTTCTCTCTGCTGCAGATCACCTAGCCCATACAAAGCAGCTGATTTATTGCAGTGTACTTTTGTCCTAGCATGGGAGATTCCCAGGTTCATTTGTAATCTCCTGGCTTTCTTCCTCATTATAGGAGGCATTGAAAATATTTGCCAAGCACTTGCCATAGTGTTTGAAACAAAGAACTATTTAAAAAAGGAGAAGAATGCAGTTGCAGGAGGGCAGTTACAAGAAAGATAACACTTAGGAAATGATATGTGGGAATTCCCTCATGGTACTTTAATCCAGGCATTTGATGGGTATTTACACTGGTCTCTAAAGACAGTGATTAACTTAGACTAGATACACAGCTTTCAGGTGGCTTTACTTCAGGAAGTTGAGTTAGCTCACAGGATGTTTCACAGACTAGGTTGTAACTGGTGGTGTGTCCTATCCCCATCTTTCCCCTCTAGCTGCTCCCAGGCTCAGAGGTAGCTGTAGAAAGAAAGGAGGACAGGGTGAAGCAGAGAAGGAAAAGACAGATAAAGCGGAGTTTTGTTGGGCCATACTTTATTTTCCAAATGGGTCTGTTGAAATCCGGCAGAGAGCTAAAACTGCACCTATCATCAGGTTTTTCCTTCATGGGAAAAATCAAATGCCCCCTGTCATCTGTCAGAGACCTTTCACAGCTGGAAGTTGAACACAAGAGCATCAGGCCCAAATGTGAAATGACCAACCCACTAGCAACATCTGTACTGAGCCAAAACATTTGTTGGGTGAACCTCCAGACAGCTCCAGTGTCAAAATTAAACTTTGTTTAAAAGAGGAATCTGAGAAGCTGCCAAGAAGGAATTGGCTTTTCTTCCTCTGTAACCTCTCAGGATTTTATTTCAGGAAGGCCTAAGAAAAGTCTTGGCATTTGTGCTCAAGAAGCACCATACTTATCCAGTCCCATCCTACTCTGCACCTCCCTGATGCATTACATATCTTCCTTTGTAAGTTCACAGTGTTTCACTTCACTAAGTTACTTCAATTTTACAAAAAAAGAGCTTCAGGAAGGCAGTTAAAATCAGTATCATGTGCTATTAATTTTTTGATATTTAATATCATGCTATTAAGCTTTTGATATTTAATATCATAGTACGTATAAGCACTGTGCAAATTAGATTAGACTCAGAAAGAGTCTTCTTTAGGGTGCATGTTTATTGAGCCTCCATCTAGTCAGTATAAAACAGAAAATTCCTTCAAAATTACTTACCTCCATCCTGATTTTGCCTGTTCTATCATCAGCCTTTTCCTTCAGATGGTGGAGCAGATGGAGAACAATTAACAGATGAACAGTTGGTAAGAAAAATGAACAATAATTAATTGGAAAACTCAATAAAACTATCTGGCTGAAGACCCCCTTAAATACTGTTTTTTCTGTGTACTTTGGGGATCACAGCCTTAAAGAGGATGTTACTGTGAAGTGAAGATTCTGGGTCTCCTCGCTGAGCAAAATGGATTGTGGAAATGTTTAGGCCTGCCCAGATGAGTGCAACAATTTACTGTTTCTCCAGGATCACACTTGAACAATTCTTAAGCATGACACAGTAAGAAAACTGCATTACAGTCCTGATATATTTTTGGTTTACAGTGATAAAATGTACAATATGTACCTCATTTCTGGCAATATTTCTTCCATTCCCCTTTATTAATACAGTCTTGTTACTGCAACCATCTAGTAAAGAACTATCAGCAAACTACTCTCACAGTTACAGCAAGATGTAGCTGTATATTTGCCCTGCAGAGAGCACAGAGGGCAGGATTTGTTAGGACATAGCATGGAGTTGCACTGCTTTCCTTGCTGACTGTTAGCCATCTTAGATGCTACCTCGTGCTAGTTAGTTGGAAGGCTAAGTCAACTACTTGGTGTAGTAAGAGGGAACTTTGACACAGTCTTCAACAGAGCCAACATCTCAGGTCAGCTGCAAACACAGATGCTGCAGCATGTTAAATATTTGTGTTTCTCACTTGAGAATTGAGAACATTTCATACATGATAACAGCAAAGTACCTTTGATGTGTCACACTTTTTACAAGACCCAGGTGTCTGAAAATCCTGTAGTCACTTTGGCACTTGCTCTCACAGAATCACAGAATTGTTAATGTTGGAAGGGACCTCTGGAGATCATCTAGTCCAACCCCTCTACCAAGGCAGGGTCACCTGGAGCAGGTGACACAGGAACTTGTCCACATGGGTTTTGAAAATCTCCAGAGAGGGAGGCTCAACAACCTCCCTGGGCAGTCTGTTCCAGTGCTCTGCCGCCCTCAATGTAAAGAAGTTTGTCCTCATGTTAAGGTTGAACTTGTTGTGTTTTGGTTTATGTCCAGTGCTCCTTGTCCTGTTGCTGGGCACCACTGAAAAGTGTCTGGCATCATCATCTTGGCACCTGCCTTTGAGATATTTATATGCATTAATGAGATCCCATCTCAGTCTTCTCTCCCCTAGGCTGAACAGGCTCAGCTCCCATTGCCTCTCCTTGTAAGAGAGAAGCTCCAGACCTCTAATCATGTTTGTAGCCTTCCACTGGACCCTCTCCTTTAGCTCCTTATCTTTCTTGTACTGAGTAGCACAGAACAGGACACAATGCTCCAGATGTGGCTTCACCAGGGTTGAGTAGTTCTCATTCTCCCCTTGGCTCTAAAGAGACAACATCCAATCACACATGTCTAATGACCATGCACACCCAATAATAAGTAAAATAGGCTATAACCATGAGTCCTCCACATTCTTCCTAATGTCTCCTAGGATACAGCAGTGTCTCCAGTGCCTCCCATGCACTGCAACCCCTCTTCATCTTTATTCCTGCAGAGATGTTTTGGATTTCTCCATGGAGGCAGTTAGCAAAATTTATTGTTAGCTACAAACTCTGCAAATCCAGTCCCTGGAAGATAAGCCAATGCAATATGCTGGCTTCAAAGCTGACAGGATCAAACTAAGCAGGATCATTTGGTGGGATTTCTGCCTGTAAGGGGGCTGAATGCCAGGTCTTGCAGGGCTACCAAAGGCAAGTTATTTGTCTTGTCTTGGAAAGAAAGTGTGACTTTGACCAAGGTCTTCTTTGGTCTTAGAATCTCTCAAGATGAAAATAGAGTTAAAAGAAAGGATATCCTAAATGCAACTCTGTTTCAAAAAGGTTACGGACAAAATTAGCAGCAATTATGTACTGCTATTAAAACAGCACCTAGAGCTGAATACCAAGAGACTCACTAAACACACAGAGATGATTCCTGCACCAAAGAATTTTCTATATGAGCGGACAAGACAAAGACAGTACTGTTATTCTCATTTTGCAAACACTGAACTTAGACACAGACTAAGTCACCACTGTCACTTGCCAAGGTCATATGAGGGCTTTTTGCTAAAGCCAGGACCTAAGTCTATTTGTATGACTGAGACAGAGTACTGTGCTTCAGAAAAGCAGTCCCTTTATTCATCCGAAGTTGCCAGAATTTTGTTGGTCGAGTTTTGGTGTTTAGAAGCAAAAGTCAAAGATACTTTATCTCAGACTCTCACTGCACCCAATTCCCTCAGCAATAAAGTTTGAATGCAGGAAGAATAAATTTCTATGAACAAAGCCATGCTTTTAATAGGCTTAGGCTCACAACTTAAAGAGCCTCTTGATCAGTCAGACCTATATTGTCACCCTGCCAATTGTTACCTGCACAAAAAATCCCACCAACAGGTCATCTAATACTTGCTTTTTGTGTGAAAATGTCCATTTTTAATTGCTTGCAAAACCGTGGGAAGGAATCCTACCCCTGACTAAAAACTTTTGAAGTGATATATTCCAACAATTTTATAAGAATTATTTTAATAAATGCCTTTTTTCAAAACAAAACCAAAACCAGCTTTTATACTCAACATCGCCATTCTAAGGTCCAAAGTAATGGAGAAGAGAAAAGCCAGTATTTAATTCTCACTTACTTTCAAGGACACTGGGCACTTGGTGACCTTTTGTGCACCTATAAAACTTTAAAGATTCTCAGTCTTACATCTAGAATACAATTAAGAATTGCTTACATCTAGAATGCTATTGGGTTCTTGAGAATCACTGAGAAGTCTTTGACTTCAAACTCACACTGAGATATTTTATGTGCATGCTGCAATAAGACATTTCTATTGCTCTGAAACAGCCTGTTTATCTCTTCTGGTTGATACTATCTTCTCCCCTAAGCATTTTACAGAAAATTAATGGGGATAAGGGAAATGTTGCTCTCTTTCCCAGTTGCATTGCCTGCTTAAGAAGCAAAACCATTTTATTTATAACAGGCTTGACAATTCACAGAAGTATTTTCTGATGAGACCTGTATGTCTTGTTGACATGACATTTGTTACCATAAAGATGGGAAACCAATTATTGTTACGGTATTTTGCAAACAGTATTTCAGGTGAATTTTTGACCACTACCTCCTTCACCACCATCTCATTACTTAGAGGTTAAACTTATTGGTTAGGTTATTTCCCATTAAAATTGATAGCTCTTTTCTCATTATTCAAGATAGCAGGAGTAACAAAAGATTTCTGCCTTTCTTCTGGCACACACCCATGCCTTTAGATAGAGCTACACTACATTTCTCAGTGACTGTGTGCCTCTAGTTAATGGAAACATTCCATGAAAATCACTTATTTCTGCCCATTTCTTATTTCAACTCTGCCCATTGAAAGCAAATGTGAGATTTCAATCAAGTCTGATAGTATAGAACCTGAATCACTTTTGACCCCAGTTCTGAGCCCCAGTGTTGAATTCACCTCTTAAATTCTGTAGAAAGATAAAAATAGGAAGGAGGAAATTATTTTTGGAAGTACTCTCTTGCCATTAGAGATATACTGTATTAAGTTCGTGCCACATTTAAAAACATACCAAATCCATAGTTAATTAGTCGTGTATTTCTCATTATTCATCCTATAAATCAGCACATGGATCAATGATTTTCAGCATGACTGAGAAGGCTCTGCAAGGAAGTCCAATTTAAAATCAGGAAGTTCGAAGTACAGCTTACCAATGTAATAACGGATGTTCTGGCATCTTCAATCTTCACACAAAAAAACCCAACACCCCCAAAACTCCGAAAACAAAACAGCACACACTTGTTTTCTCACTAAGTAATTTTAGCTTTACAGATAGCATCAAACCACTACAGAGTTAATACTGCTTTTAAAAATGCAGCATTTCATTATTGGTTCATATAGATGTTCAATAAAAACAGAAGTGTTTGTTCACTTTGAAGAATGTTAACAGAATACTAAGCTGTGAATTAGAATATCAGATAAGCTAGTCCTTATTGACAAACCAATTATTTTTATTTTTTTTTAATCAAAAAGTCATTAAGTCAGTGGGTGAGCTGTTCTGAGAAAGAATAATCAGAAGATAATCACGCCAGATTTGAATAATTTTACCACAGGTCTTCCACTTTAGGCTTCTCTAGTGATCTAAAGGATGGGATTTGAACTTCATTATGAACTGTTTATAAATATAATTCAGATGAATGGGGAAGTAATTTGAAGAATTTTCATTCTGGTAATGAGTTCCCTTTGAAGCTTGTGAGCTGGTTGTTGGACAAATTTGTAAACAATTACTGCTTGTCTACAAGGAACTAGGACACTGAGTAACTTTTGGGGTGTATTAATTAAATTAGTATCTAAGCAAAGAATGAAGAACAGTGCATACAATTTCTCTTTTGTCTCATTAAATATACCTTCCACTGCACTGATGTCTGAAAGTTTTTAAGGATGCCATCGGTGAGCTAAGACCATGTCCCTTTTTTTCAAAGGTACATCTTGCTCTAGTAAAAGAGGTTTTTCTCTCTTATATCCATTACATATCCTAGATACTCAAAGCAAGTTCATCAGTATTAATTTGAGAACCTCCTCACACAGCATGTGCTCACCCAATGCTTCACAAGGGCTGTATCACCGCAGATCCTGTTACCAATGCTATTCAGCTTCTTCAAAAGACACAAAAAGCTGGCCTGGTAGGTGGTGCATTATGATCACTAGGAACCAGTGGCTACATAGTATATGTGCTATATCAGATTCAATACCATTACCACCTTCTCATCTCATTTACCTCATACAGTTTTGCAGTGCATGCTATCGGGAGTAGGGATGGTGGTGCAAGAACATCTCTGTACAGAATGACCCACTGCAGGCACCATTACTGACAATCCTGTCTGAGTCTGTCCCAAGACTGTGCTCTGCATTACTGTTGCAAAACAGAAAGCTCTCTGTGATACTCCCACTCTGTGGGTACTCTCACTGAGGTCTGCAGGTAAGGACAGAGAAGACCCACAAACCTTTTCAGTAAACTGATTTCCCTGCAGCTGGTATCTCAGTACCCCACAAACATGCGGTTGGAACTGCAAACCTTGAGTCCATCCCTTTGCCAGAACACGACACGCAGAAATCTCAAGGCCTGAGACCAGCAGCCTTGTCCTCAGACCACTGCAATGCAGGTTGGGTTCAGCTTAGCACTCAGTACCTTTGAGGAACGGGTCTCAGCAACAACCTCAAGCAACTCCAAACTTTGGTAAGGCCTGAATTTGGAAAACTGTGGGTTTCAGATATCTGTAGTCATAAAAGCACCAACTCAGTAGCTGAGTTTAAAGACACATTCCAGTGTTTTCACTAAGCCTCTAATAGTCCTCAGGACAATGTCTCACAATGTGGCAATGCTACTCCCATGGTCATACACCTGGCAGAAAAAGTACTCCCTTCAATTAAAAATATCTGTAGCTGTAGGTATGCTAAGCTAAGAAAGAGGTACACAGTGCTCATTTGTATGCTCATATCTACAATTTTCAGCCTCAGATTGTAAAGCAGACACAAAGAAAGCAGCAAGCACAGAATGCACCTGAAAACATTTTCTCATTGAAGACCTACATAAACATCAGTTATGTATTTCACAGGTGTAAAATCCCAAAGGACTGTGGAATCAAGCCTGCCCAGATAACATGTTTAAGTACAGTCATTCTTGTCCACACTAAAGGCAACATCTTGTTAACATGTGTCTCAGCACTTTTTGACAAAATGTCTTAGCTCATTACAGATAAGCCCTGAGCATAAGAGGTCTGGGTAATCTAAGCAAGAAAAAGAATAAAGCCTTTCAAAAGGATGAACTGACAGAACTAGAAGAGGAAATTTGACTTCACTGAGGAGACCATCTCAGCAGTAGCTTCCATAACACAAGTCAGAGAAATTGCAAATGCTTAGTGGTTTTCCCTGATTTTCCTTCAGCTTCGTGTTTCTAAAGGTACTGAGGGTTCAGACAAGTTGTTTAGGCTAAGAATTTTGCACTTATAAAGGAACTATTCAAATTTTATTTATAAACTTAAGCTCTACCTTAAAAACTTTTAGGATTCATTTTAAACCTCTAACAGTTCCTCTGAAAGGCTGTTATAGGTTGTCACATTTTTGATAGCTAAAAACCTCTTGACTTCTAGCCTAAGCCCATTAAGCCAGCGCAGTAAGGCTTCAGCTAACATGAAATTCTACATCCACAGAAACTAATGGTAAAATTCCTACAGACCTCAGTAGGTCATATATTTCTCCTTCAGACTTGCAGTACAAATTTGCAAAATATTAAGCCAGTAAGAAAAATCTGAAATAAGACTGTGCAATACTGCACCCAAAATTCATTATAGAAAGGTTAGTAGAATTTACATTATTGAGTATTTGCAGAGATGTACATCGAGTGATGAGCTTTATCGTTCACTCATGCTGGGAAGAGTTTTTATTCATTGTTCCAGATTCCTCAATTTTAAAAGAACTATATACGTTGTCAGCATGTTAAATAACCAGTGCTTCCTAAAATATTTATCACTTCCTATTATAAAAGAGAGCTATAAACAAAAAGTTTGTTAGGGCAGTAGTCTAAAGATTGATTAAAAATGTGAATGCCTTGCAAGAATGAATTATTGCAATTTTTAATTGTCATAGAAGAGGAATAGGCTTTTGCAAAGGCAGCACACTTTTTTGTGCTTAGATCTGACAATTTTTTTTGAATTAATGAGTCAATCAAATATAGACCAGGGCTTAAGCCTATAAGATGCTGATAATTTTCACCTCTCCCTCCCACAGCTTGTTTATCATTTTACATTAACTTCTCTTTGATTCAAAGAGTTTGGTAGTTCATTGCCTCATCTTAGTGAGCAGTTTGCTCCACATCCTCTTTATGGAGTACCCTGTACCTTGATATGGCTTGTTCATCACACAAGGTGAAGAGAGATTGTTTCTCTGAATAGAATTGCCTAGATTCTGATGGTATTTATAATACTGCAACTTCAATAATTTTAAAGCAACGTGTGCATTTTATTTCTCTGAAAACAGCCCTGACATCTGATGTCCCTTATTTATAGCCATACTTATGCTCTTTCATGGTCACAGAAGCAACGCTGTGCAACCAGTGCTGAGGCAACTCCACTGTTACTGAACCAGACCATTACTGGGGTATGTCTGCAGAGTCAGGTAAGCAGCTGTGTGAATGTTTGCTGCCACCCACATTGAAGAGGCTGAAGTCCACCCAACCCTGCCTGTAACTGGAATATGAACATGTGTTTGCCTGCCTGCACACATGCAGACATGCCTTTTATCTTGTTGTGATACAGTCAACACTTGGAGGATGGTTCCAGTTCTCAGAGACTTCATGTTTTGATGAGACACCCTTTAATGTGTCATGATTGGTGAGAGGCAAGGACAAGGCTTCTTGCTATCCTAGGACAGACATCTACTGCATTCTGCTGATTGTAAAGGGCAACCAGGATGGTTAGCTGAGATGAAGACATCTATTCTGTAGGCATCTAAAAGCAGGAAAACTATGACTCATTCTAGTTGACAGGTATGAGTTTCATACTTTAGGAAAAGAAAATTCCACACTGAACAATTGCAGAATTCATCCATTTGCAGAGCACAGCTATCCAGAGCACTGCCATATAACGCTAAACTGGACAAGGATAAGATTCAAAAACACTGTCCTATCTTGTGCAGGCCTGAAGGCCCCCAGTGAAAAATCCTGAATTAAGTGGGTGGAACAAACCAACCCCTTCCCTTTCTGCCTGGCTGCTGCCAGTGACAGCAGGGTAGGGCAGACAGTGAGGCTCAGCCCTGCAATGGGCAGCCAGTGGGGGACCCTCAGTGGCCAGGGCTCTGTGTTTTGAGAGGGAGGAAGTGGGTCTCCAATTAATTACAGGCCTTGGCACAGATTCAGGTGTTGTCATGCCTATGACCTGATAGGTTTAGAGGAAATATATATCTGCAAGAAGGATCTGTCCAGGATGATTGAGTTATTCTGCAGTTAAAAACAGAACAGATACATAAGCAGCCGTGACCGTGTCACTGAGAATCAGTTACATATCTCATGGGAAAACCTTCATTTGTTGGAAACGGACAATATGCTATACTGCACACATATCCTCCTATAAGTGTAATCAATTTTTCCTGCTCTGAAAGCATGTGTGACAGCTGTTCTGCCCAGAAGCAAAATGACATTTTATATCAAAAGCATTATTGATTTTTCCTCTTAACTGATTTTTGGTAAAACATTAAAAGCAAATACAATACAAATCTACAGAAATTGTACATCTTCAAAGTGGAAAGGGTGTGGCATTTTCTGCTAACTCTTCCCATTTCATGTCTTTCTGCATTTTCTCATTATGTGAGAAGAAAAGGCTTTAATCAGATGATCCAGAGAAAAGATGGAAAAATCCTGAGAAAAGTCTGCTTGAGCAAAATTCGCAGACAAAAGAGGTGCAATTTGTTGATCTCAGACATGCATCTAGGATAGCAATGAACCAGAACAGGATGCAGGTAGCCAAGTTAGTAAGTCAGTGTCCTAGCTGCCGGACCAAAGGATTCTCAGTGCCCACTGGAGCACAATACCTTGCCACAGGAATGGAATTCCTCTGAAAAGCGGGTGACAATCAGTTCCCCACAAAATCTGTGATATATTTTTTGCAGTATGGTGTCTCCTCCAACCCCCCAGCCCCAGAAGGATAACAGTCCCAGGCCATCTGCCCAGAAGTAATGGTCCTTTATTCTAATCCTCTTCTGTTTGGACCTTGCTGCCTTAACTCAGACAGCCTCTGTATCTCATCAGGACTAACTAACTAACTTCATGTCTCTTTGTTCTTACCATATGGTCTATCACTTACTCTATCTAGCCTGTAGAGTAAAACACACCACAGAGAGGACACGGGTGACTTTAAAAGGAAAGAATAGATGCTACATCATTACTTTCTTGAACAAATCCTATGTGCATGCTGTGGGTTCCTTCTATGAACTGCTGTCATCGTGATACCTGAGCCATCATCTTATTGCTCTACAGTTAAATTTTAAATGCTCGTGAAACGCTTCCTATATCCTGTGGCCAAGAGTCAGTGAATGAACCCTGTGAAGAATTTCTCTGCTGCCTTTGGAAAGGAGCCAAGACCATTAGGTGCAGTTTTTGATTTAAAAAACGCAAAAAAACCCCCAAAAATCAAACAAACAAAAAACAAAAGAAAACCCCACAAAACACAACAACAACAAAAAACAACAAAACTCCCCAAAACAACCAAACACACAAACAAAAAACCCCCACAAACAACAAAAAAAAATCCACAAACAGATATGTTTTTCACTGGAATGGGGAAAATCATTCTACAGCAGTCATGTGGATTGAGAAAGATCAAGTCCCTCATCCAGAACAATTGTATTTACACAAAACAGAACACCTCTAGCAGGGTTTACAGCAAGAATGCCAACACCAAACACAGTGCAGCCTTGTAATAAAGCCACATAAAGCCACAAATAGACTGTGGGAGAAGGAGGTTCATGTGCCACATGGACACAAGAAAAATCTCATACAGATGACTTGCCTGTCAACAGAGACATGTAACTTCACACAAGGTAAAAAAAAAAAAAAAAAAAAGAAAAGAAACTAACACAAAAAAAAAAAAACCCACAACCCCTCCCAAACAAACAAGCAAAAACCAAACAAACAACAACAACAAAAAAAAAAACACCACAACCCTATTATAGGGAAATTCCAAAACAGCTCAATTTCTAATATTTATCTCCTGCTAATTTGTTTACCAGGTGCACACAGGAACTGGGAACACTTCCTTTTTGGCCAGCTCCCCTTACTTGTGCTGGCTGCAGGCCACAGAGGTGAGCCACAGCTGCTGTTATCTACGCTATTAAATACTTCAGAAAAAGAGAGAAAACATACAGAATATCTGTATCATCAATGAGCCAAAGTCAGAAGTTTCAGCTGTTGGTATCAGCAGGGTAAATGTAAGTGCATTTTGAAGACCTGTATATACATAGAATTCATTTAACTATAATAGTCCTTGCTGAAGGGTAGTTTTGAAGTAGCTATTATATTTATCATGATGACACTTTCCTGTTTGGTGAGAAACACCTCTTTTTTTTAAGATAATGCACACATATTGTCTATTTATTGATAAAAAAAAAGATACTTAATGCAAATAAGGAATGAAGAAGCCCGTTGGCTTTTCTAATCTTGCAGGTGAGCTTAAGCCCAGCAGTAAATGACATATGCAGCTGAAAGATGTTTGTCATGGAGCTTCAGTTCAGCCTTGAAGGGTATAGAAGCTGTGACTAATTCATAGTTTCACTGACATGCTCTTTCTAAATTGTTAAAATAGTCTACTGAAACCTATTGGGAGATCTGTTGCTGTCAAACTGGCTGGTTTCCATTCCAACTATAGTAGTAGTAGATTTTTTAAGTTTTGTCATCAACAAACTGATTTTATGTGAGAAAATTGCCTTTGTCATCATGAATGTTGTGTAATGGTCTCCAAAATTCAATTTCCAGTTTACTGCAGATACTCCTTGTTCGGAATATAATGCTGACCTCTGTGCAATTTCACAGATGCTACCAGATATGTATTCAAACCAGTCATTGTCATCAACTCCAGACTAACAAAGATATTAAATATAATGAATACAAACATTTCTTGGCAACCATTCATTATGTAGCATGTTTAAATTCTGGATCATCAGTTCCATAAACTCTGTATTGTCTTTGCCTGAATTGTCACTTTGGGTTTAGGTGAATTCAGTAAGAATTTCAGTCAATAAGAGCTTTGGAAGTTTAATTTCTGTACTGTGTTACTGAAGCATTTCACACTTGTATTTCAACACATAGCACATTGCACCAAAAAGTCCTCCACACTATTTCTCTTCTGTTTTAATTAGGATCAAAGAGGTCCTCCACAGTGTAGTGATTATGTTATTTTGATTTTCATGTGTGTATTTTTTTTCCTCTCTGCTGATATGACTGAAGATTGTGTGATGAATGTGAATTTTAATTATAATTTTTTAGCATGTGATTCACAGCGGCACGGGGTGGAATGTATTGGGTTTGCATGGCATGGTTCAGGCAGCAGGGGCTACAAGGGTGGTTGCTGTGAGAAGCTGCCAGAAGCTTCCCCTATTGCTGACAGAGCCAATGCCAGCTGGCTCCAAGATGGACCCACCACTGATCAAGGCTGAGTCAATCAGTGATGGTAGTAATGCCTCTGTGATAACATAATTAAGAAGAGGGGGGGAATATATTAAGCAGAAGGAATTGCAGCCAGAGAAGAGAGGAGTGAGAACATGGAAGTGAAGCAGTTCTGCAGACACCAAAATTAGTGAAGAAGAAGGGGCAGGAGGTGCTCCAGGCACCAGAGCAGAGATTCCCCTGCAGTCCATGGGGAAGACCATGATGAGGCAGTTGTGTTCCTGCAGCCCATGGAGGTCCATGGAAGTGCAGAGATCCACCTCCAGCCCATGAAGGACCCCACATTGGAGCAGGTGAATGTACAAAAGAAAGCTTGGATCCTATGGAAAGCCCACATTGAAGCAGGTTCCTGGCAAAACCTGTGGTCCCTGGGGAGAGGAGCCCGTGCTAGAGCAGGTTTACAGTTAGGACATGTGACCCCACAGGAGAACTGTGCTGGAGGAATCAATTTCTGAAGGACTGCATGCCAGGAAAAAAGGGTACTCATCTCTGCACTACTTTAGGGGAGGAGGTAGAGAATTGTGAATAAAGTTAAGCCTGGAAGGGAAGGAGAGATGGGGGGAAGGTCTTTTTTAGATTTATTTCTCATTATTCTACTCTGATTTGGACTAGTGATAAATTCTATTAATTTTCACAGAATCACAGGATTTACTGAGTTGGAAGGGACCCATAAGGAACATCAAGTCCAACCCTTAGCCCTGCACAGGACCATCCCCAAGAGTCACACCATCTATCTGAGAGTATCATCCAAACACTTCTTGAACTCTGTCAGGCTCAGTGCTATGACCACTTTCCTGGTAAGCCTGTCCCAGTGCCCAACCACCCTCTGGGTGAAGAAACTTTTTTTAACACCCAACCTAAACCTCCTCTGTCACAACTTCAGGCCATTCCCTCAGTCCTGTCACTGGTCACCACAGAAGCAATATCTGAGCCTGCTCCTCTTCTTCCCCTCACAAGGCATAGACCAGGTGATATCAGCTCCTTCTCAAATGTCTTCCCCTAAAGGCCTTTCACCCTCCTTATTGCCTTCTTTGGACACTCTCTAGCAGGTTAGTGTCTTCCTTATACTGTGGTGCCCAAAACTGCCCACAATATCCAAGGTGAGGCCGCCCCAGTGCAGAGCACAGCGGAACAATCTCCTCCCTTGCCCGGCTGGCGATGCTGTGCCTGATGCCCCCCAGGACAGGGTTGGCCCTCCTGGCTGCCAGGGCACTGCTGACTCAGATTCAACTTGCCATCAACCAGGACCCCCAGGGCCCTTTCTATGGCACTGCTTTCCAGCATCTCATTCCCCAGTCTGTACAAACATCTAGGGTTGCCCCATCCCAGCTGCAGAATTCGGCACCTTCCCTCATTGAACTTCCTATGGTTGGTGATTGCCCAGTCCTCTAAATTGTCAAGGTCCTCTGCAGGACCTCCCTGCCTTCAAGGAATCAACAGCTCCTCCCAGTTTTGTGTCATCTGCAAACTTGCTCAGTATCCCTTCCAGTCCTGTGTACAAGTCATTTATGAAGATGTAGAAGATCCACAGGACCTAAGATGGAGCCCTGTGGAACCCCACTAGTGACAGGTCACCAGTCTGATGTCACCCCACTCATTATTGCCCTCTGTGCTCGACCTGTGAGCCAATTGCTCACCCACCACATGATGTGTTTGAGTCTGTTTTGCCCATGACAGTAATCAGTGAGTGATTTCTACTTGTCCTTACCTCAACTCAAGAGCCTTTCATTATATTCTCCCTCCCCTGTCCAGCTGAGGATGGAGTGGTAGAGTAGCTTTGGAGGGCACCTGTCATCCAGCCAGGGTCAAACCATCCTCCTTCTGTGGGCAGTCGT
>JAWWEU010000091.1:47684371-47709158 GCA_035583155.1 Acropternis orthonyx
TTAATAAAATACTATTTAAGGACAGAAGGAACATTTGTAATGTGATTGCATTTGTGGGAGCATCACACTAACTGGATCCACCCTTCTCCACAGAAACCATAGTTTCTAGGGGCAATAAAACTTCCTAGATACTGAGAATTATTTCTCCCAATACATTTATTTCTATCTGATATCTATTTATTGAGGAAAGTGGTTAGACAAATAAGGAGATTTAAAGTTTTAAAGAGCTTTTTCCAAGTGTTGATACTGTTGGTATTTCAAACTTGCTTGTTTTAAAACCAGGGCCATTCAGGGTTTATTATGTCAAGACATAAGGGTGGTATGACAGGAAGCAGATCAAATGAAGAGCAGATTTCCCCTGGACATTTGCTCTCCAGTACCTACACCACTCCTTTCTCACCTGTACTTGCACCTACCTTCCTTGAAGGTCACCCCAGAGATTAGAATTTCATCCCAATTTAACAAATGTTTGATGGACACCATTGTAACTCTACAGAGTGCCAGGGAAGAGTTTTGGAGGCTCAAAGTCTGAATTTCCAGACAGAAAATGCAGTGTGTATTTGCCCTTCTGATTCATACATTCAGTTGCGAGTGTGAGAATACCTCTGAAGGGCATGGAATGAATGACTGCTTTGTTCCATCATGCTCTCTCCCAACCACCTGCAGGACATCACAACATCACTGTCACTGGCTGGCCAGCACAGCATGTGAGCACGTACCTGGTACCACTGGCTGGGTTTCCAGCTGACACTTCATCTGCAGCAGAGGAGGTCTGCAATCACAGGTCTCTCCTCTCTCTCACTAAAAGGGTGTCACAAGGCATACACAACTCATTCAGCACTCCTTCACACCTTTTTCTCCTTTTATCCCTTCATTGCTCAGTGTGTTTCTCTTCTTTCCTTCCCACTTTGTCACATACAATAAAAGTCAGTAATGCTTCTGATAATGAGATACTAATGTTGGGTCCAGGCCAGCCTTGCTCACTTTTGCTTTAAGCTGTTTCACATATTTTATAAACTTTTCATACATTTTCATTTCTGTTGAAAACAGAGTTCCTTGAGGTTATGGTTTGCTCTGGTAATTCATCAGCATAAGCTTAGCAAGAGAGGGACCCTGGGTTTCTCTGCTAGGTCAATTCCAGAATCAGTGTAATGTCTTTGAAAGTAAATAAATGCTACTTTTCTAAAATGTCTTTGCAAATGAAGATTGAGCAATATAAAGTATGAGGAAGTTTCTCCTTTATCCTAGTGTATCCATGCTCATTGACTGAAATATCACAAACTTGCTATGAAATATAAACCCTTCCTTTGTACCTTTTGTATGCTTTGTACCAAGTAATAAAATTAAAAGAGTAATTTTTGCATAACTGTAACTACATTGCTTAAAAAAAAAAAAAAAACACAGCACATAATTTCTACAGGTAATGTGCTTAATGTGCTTCTGAGCTGTATGCCTTGCCTATGTTTGTTTAACTGGTTTATGACCACAGTTTTGTTTGAAAACATGCCTCGGCCTCAGGATAGCCTGGGTACATGTGTGAAACACCGCTTCCTTCCACACAGGAATTTCCATACTGGATGGGAAAGATATTGCTGGAGTTTGCATACTCCAGCCTCAGCAGATACAGAAAGTTCAGATTCAGAATTTTGAGCTCCAAGGTCTTCCATAGGTTCCTTATATATGAGATTTTCAAGCTCTCTCAGTGAATCTATTCTGTGGCTAATAAAAGTCTTTCTAACTCCAGCAGAATAATTCCTTCTCATCTCTGGTAGAGCGAGGACAGTGAGATGCCCTGTCTGACCTGCATTGTTATCTGCATTATGTCACTGGCAAGACTAAAGAGCCATGAAAATGGTACAACAAATCCATTAAACTTTTCATGTGCATATTGACCCCCAGGTTATGCTCCACTCTCAGGGCTAATGTGCATGTGGGTACGTGTATACACACACACACACACACACACACACACACACACACACACACACACACACACACACATTCACATGTGTAGCACATAGCCAAAAAAAGACAAATGTGAAAGAGCTACTTGAGGAGGAGACACAAGGAGCGCTGGTCAGAGCAATCAGGGCATCCCAGTTACTGACAGATGGAAACCTGCTGAATATTCTGCCCCTACCAGGACTCTGGACAGCCAGATATGCTGGGGCTAGAGGACAGAGGGTGGAGACCACCACTGCAGGGTTGCAGGCAAAGAAGTGAGATATCCCTGTGCCCAGGTTATAGGAGAAATTATGGGTGTCTGTCTTTCACTCCTGGACCCATCACACTACATCCGTTCACAGGTCCCAGGAGAATGAGCAGGTTGCAATTGTAGTGAGTGGAGGGGAAAGTAGAAAATCTTTAATTGAAGAGAGAGGGGTGGAAAGAGTCTGGAAGTTATGCATTTTAGTATTAGCTCAAATACAGGAAAGTTTGGTGAGAGAAAGACTGGAGATATCACTATCCCACTCCTCTCACAAATTCCTCCATCTTCATTCCTCCTCTTCAGCAATAGTCCCTTCTACTTCATTCCCTATCCCAGCACTCAACCTCCTCCCTCAAAAGACCCAGTCATTACCACCACAAAAGAGTTTTGCTTCTCCAAAGACAGGAACAGGAATAAGGCATCCTGGTTTTGTTGGAAACTCATGGTGTTCTGAGCCTCATGAAAAGACTCAGACACCTAGAGGTCTCTGATTGAGGCCATGCACTGCTGGGATGAATACAAGATCTGCCTTAGAATTTATTTTATTTATTTCAAAGTCTAATCTGTCCCTGACCAGCAGCAACAAAGGGAAAATAAAATTAACAACCACCTTTTCCAGTGTGGCCAAAGACTATTCTTTCTTCTAGGTCTGTCTCAAAACAATCTTCCTTTTTTTCTGTTTTTTCTATTTTTTTGCAATTCGTTTTTTGCCTCTGTTCTTTGATGCTAATGCCTGAACTCCCATTTATTTCATGAAGTATAGGATTTGTCAGGGTGAGATGCAGTGAAAGCCAGCAGGCTCCCCATTTAACTATTTCAGGATTTAACTATTAACAGGATATTTCACTGCGTGACTAAACGTCTCTCCATCTTTCTTAACTGAATCAGGTGGTACAGTAGCCACAGTGCCAGGGTGGCAGCCTGACAGGTACTACACTACCTCCAGTGAAGCTGAAGGTGTGTCAGCAGTTAAGGTAGGTTGGTTGTCATATCAGGTTGGCTAGCCATCCTCACTGGGCAAGAAGGGAGTTACACACCTGATTTTTTGATGGGCTTTGCCATGTGTCAAAAAGTATTGTACTTTAACTTCACATTTTTTCAAGCAGTTTCATTTATGTCCTCTCTGGTAGTGGACAGAGGCATTCATTCAGTGTAGAATGACTCCTAGGTAGAGGAGGAGCAGCAGTTTATGACAGCTGTGACTTCATATAATACTACGCTGAAATTCATGCAGCACACTGAGCTTCCAACACATCTACCTGACAATGACAGCACCAACTACCCTGTGATTTGGGGTGTTGCTCTGTCAGGGTCTTACTGCCATAACCCCAGCAAAAACACTAGAGAAATTCAGATATATGCTTTTGGCAAATAATTGACATTGTCTTTTCAGACAAAGACAGAAGTGGTTAGAAGCTATTCAATAAATTATCCAAGTGGCTCCTGGCTTTCCATGTCAACCTGCTGCAAAATGTTCCCAAAGTAACTGAAGTATCTCACTAGTAACAAGACATGGACTTGTCTTGACTGTAGTAATTCACACATATTTTGGACGCTTTGACTAAAAAAAATAAAGCTGTTCCAAGGAACTTCTCATAAACAACTTGTAGTAGGCATTAAATAGGGAATTCCCTGAGCACATAAATTATGTTTATTTATGATTATGTTTTCTCATGACTAATGACATTTGTTTCATGTTACAAGAGGAACACTGTTACAAGAGACGACTAGACTTCAACAAATTAGCTATTTTTTTTTGTCCAGCAAACTAAAAAACAAGTTATTCTGAGCTTTGATTGGTTATAGCACTGGATTATTTTCCATTTAAGTAAACTTTGGAACATGAAGCTGCAAGTCAACAGGTTATACCATATCATGTCAGACAACACAGAAAACAAGGCAGAAGGGCTCTATTAACAGCCCAGAAAATTTCTAAAACAAAATAACGCATTAAAAAAAGCTTTTTTCATACATTGTTAATTTGGTGGCATGGCAATCTGCTTGTTGTTATTTCAAGTGTATAGCCTCCACCAAAGTACCTAAAATTGGCTCCAGATACAGTCACGAGCCTGGATCTCTTCATAAGAGAATGCATGTGAAGAGGAGTAAAACATGTGTGCTGCAGGGGTTACAGCAACAGCACATGATGACAGGCATGGAAAAATATAGTCATGAGGCAAAACAAGCTACATTTACATCAACATTTCACACAAAAACAAGCTCCTGTGAAAGCAGGACATACTTACAAGCTACAGACACCAGATGTTTTGGTAGTTAATGTATCTCAGAGCTCATGACATTTCATTTCTAGAAGCTGGATGTTGCTGGAGTATGATTACTTGCAGGACAAAGGCATGTTGGGAGACTTTGCAGCATATTAGTGAGACAGTCACTGAAGAGAAGTTGCATTTCCAACTGAATCTATCATAAATGAATAACAACTTGATGTGACGTTCTAGTTCCCATAGTCTTATCATTGACATGTCTGTGTCCTGATGTAGTCCTACCACATACCTCTACTTCTCCACATGAGATTAAATTCCAGCTTTAGTGGACCTCAGTATAGTAATTGTACTGTAAAGACTTCCAGATGTCTCATTTAAATCGCAATATCTCTTTCAGGGAGCAGCGCCAGTTGCCACACTGAACTCCAGAGCGGTCTGGGCACCAGGGGATGTAGTGGCAGGGCTCTCATCCTTCTAAAAGGACTCAGAAAGGAAACATTTTCTCTATCCAAGCAGGGACAAGCCTTTTATCAGAGATAGAGATGGGATTTCCAGACCACTGCCTTAACTTGACTGTTTTTGAAGTCAGTAAGCATAATTCACAGTGGCAGTAGAGTTAGGCTAGTGGGATTCAAGAGAAACTGAAAATTAATGAATCCTGTAAGTGCAAGACAGTCCTCTGGATACAGAACAGTGCCTGCTTAGTTTTAGTCACCCTTTTGCATTGACAGATTTGCATATTTTCTTTGAGCAAAAGTGAGATCCTCACTGTTAATGCAAAATGCCAGAGGCCAATTACTTTCTACTGTTTATAGTTTGTTGGCTCTGTACAGGTTTATTGAAAAAGTGATCATGTGTAAAGATCTATGAAATATAAATTAATGTAAATTAAATATAAGCCATTTTATTCCCTCTTCACATCTCATCTGGAAACTTCTTGTGTGGAAGCTTTGCTAGACAAAGGCCTAACTGCTGGAACAGTATGCCTGTCACAATAACTGAAGCATACCATGGGAAGGAGAGTTCAAATTGTTCCCTGTTTTTTCCTCTCCATTGTCCTACACTTACTTTAATTTTTTTTTCTATGTGCAGTAATGTACTTTTTTCCTGATCAATGAGAATTCTTCTTAATGCACGAATCTACTCTGCAAAAATTGTATTACATGTTCATTTTTTTATAAGCTTCAGTGGTCCTATACTAAATATAGTCCCTCCTAACTGCCACTCCAACACAGCTTCAGATTCAGAGTTAATATCTTTGAAAGGAAAGGTTTTCATTTTATTGGATCAGCAGCAAGAGTTCCCAAACTCTGTAACATAACTGAACCCTTGCACACTTACATTAAACCAGTAGAGCAGTTTTTATAGCAACCTACATCTCAAGGATAGAACCTACTGCAAATTACCATTTACAGAAATAACCTGCTCCATCATTTGAAGAAGCTCTCCATGGCATTAGTGCAGTTCCAGACCTCAGGACACTTTGCACTGGACCCCTAGCACCAGACTGAGAGCATGTCTGCAGAAAGCCTGCAAGAAGATGCACAGGTCAGCTTATTTTCATGTGTTGTGTCTCATAGGAAACCAGGAAAGATTTTGTGCGGAAATTTCTGGCTATGATTCTGAGCAGACAGAGGCAGGTCAATAGAATAAAAATAAGCTTTTTAGAACCCTAACTTTGCAGCTTTCTCAACATTTCAAATATTTTCCAAGTCTGGATGCTTGCTGATCTCTATAACACTGATTTGCAGAGTTTCATTGGTTGGTTTTGGATTTTTATAATGATGAAAATATAAGTACCAAACTACCGTTATGCTATGTTCAAAGAAAAATGCCATACATATCAGCAGACGTAAAATAGCTCCAGCAAAGATTGTTGTTGCGGGATATAGTCCCCATTATTCATATAAAGCACAGTGCTGCCACTGATCATTATTCCTAATAGTAGTCCTCCCTGAATGGGTTTATTAAACTGTCCTCAGCATCACTGTGTGATGCTAATGATCTGGTGGTAACAGTCCACTTTGTTACATCTAGTGCTTAACCCACACCTCTTTCTGCTGTTTAAGTTATTTTTCTCAGCATTAACCATTCTCTGAAAACATTTTTCTTGGAGTACAGCCGGAAAATGCCTTCTAATTGTCATTCTGAGTCTGCTTATTCTGGATCTTCTGCATAACCATACTCACAAAATCAGCAGCCTCAGATACCCTGTGTCCTCCCAGTCCTGCTCTGCAAGCAATTGCAGTGGTGGCTTCTTCCAATCTTTTTAACAGGGGACCACATTCTGCCTTCCACATCAGAGACTCAGCTTGTACCCATGCTCTCTGCCTAGAGACCACAGCATATTGTAGCACTCTGCTTCCATGGCTGTCCAGAAAGGGTCCTCTTTTGGAGCAATACTAGGTTCTGGCCAGAAGCACCTCCATATATTCCGGTAGAAACTACATTGCTGGAGGAGCAGGATGCAACCACACCTTGATGTGTGTTGGGTCTGGTGTATGCAGCCTGATGCATGTTGATGCATAGAGGTGCATGCCAGGTTTCACTTTGATACTGTGTTGGGGAAAAAAAACCTTAGCATAAGGATAGGCCCAGGCACCTGGAAATAATCTCATCCTCTCAAATCTGTGTAAAATCCCAGAATCCCACTCACATTGCATAGCACAGCAGAAGTCCACTGTGTATTTTTTTCCATTTCAGCTTTATCTGAATTCTCTACTTTGAAGAAAGCATCCATGACCCCAGCCAGTCAGCTTTCCAAAGGCATGGACCTCTTTTGATGGAAACATGTTTAAAAGTCATCAGTTTTGCAAACCCCAGCTTTCAGTTTGCTTCCGTTTCACAGAGGTTTTTTCCCAACAGAAATACATGTAATAAAATATCTAAGTAGGAAAATTTCAATCAGTAATGCAATTAATCTTGCTGTTGAATTCCTGTCATCTTAGATTAGCTGATCAATTGATGTTTTGCAGAGATGCAGTAGGAAAATCCTAGCATTGATTTTCTTAATAACTTTGCAGCTGTTTGGCATTGAATACTGTTATTATCTGGGCACAAAACCATGATTCAATTATGCGAAGAAAATGCCCATAGTATTCCCCATGATTATTTTGCTCAGTTAGCTTTCATATGTTTACAGATGAAACAAACTGATGAAAACAAAATTTGAAGTACTATTCTACAAGGCACTAGGATTAAGGATACTCTTCATAAGCAGTGATGTTGTTTGACACCTCATAGGAAGAGTAGAATGTTTTTTTTTAAAAAAGAAAATCTCTTGAATTGCCCTTTAGGTAATAATAGAAGGATACTTTGCCTTTCTTGCTTCTTACAAACAGTACTGGACTTCTGTAGAGTTGTTCTCCTTACTGTGAAATTTTCTGACACCTCTTTGCAACCTGCCACTTTATGTTACCTCAAGGCCACAGGAAAGCAAATGCATCCTTCTCCTTAATCTACATCCATCACATGATATTTTATAAAGCGAGGGTGCAGAGGCTTGTTAGCTATGTCATCTGCCTTAACCAGTAAAGAGAAAATGTCACCTAAATCCAGCTCAGAATAGAGTCTCTCCAGCATTCCAGCAGAGATAACACTTAAACGGATACTGTACATTTAGGTAATTGACAGTGAAAAAGAGATACCAGGTAATCTATTCTGGGTGTCAGTTATATAGCTTCAATTTACTACCCTGCAATTGTTCACCATATATCTTACTTTTGTCTTAAAATACTTGTCATATTCAGAAGTTTGGAAAATAGATTAAAGCCTGAGGAAGTCCTGGGAAGACCATTTGCTATGAGTACCCAAGATACATCAATCGCTTTTGACTTGTCTAGTTGTCTCTGATGTTCTAGGATGCATTTGACAAAGAATGCCTGCTATGGTCTTCGAAGATCTTTAAGGTCAAAAGTGATGGAAAGAACAGAGAATTCAAAGTGTGTCTGGAAGATGTCCAATCAAATTACAGTATAGTTAAATAGATTATCTTCCCCATGTAACTGGCTGTCCAAGAATATTTTTTTTTCTTTCAATGGCAAAAGATACGCGGGTGGTAAATTGTTAAATGAGGGTGGTGAATCACTGAAACAGGTTGCCCAGAGAGGTGGTAGATGCCCCATTCCTGGAAACATTCAAGATCAGGTTGGATGGGCCTCTGCACAACCTGATTTAGTCGAAGATGTGCCTACTCATTGCAGGAGGATTGGACTGGATGAGTTTTAGAAGTCTCTTCCCACACAAACTATTCTATCATTATATGACACACAAAAAATGTACCAAAAAGCAAAAAACTCCTATAGCAGTTTCTAAAGGAATAAAACATATGTATTTGTATTTTATGTATAAAAAAGACACATAGCGAAGATCTAAGTCTCTGAACATCCCACTACAATCAAAAGTTGAATCTAAATCTAAATATCTCAGTATTCACGTTCTATTAAATCATTAAACTGTGATTCACATTTCAGAGCTTTGAAGTAATTTTGTTATTGTTGTTAAGAATACACTGAATCTTATGTTGCCTCTCTTCTCTACTTTTTTCATTTGAGGTGGAAAATGACAACTGAAAACGCAACTTTTATTTTTAATTCTTTGATACAGAGACAGTATAGAAGGGGAAAAAAAAAAGGAACACCCAACAACACTCCCAAATGCTACCCCCTGCCCCCAACAAGTATCATTAGCCCTTTAGGGAAGGCTTTTTTATATTGTGCTCAAACGGCTGGTTTTCACCTCTCACAAACGCAGTGATTTTAGTCATGAGTAAAATAAGATGCTTTAATATGTTTATGTTAAGCAAAGCAATAATTTGAAGCACGGATAAGATTCACCAAGCCCACATTAAGAAGCTAGGTTCCTGTAAGCACGGATATTCAGACTTCAACTTGAAGCTATTGTAAGATGTACCAAATGATGCTTTATGCTGACACACACACCGCTTCACAGTCATGACAGAGAAAGGGCAGTGAAGTGTCATAACAGGAAGCAGAGGTTTAATTTAGGGGTTCCTTCTCAATACCTCCAACTCAGTTCATGAGGACCTCATCTTGAGGCCACAGTAAAAGCCGTTTCCCCAACAAAGTTAGAGACAGCACTCAGAATGATGAATAAATACTTTTGACTAAGTGTTGTAAATCCCCAAATTGCATGACGTTTTGGCAGGTATTTTATCAAAAGGTGTTAATGTCCTGTGGAGTTAGGTGTGCCAGTTTGGATTTTTTTCCCCCCCGAAGAGATTGAAGGTTGCTAGAGGCAATGATTTCCCAGGTTTCTAGGAAAGCACCACCTGTGATGCTTTAGAAAGACTCATCTGTTGTTTCACATGGTGTTCTGTAAGGCTCTATTGACAATCTGCTTTCAGAGCACAGTGATGTTAGTCTAGTTATTTGTCCTTATTATTCATCTTTCCATAAGCGGTTTTACATTTATACCTCTCAGTATGAAGGGAAGCCAGTTTTTAACCAGAAACTCACAGGTAGTGTTGGTGATAAGTCACTGTGACATGGAAGGAAAGGTAGGCATTGCTGAGAGTCTCTCCAGACTTTCCTCATATTTCAAAGCCATGTTGGGCTGCACATACACAATTTTCAGTGCTATTTTCCATAACCATGCAACCATCTGATCTCCTTTAAGAGCAAAACCGTGGGGACTTCTCTTTAAAGCTCCGCTCTTCTTATAGGATTTTCAGCAAGTCAAAAGCTTATGTTCAAGAAAAACTTCTCTTTTCATATGACTTTTAAGAAGCAAGGATGCCATTTTAAAATTATAGCTGTGTGTGCAACAGTAAATTACTTCATATACTGAGAAATACCTCAGAAGCAACAGACAAACTAGTGCCTCTGCATTTTGGACCATGTTATTTAGCTCATTATACAGGTTTATTCCCAGTTTGAATGGTGCTTACACAGTTCTCACCATTAACAGGCTAACCAATTATTTAGATAAGGTGCGCACACAAAATAATAGTTGAAATAGCTGGATGGTGTTTCTGGGAGGAGATACAGCAGTTACAATCTATGTTCCAAATTTTAGGTTTACAGTGATGTCACTTTCAAAGCTAAACTGAAGTTATGTCTTAAGAAAATTTCTTTCAGCTACACCTAGAAGAAGTTGATACATGAGGGTCAGGTAGCTGTTTAATAAAGAAGCTTGGGATTTACTTTATTAATAGAAGGAATTGTTTGTATTTAATTTCTAACTGAATTTGTTTGGAAGTGATGCCCACATGGCATTGTTTTATAAGAATTAACTCAAAGGAAGCTAATGCAAGTGGCCAAATCTGCACAGAACTATACAAACTTGTATATACAGGACAGTTGGTCACACCTTGTACAGCCCCAGGTTGTTTGCTCTTTGTAAGTGCCCAGCTTCTCTGTAATTTGGCAGCTAGCAGAGTCCTTTGTCTGTGTGAAAAAAAAGAAAACAGAAAAAAAAAAAAAAAAAGAAACCCACTATGGTACACCTGGGTGTTTCAAACACAGGTAGAAAGAGATAGAAAGAAGCAGATTAGGTGTGCCAATATAATCTAGGACTCCAGTACTCTTGAGCAGACTTGTTGGGCTTAACTGTTCCATTTAAAGCTGCACAGGTGACATATGAAGTACTAGTGCAGCCTAGGGCTCACAACACTTGCAGTGGGAAAGCTGCATAAATTTTAGTCCCTTAAAGTCTTATCAACCTTTGATGAGGAGTTCAGCAAAATGAAGGTTTTAAAATAGAAAATGTGACTGAAACTGCTTTAGACAGCTGCTATATGAGGTAGCAGTTGGTGAACCTACCCAGAAGTCCCAAGAAATATTAATATTTAAAAGGTCTTACATTTCACTAACTTCAGAGAAGTGTGTGGCACTGTCTGTCGACTTAAGGGAACATGAGCCGTAGAGGTGGGACTTAATAAATTAGAGAAGGTCTTTCAGCTTCTCTGAAATGTTTCTCTCACAGCACTTCCCCAGACCTGTTCACCATCCTCAGCAGCTTATCAGCATACAGGCTGACACTCCACTGGGTTCCTGGTAGCGTTTTCCACCACCAGTCTTCATCCAGGTCACAACAAGTGGGACATAAGTACTACTCGTTCCAACCCTACCTCTCTGAATCACATATTTAAGAATTATCATTAAAATCCACATTCATCACACAATCTTCATTCGTGTCAACAACAAACATCAAACAAACAAAAAAAAATTTCATTCCCCACACCAAAACCAAGATAATATTATCACAACACTGAACAGAAGTGAACAGTTTACACACAATCCACCCCTCCTTCCTTTGCCACAATTGCTACAACAGAAATCCCTCACAACATTCCAGTCTCTCACATTGTCCAACCCGTATTTTGCTCATCATTGCTTCCCACTACCAACCCTGTGTTAAGCATCAAAAAGGACTGTGGTAGTTTGACCCTGGTCGAATGACAGATGCCCACCAAAGCCCACTCTATCACTCTCCTCCTCAGCTGGACAGGGACTCATAATATAATGAAAGGCTCATGGGTCAGGGCAAGAGTTACTCAGCAATTACCATCATGGGCCAAAAAAGACTCAGCTCAGGGAAACGAACTGAAATTCATGCCAATTCTATCAGAGCAGATTAATGAGAAGTAAACCCAAATTTCAAAAACACCTTTCCCTCACCCCTTCCTCCTTCATGGATTTAACTTTATTCCAGATTCTCTATCTCTTTCCCTACAGATGTGCAGGAGAATGAGGAATGGGCATCATGGTCAGTTCAGCACACATTTCTGCCATACCTTACTTCTCAGGAGGAGGAGCCCTTTACCTACTCCAGTGTGGGGCCATTCCCACAGAAGATAGTCATCCATGAACTTCTCCAATGTGAGTCCTTCCCACAGGCTGCAGGTCTTCACAAATTGCTCCAGCAGGGAGTCTCTTCAGCTAGGTGCAGTCCTTCAGGAGTAGACTGCTCCAGTGTGAGTCCCCCACGGGGTCACAAGTCCTGCCAGGACAGATGCTCCAGCATAAACTCCCCTCTCCATGGTGCCACAGGTCCTGCCAGGAGTCTGCTGAGCTTCCCATGGGGTTACAACCTTCTTTTGACACAGCCACCTGCTCTGGTGTGGGGTTCTCCATAGGTGAGTATCTGTTCCATTGCCATCCTTCATGGGCTGCAGCAGAACAGTCTGCCTCATCATGGTCTTAACCATGGGCTGCAGGGGAATCTCTGCTCCAGCACCTTGAGCACCTCCTCCATCTCCTTCTGTGCTGATCTTGGGGTATGCAGGGTTGTTTTGCTCACATACTCTCACTCCTCTCTTCTCTGGCAGCAATTTGCTTGTGGCCAGTAACTTTCCCTCTTTCTTAAATACATTATCCCAGAGGTGCTACCATAGCCACTGGTGGACTTAGCACTGGCAAGTGACAGGTGCATCTTGGAGCTGGCCGGCATTTGCTGGGTAAGACATGGGAGAAGCTTGCAGCAGCTTGTCAGAGAAGCCATGGCTGTAGCACCACTCTGGCTACTGAAATCTTGCCGTGCAAACCCACTACAACTATGTTGTGTAAAGAGCAGCAGTGTAAAGCTTAGCTCTGTTGTGGTTGTTGCTGGTGCACAAGGATAGCATGGCATTTTTTGGAGTTGGCTGTCATCTGTCATCTGTTACCAGTTTTGATGTAACAGCATGTGGTTCTTGTGGATCTGTTTTTTTAACTGTGTGAAGCAATTCTTTGCTGTTTTGGACATTGCTTATAGCTCAAGAGTGTTATGTTACTCAGAAATTCACACAAACTGCCACTGAGACAAAGTTTGGCAATTGAAAAACAAAAATTGTTTTTTACCAAGTAATGTTACATTGTTAACTTTAGAGTTAAATATGCATCCTCATCTAATTCAGATAAATGGCCATACAATGGTATCTTGGTATGGAATCCCCTGGTCTTCTAGGTTTACAAGATAATCTTTTTTTGGCAGGAAAAGAAGAGCTATACTGTGGTTGATTTTTCACTGTTGGACCTAGTCAGGTGTGCTAGTCATTGAGTCTGGCTCTGCACAGGACAACCACAAAAATTACACCATGTACCTGAGAGTGTTGTCCAAACACTTTTTGACCTCAGACAGGCTTGGTGCTGTGACCACTTCCCTGAGGAGCCTGTTCCAGCAACGAACCACACTCTGGTGGAAAACATTTTCCTAATATCCAACCAAATCCTCCCCTGACACAACCTCAAACCATTCCCTTGGGTCCTGTTACTGGTCACCAGAGAGAAGAGAAGCCTGTCCCTCTGCTTCCCTTCATGGTGTGGCTGTAGACTTTGATGAGGTTCTCCCCTCAGTCTCCTCTTCTCCAGACTGAAAAAGCCAAGTGACCTCGGCTGGTCCTCATATAGCTTCCCCTTTAGGCTCTTCACCATCTTCATAGCTCTCCTTTAGATGCTAAGACCTTAACATCATCGCTATTAATTAAAAAAAAAAAAAAAAAAACCACCTTGATTTTACTGTGTATTCACTGTGAGCACCTATTAGATGTCCAGAAAGCTAGATGAAGTCAGCCAGAACTTCTCTGGTATGGACACAGGTGGTGTGTTGTAAGTGAAATTTTTGTTCTCTGACTACAGCTGCACATTCCATATACAGGTGGGACAAGGTTGCCCAGGTTAAATGTGAAACCCCTCATCTGATATTTACATTGATTTAAAGTTTGACTTGCTGCAGTTCAGTCCAATAGACATAGGTAGATGAAATTCAGGGAAGCTCAAGCGTTCAATCTGCTGCACAAAATTATCACGTTGGGGAAAGACGAAAAAGATGAATGATCAGAAACTTCAGAGAAGAGGAGCAGCTGCACTGTGAGTTAGCAGGTCCACAAAAAGCTGGGACAGTACACAGTCAGGACAGGTGATTCAAACTAGCCAAGGGGATATTCTATACCATAAAACATTACACACAGTATCCAGATTAGGGGAAAATGGCCAGAAGGGATGATCACTGCTTGGGGACAGGTTCAGCATCAAACAACAGGTAGTGAGCAATTGCACTGTGCATGACTTGTTTTCCCTTGGATTTTATTCCTTTCTCTGTCTTTGTTACCTCCCTTTACATTGTTGTTGTTGTAGCTTTTTACTTTATTTCAATTTATCTCAACCCGCAGGATTTACATTTTTCCAATTCTTCTCTGGGACCCACTGGGCTGTTGGGCTGAGTGTGCAGATGCATGATAATTCTTTACTATCTGGTGTTAAACCACAATTCACAATCACCACACATGTCACTGTACAGCTATGCCTTTTGTGTGACTTATCTTCTCAGCAGTCTATCTAAAGTTGTACTTCCTAAATTTCACTTTGGAAAACACACAGTTCTTCAGTTCCTCCAATACTACAAAAGACAGAAATTAGAGAAAGTAAGCAAGAACTATTTGAAACATTCAGCCATCCCTCTGCCAGCATCCACTACTTGTGGGCTCAGAGAGTAGTACTTTTTGATTTCCAAATTCTTTGGCATGACCCCATAGCACTCCTTACTTTTGGAACATTGACTTACCGGGAGTTCACCCTTCAATGGCCTATCCCACTCCCATCATGCAACTTCAGCTGCCTGCAGTAACAAGTAGTTCAAGGAACACATACAACTGAGGTTCAGTTTCTTCATGCTTCTTCTTCCCTATTCAAACCCTTAACTTGTCAATCTGTCTGTATCTCTCCTTCACTTACCACAACTTCTTCAACTTTGTCCATCGTTTACCTGTCTGTCAAATATGGTTGAAGACTTTGAAATAAAAATCTGCAAGAAATGCTGTGAAAATTCATGTTAGAATAGAAGACTGATTAAATCACCATTTGAGGGGGTAAATTAAAGACAGCTTTTCCTTATCAAGCCAGAGAGGCTTCATCCAGACAGCCCATAAGCACACAAGTGCTGGCCAGCTGATTTGCACATGCCCAGCTTTCAGATAATGTACACCAGTACTCAACTGGATCTGTGTGAGGGCAACTGGGAAGGTACTGGGGTGGGCGAATGGCACTGCAGAGAGCAATATCTGGGTCATGGTAAGGAGATGAGATACTGCAAGGAGAGCGTTAGTAGTGTTTAGGGCACACACAACACAAATCCTTTGGGAAATCAGGCTTTTTCTTAGTTTCAAGGACTATGGTATGACACATATAAACATAGTGGAGAGGAATCCAAAATACACACTTCATGGTACACATGCAATAGAAATACATTTTAACTCTGTGCCATATTAAAAAGAAGTGACACTATGAATACTAATCAAAGTGCAAAGGCATGTCATCCTATGGAAATAGTCTTGGTCTAGACAGTCGGAGCAGACTGAGCTCATTAAAGGAGACACCACCCTCAGACAAGAATTTAATGCGGACTTTCACAACATATAGCAGACTTCGTAACTGGAATATTCAAATGTCTGAGTTGATAGTGAACAGTGTTCCGTTCTCTGCAACTGGAAGTCAATATTATCTTCAAAATTAGCAAGAACTCAGGATCCCTGGAGTCTGGATTCTTAACAAATCTTTTTCACAAATTGTGAGTTCTCAATCACTGTAGTTTTGTAGAGAAGATCCACGCTGAATGTCAAGTCTGCAGCACCACTGACCTCAATCAGAACAGAAGTTACAGTTGATTTTTTTAGTCAGAATTTGCTCATCCAACACTTACAGCAGAGAAGCACTATAGGCCATCAGCAGCCGACTGCTGATCCCCGACAGACTCCTAAGACGTGAAGAATCTCCTCCAGGGATATCATGTAGATGATATCATGTCAATGTCTGAAAAAATTATGCCTGATCTGAAATAGATGAGAGTTCCTCACTCCAGCAGCCTTATTCTAGGCAGGTTTGTGAAGGAGAGTCCTTGTGTGTATAGAAGAGTTAAAAGTTCAGTACCTCATCCACATGGCCAAACTTTCAGACATTCCCTAAACAGCATTTCTCCCCACTTTAATTTATCTGTCCAAGAAAGGTTAATGCTTTTGTCTTTCAAGATACGTAGTCCAGAAACATGTAACCATTGTCAAAAAATGTCAGACAAACTATGGATAACAACCTACAATGTTACAAAATGCCAAATATTAGCACAGATCTATTAAAATTAACTTCTGTGAAGCTTGCTGCTTCTACTTGGCATGACTGGCATAATTCAAAATATTATTGTCTCCTGTAATCTGGACAAACTTATCTGCATGATTTATGCATTTTCTGCAGTAAGACAGCATCTGGCAACCTTGGAAAAGCTCTTTCTGAATCCAAACTTTCCACCAGATTTCAGTTTTCAGAGTAAAACCATCATCCTGATCAGTTTTTGCTGAAAATGACTTGGTCTTGTAGTTTGATGTTTTAAACAAAGGAGCACTGTTTATTTCCTGTTAGAGAATACCCATGCCCACTAGCCTTTAATTGAAGTCTAAATTACGCTCAGCAATACTGCAGAACTGTACTCCAGCATTCTGAAAACATACTGTTGAAAATCTGAATGATCTCATTAAAGAAGATCCTCTTTACACTTCTGCATTCTGCATTAAGTCTTACTTTGCCATTAAGGGCAAGGACTTTCCGGAACATTTGTGACTCGGGTGATGAGATGTTTGAAAAGGCCAGATGGTATCTTGCCTACTCACTACACACTACAACCTGTAGCAGCACTGTTGTGGTTTAACCTTGTTCACAGCTAAACACCACACAGTCTTTTAGTCACTACCCCACAGTGGGATGAGGGAGAGAACCAGGAAAAAGGTAAAACTAATAGACTGAAATAACAACAGCTTAATAATACAGATAAAGGAGGAAAAATAATAATTAGGAAAAGAATATGCAAAACAAGTGTTGCAGAATGCAATTGCTCACCACCTGCTGACTGATGCTCAGCCTGTCCCCAAGCAGTAGGTCCCTACTCACTAGCCAACTCCTCCAGTTTTAGTGTTCAGCTTGATGCCATATGGTATGGAACATCCCTTTGGCTGGTTGGGACCATCTGTCCTGGCTGTGTCCCCTCCAACTTCTTGTGCACTCCCAGATTACTCTCTGGCAGAGCATGAAAAACTGGAAAGTTTTTGACATAAGGTAAGCCCTGCTCAGTAACAACTGAAACATCAGTGTGCTATCAACATTATTCTCACCCTAAATCTAAACCACAGAACTGTACTAGCTACTAGGAAGAAAGCTAACTCTATCCCAGTCAAAACCAGGACAAACTCAAATAATAGAATGAAGGAGTCACAGTACAGTCAGCTTAGGGTATTTTATAAAGTTAAGATGTAACCTAATACACACAAGCATAACAAATTACAGCACTGAATACCTGACTTCTACCCTGAGAATGTAAATACAAGCATCATGACAGGTGATAAGAAGGGAAACATCTTAATCCAACTTTTGCAAGTGACCATTTTCAATTTCACTGTTGTACAGAGGGACCCCATCTTCCCATAGGTAGATTTCTGACTCCCAGAACTGTTTCTGGCACCTTGTGCATTGAACATAATCTGAATAGGTTTAAAGAATTAAAAGGAATGATTCAGAAGTTTAAAAGGAGGAGTTATTCTCTTGATTAAAATAGAACCCAAAGATGGCCAATTCTAGCAGCACTGAGTTAGTTAGTGATACAAAGCAGCAGTAAAGCTGAAAGCTTTAGAAGATGCAGATTCACCGCCTACAACTACCATGGACAACCTTGGCCAAGTCTCTTACTCCTTTCCCCTTGGCTACATGGGGAAAATAAGCATCCTGCTACCCTGCAGAAATATAAATATAGATTGAGAAAGGCAATGGGAGTTGTACGTATGCATAAAACTTTTTTCCTGATGAAATTTTTTCTGGTTAGACTATTGATCTCTTCTCTCTGGTGACCAGTAATAGCACCCGAAGGAATGACATGAAGCTGTGTCAGGGGAGGGTTAGGTTTGGATAGTGGGAAAAGGTCCTTCACCCAGAGAGTGGTTGGTCACCGAAGCAGGTTCCACAGGCGAGTGGTCATAGCACCAAGCCTGACAGAGTTCAAGAGTCTCAGGTACATGGTATGATTCTTGGGGCTGACCTGTGCAGGGCCAGGAATTCAACTGAATGATTCTTGCGTGTCTTTTCCAGTTCAGGATATTCTATGTTTCAAAAATGCAATATAAAATGCAGCCATTATAGTACAAAAGTATATGCTAAAACTACAAGGTAAAAAAACCAAACCAACCTACAGAAGCTCCTTAAAATCAAGAGAGTCTGAGACATGTACAAAGATTGTTTAGTTCCAAAAAGTCATCCTAATGACTCTCTTACAAAGATGCTTGCAAACATCAATACTGAGAGCCTAAACATTTTGGGCTGCAACATTTGATCACAACATAACACAGAGATTACTATTACCTTGCAATTTTGTAAAGCCACAGCTGAAGTGAAATCTGCCCAAGATGAATAATTCTGGGAGGTGAGTCACACTGCCTTTGGCTGGAACCAAGTAGAGTTGGGCTCTAGAAGAAATAGGGATTACAAGATAATGGGAAACAAATGGGCTTGTAATTTATATGTGTGTTGTTCCATAAACACACTCACAGTAAACCCACTCCTCCTATCATTCTTTCAAATACTGTATTTCTTTCTCCTGACCAGTAATTTCAAGTACACCGCATTCTTGGCTTCTTCCTTCTTGAGACAGATTAACCTTCTGTTGCCTGTGCTTCATCTGTGCATCACAGGGTGACATGATCACCACCAGCTTCCAACAGTGCCAGGCTATGTGAGCCAAAAAACTTTTTCCTAAACTAAAAAGTGGTTTTCTTGGTGCTAAATAGCTGTATTAAAAAATTAGATACTAAACTTGCAGTAACCAATAGCATTCAGAACTTACTCCTGGTTTCATTGACTTGCAAGCTGAGAAGGTTTCTAATGGCTCAAAACATATACAAATGCACCTAACTTGCAGTTCAGCTCAGACCCTGAATTAAGTAGTTCAACCCATCTGCCCATGCCTTTCTTACACATTGAACAAAATAAAGCACAGCATGGCAATCATGAGAAGAGTACCTTTCCTCAGGGCAGTTAAATAGGTCTTAATGTTTAAAGTTTTGTGATGGTGCTCCGTGCACTGAAAACTAAAAGCTTCTTTGATAGGAAAGATTTGCTTTGTGGCAAATCCATTTCCTCTAGTTCAAATCAAACAAAACATTAAACCTAAGCATATTGTTCTTAAACAATACTTCAAAAATAAATTTAAAATTTCATTTTATAATAATCTTCTATTCCTAAACCAAATAATTTACAAAGAAACTTCAGCAAGATTTATAAAAAGCAGCAATAATGTATTAGCCTAACTGCTATTGCTGGGGGAAGAAAACACACAAATTCTAAACAATAATCTTTCTGGTCTGAAACAGAAGCAGTAAAATGCCAAGATAAATACAGGTAAAGAACTATTGTCCAGTTTCAGCTTAATGACAATCAAATAAAGACTGATCAGGCAGTTTTAATTCAAAAGAAGAGCATAAGACCCAGAGCAAGTCTGATTTCTAAATGATGTAGCACCAAACAACTGCAAAGGCAGTGGGCTTGCAAGAGACTGACAGATTGTTTTCATTAGTGGAACATGTATTTTTATTTCCTTAAAGAAATCAATAAAAAGCTGCATATTCCATATTCTTTAGCTTTTTGGCTCTTTGGCCTCAGTAAATAATTTCTTAAACTATGACTTATTTGACTTTAGACTAAAACAAAGTCACTCAAGAATGTGTTTTCTTTGACATTTCTTTTTTAAAAGAACTTTTACGAAGACTGAGCTCATAGAAAGTCTATATCTTATTAAAATGTTTGATATTACTACACTAATTTTCTTCAGACCTGGCTTTCCTCCACTGAGGTTCAATGAAACAGCATCAACCAGCTGTCTGCTTTGTAGGATCAATTGCACAGAGATTGCTTTACAAAGTGAAGAACGCCTTTCTTAAGACGTTGCAATACACAGCTCTTTCAGCATCAGTAAACAAGTAATCCTCCAGCTGGCCCAGCTGAGAGCAAGATTTGTAAGCTGTATGCCCAGAAGTACTTCTTCTTTGTACTACAGTAACACTTAAAGGTACTATCTAGGGAATGGGGCATGTTTGTCTAAATATTGCAGTTTCTCATACACTGGAGAGATAGGTCATTTAAGAACAAACTGGAATCTACAGCTACACATCTTACTGTAAGAAAAACTAGAAAAAGAGAATCCATAAATATCAAGATTCTCACACTTCTTCTGCATTATTTATGTAGTTTTCCAGGGTCAATAGCAATTGCAGAACTAAAATTTAATCAGCATGACAATACTGCTCATTACAAAAATCCTTTTCCCAAATAAGGTATTTTGCTTGGAAAATCCTAATAGACCCTTTCAGTTTCCTTATCCCCCTTTAGCCTAATGTACTATCATCAGCATATGTTTCACAGGTTCCACTTTTTTTACTATCATCAGGAAACTAAATTTTATCTTTCAGTCATCAGTTGCAACCAGCACTGAAGCCTGCAGTAGAAAGGCTAAAAAAGAATGTGATGTTCTGGTTTATGATGCTGTTTGGTTAATGGTTCTCTTAATTCACAATTTATGCATTACTACAGTCAAAACAGGAAGTGAATACTAATTAAAGAACAACCAGTCAATTGCCATAATGCAAGTCAAAGATAGGACACCACAGGGAGAGTGTACAGGAAAACAAGTTAGATCTGATAACATGGTACAAGAGTTGTTAAACACACTAAAGACGCTTATTAGCACACTGTGATTTATGCTTGCTTTAATGACATGGCTTGGTTATCTAAACGCCTTTCAAAACAAATATCAAATAAATCCAGAACAACACAGAATTTATTTGTAGAATAACTTCTGTTAACAAAGAAGTACAAAGTCCACAAAACTAATCCCTTTCACAGCCCTCAGCCTGAGGTTTTGTTTTCAAAGTACACCACAGACCTCTTGTTTTGTGCCTTATATATGTATTTTTATCATTTCCACCTTTAATCTTGCCAATTCACAATTAATATATTTCTTGCTATTCCTACTGATACACAAATACAGTGTTTCAGGCTTGGAGCAGAAAATAAAGGTCAGAACAAGCCGGCCCATTTATTGATAAATAAAGACACAAAAGGAACTGAACAGGGCTGTATTAACATTTCTCAGATCCGAGCTGCTTTGTAATCCAGAGAAATGTTCATGAATATCCTAATCTACTGCCCACTGGTGCATTTCCCATAACCCATCATATTATTTCTCACATCTAGCAGGCTTTACAAGTTAAACTGAAGCAATTAATCCCATTTAAAGACTAGTCTAGATAATTAATGGAACTAGGCTTCATGGGAACACCTCTGACCAAGGCAGGATTATAACTCTGAGCTCCTCACTCCTCTAGGTTGAGTCACAAAACAACTCTTCCACTCATACACAATACAGGTTCTGTTGGTCAAGTACAGGGGTCCAGAAATTAGTCAGGTGTCTGTCAATGAGTACACTTAATGTAACAGTGAGTTAGAAACAAAACAAAATAAAACAGGGAATGGTTTTTTAATTTAAAAGAACCAGACCTCCAGAGGCTTGTTTTGGAATTCCTTAAACAAGCAGCCACTACCCTAAAGTCTGAGCCTTTTAGACAGCTTCAAGATTTGAAAACACAAATCATAAAAAATCATAGATCTTCATATGTGTGTTTGGCAAATGATATTTGGCTTTTTAATCTTTTGTGATGTTTTCCATTTAATTTTTCCTCAGGCATTGTTAATTTTATCTGAATTGCAGCCATGCTAGAATTCAAGCTTTGCTGCCCTTTTTTTTTTTTTAAGTAACCAAACCTTACCCCTACTGTGATATCATAACTGAGTTTCATTCCAGTATTATGCTAGTACATAGAACTTCAAGCTAAAGAAGTCACATATTAATGCATTGTTTGGGCAATTTGATGTACAAACTGGATGGTGTCAGCCAAACATGATAACCTAATTATACAGAATTTCCTTTGTTTTTTTGAGGCAAAAAAAAAAAAAAAGAAATTAAAAAATTAAGAGTTCAGTAATATGTTTCATTCAACTGCATTTTTTCACTTTCCTGGTCTGGATATTTGTTCTGTCTGATGTCTAAGTTGTATAGAAATGACGTATTAAAAAGGAAGAGAAATTTTGACAGTTTGTTACCCAATATTCAAGATAAATGAAATCTCTTTTCACAAAGCACTTTCAGCACTGAGCTTATCAGATCACTACTGGCTGAACGTTTGCAAGACTGAGGGCCTCCGGCTAAAAAGCAAAGTGTTTCCTGAAGTGATTAATGTCAGACTGTGAGGAAAGAAAACAGTGTAGCACTTAAAATTAGCTCAGAAAATAACAAAATTAAGATCAGTTAGTTGCACTAATGCCAATGTTGATGATTTTAGAGATACCCTGAAGACAATAGCATGTCATACTGCAGGAAAACTAAACCCTGGAAAACTAGCTAACTATTTATACCAAGATGGTGAGCTGATTATATAATTGAAATGTTATGTTATTGTTCTAGGAAAAAAATAATATTGAGGTTTATATTAAAATTTGCTGATCCAAATGGAGGTGCTGTACAAGTAGTGAAGTCCAGATAGATATAATCAATAATGGCAGATGACAGCCTGGTTGTAGTAGCCTCAAATTCTTGTGTGATGCCCTCCATTTCATCTGTGAGGACTTTAAGAAGAAAAGGAGAAATTGCTTCTAATTGCTACAAATAGCGCTCTTCTACTGAAACTCCTTCAACAGGAAGTTTCTTTTGACGCCTGGTTTATTAGCCAGCTCATACACTGATACAAGTCATGGTACCATGTTCCCCTGTGTTCTCTCAGGGATTGTACAGGTATAGAAATATACAGTATTGCACACAGGACAATTGATCCAGATTCTCAAGAGAATTCCGCAGCTTTGCTTCAGGCTTCCTAATTGACTTTCAAGAAGCTGATTCAGAGACGTTTTTCATTTCCTTGTATTTAAAGTGATGATTTAATTCAGTTTTGCCTTTGCTCAGTCTAGCTTATCTTTTGGGAGCCGAACTCAGAGACCTTCTTACACAAGGTTAGTTAGCATGTACCTCAGTAAATCCCAAATATTGGCTGAAGTTTGTAGAAGCAAATATTAATATTCCACTGCCATGATCTTTGTGCAACAGACCCAGGAGTCCTGGCAGACTCCAAAATAAGGCATTGTAATTTATAAGGAAAAAAAAAAAAAAAAGCAGTTATATTCTAATCATGTTCATTTGCAAAGTTACATTATTATCAAGAAAAGACGAGGGTGTCTAAATTAGGATTTCACTTTGGATGAATGACACATTTCTGAAACTAATTTTGCAATAGTTTCTACTAAGAGTATTTTGATTTGTACTGCAGGTGGCCTCAGAGAATAAAATTGAACTCCTTTTGGATGAAAGTAAGCCAGAGGATACGCTCTGAGAGCACAGCTAATACTTTTTAAGCTCCAGTGGGCTTTCAGCCCACAGGACCAGACAGGAGCTTGTCAAAAGCATACTCTGTGTGTGTGTGTGTGTGTGTGTGTGTGTGTGTGTGTGTGTGTGTGTGTGTGTGTGTGTGTGTGAGAGAGTGTGGGTGTGTGTGGGTGTGTGTGTACATATACACAGATCAGCCAAAAAATGAGCATAATTTGGATGCTGGATCTTTAACACCAGACTTTTCAGTACCTCTAGATATTAGGAATGATCCTGTATTTTAAAATATTTTAAAGTTACTCAGCCATACTCATTATTGAAATAAGAGGAGCAGTGCAATTTTTAGCCAAGTTAAAACTTTGTAGAGAAGTCATTAGTCACATACAAGGGCCTCAGCAGAACCCATCAGGTCATCTCCTGAAGAGTCAAGGTCTCTATCAAGCATCTGTGAAGGAAGCTCAGGCATCAATGCACAAGATTAACCTCTACAAAGTCCTATTGTGTTTTCGTGGATTTAGCCACCTTATTTCAGTTTTTCTCCTACATAGCTATGTCTGCAGATGCATGTCTCTGGCTAAGAACTCCCAGTTGCTAACCTCTGAAAAAAACCCATATTTGAATTCAGAGTTGGACCCTGTTGTCTTGATCAACATGTGTGTTGCTCAGAAGCACTTATCAGGATTATCAAGCAAATATTCCAGTTAAGTGAATCTCAGCATTCTCTGTCATCCCACTTTCCTTCTCCCTCCTTCTCTCATTCCTGTTTTGTCTGTCAGTTCATACTCAGTACGTGTTAAAATTCTCCCTGAGCTGATTCACGTTGCTACCCTAGTGGAAAACTGTTTTCCTTTTTTTTTTCTGAGGTAGGTGGAGGATGACTAAGCTAAAGCTCTGCAGAATCAGCAAATTAAACTAACTCACAGGGAACACAAGCGACAAAACCAAAGTGAAGACAGAA
>JAWWEU010000091.1:47744004-47755225 GCA_035583155.1 Acropternis orthonyx
AACTGGGGCTGACCCTGCTGAGCATCCAAGATCTGACGGGATCAGATGGCAGGGAGGCATTTAACTGCCCAGGGGACAGTCCCACTGAGACTCGAACTCAGAGTCCAGATTGCTCTCCTTTATGCCACGGGACTGCCCCCTTTTACTAATGGGGTCAGAGCCAGCCTCTACTACCTTATGTAAATCATACACATTCATTGTAAACTACACTAAACCTCCCTTCTAATATAATACCATTTTGGCAGATAATTTTAAAATGAGAAATATTTGCCTATTTTTGAAACCTAGCTAAATTGAAGAGATGTAGACAATGATCTGATGGGAAAGCATAGAGACACATCCAGACTCCAGGGCAGGACCCAGTGACAGCACACGAGGTAACGGACAAAAACTGAAATGTAACAAATTCCACTTAGGTAAAAATGTTTAACTGTGAGCGTGGTAAAACACTGGCACAGGTCGTCTAGAAAGGTTACAGCATCTCTATCCCTGGAGATACTGAAACCTGACTGGACATTGACCCGAGAAACCCACTGCAGCTGACCCTGCTAGAAGCCAGGGTAGAAGTTGGCCTGCACCACGTCCAGAGGCCACTTCCAGTGTCACATCTTCTGGGATGAGTGACTGTGTGTTGCTTCAACATGCTGGATGGGCAGTCATTTTCAGCTCTTCATATGAATAAAACTACAAAACTATTATATGCACTATTTTCCAGGTCCTGCATGCATGCAGGTCATGGATTGAGATCTTCTGTCTCTTGCTACAGGCTTGGGTGAAAAATGAGGTGGAGGCAGAGCATTTTCTTGAGCCATGGCTGTTGGCAGGCATGGTAACTCTGAGACCTCTGATAGGCTAATTGTGACAAAGATACCTGCTGCAGAGTTTCTTACAACTGCTCTGACACGTGTTATAATCCATGCAGGACGCTGAGCTGCAGTAACAACCACCTGCCCCAGTCTGATTGTAGCCCTAGTCCATGCACCTGATCCCAAGATACATTCAGTGCTAACAGCATATTCACTGAGTATGTCTCCATCAGAAGTGCTGCTGGTGTTCAACAGCACCAGAGAATGGGTTGATCCACCCATTCTCATGGTCATAAGAGCAGAAAGAAATAAATTTAACATTTTTGCGTCTAATTCTTCATAAACTTTATGAACCCTCAGACCTGGCTGTCAAGATCAACAAGTAGCTAGTCTCTTCCTATTTTTTCAGAGAAGAAAAAAGAAACGTCATTTCTCCTCTCTACCAATACAGTTCTTGGCAACCTGCAGGAAAGTATTTTATCCATTTTTTAAAATCGCTGTTTAGACATGGGAAAATTCAGTGAACACTTATGTTTCTGCATTTCATCCTATACAGAAAGTAATACAGCATAATGAGAAAACAATACTAAGTAAATTCTAACAATAACAATTTAAAACTCTTAAAATTGTATTGTTGATATGTGTGGTATTAGGATTTTACAAGTCATCTTAGTTACTTTCTCCCTATTCTGTTGTTCAAGCACCCTTATGAGAAAGGGTTTGTACATGGACCACTCTTTATGATGGCTTCCACAAAAGTTACACAGTTTGGCCCTTCCTCAACTCTTTATGTTAGTACTCCGCAGAGCTCCATCATGAGATTGTTTCCTTTAAGTATGTGCCTCAATCCTCCAAATGATGCATGCTAACATTATGGTCTCTGAATGAATCCACTGAACTCCAGATAAATACTTAGGCTGTGTGAAATTAAGCACAGAGACAGGATCTCAGGGTAAAGATTGTATCTGAGATGACAGGAAAAAAGTTAAGGCATTTTAAAAGCCAGTATTTAACCAGATTAGCTCAACAAACATAGGGAAAAATAGGTTTTGTCTATTTTAGAGACCAAAACGAATCCATTTTTTGCCATTCCAAAAAAGAAAAAAAAAATACTGTTCCACCTTTTTATTTAAATATTTGTGTTAAGGGACTTGCTTGTACAATTGCCTAAACAGCCAGTTTGGCTCTGAATTTATAACACACATAGCAGTTTTTTATGGTTTGGAGGGAGGTTTTACCACAAACGTTCTTCTCCTCCTTGTAACTTTGAAATTAATTAAAGCAGAAGAAAGATATTACTTGTTCTTCCAAGGACCAAAGAAGCTGCAAAGAGTGAGAAAATGGGCCTTAGCTTATTGGCAGTTGCATCTGTAGTTAAGCATAGCTGAGCCTCAGTAAGAGTCAGGTTCCAGAGCCACATCCCCAGTTCTTGGGGCTGCAAAAAGTTCTGGGCCATCTGCCTACCAGGGTCCGCAATTACAGCAAGGTTGTTTGTCCCCATTTTCTGCCTGTGATCTCATGCAAGAAACTCCAAGTAGCAGCTCAGTACACTCCTGCATGAGACAAAGACTTGAGGTGAGTGTGCCCTATCCTCTTCTGAAAGCAAGAAGGGCTGCAGGTGTCCCCAGGCTTTTGATCAATAAGTTCATATTCTACTATAGCATCAGAAAAAAACAACTTCTAAGTAGAAGCCCAGATGCACTGCACAAGGTTAACAAAGTAGAGTTGCTTGACCACAAATACTGTGTTTTCCTGGAGGAAGAGTGTGAGACAGAAAAAGATTGACTTTTTTTCCTGCAGTTGCCCAAATCTAGCAACTATAGGCACTGAAGAAACCCCACAAAATCTCCTCTGGGCTCCTAGGAAACTCTTCCTCCATCATCTTGGAGGCTTTGCATTAGGTCTTTTCCAAATGGAAAAAAGCTCCTATGTTTGACAGAGTGCCACACTCACCACTTGTGTTATCAATGTCTCCATCCCTGCACACTCCCAGAGCACCTTCCCACAAGCAGCTGCTTTTAACCCAAGCAGATGTCCCTTCATCCCACAGTGCCAAGCTCACTGCAGTGCTGTGGATACAGGAGGATACAAGCAGGTGTGTTTCCTGGCCACTGCCAAGTCACACTGAAGAAAAAGTTCTGTTTTTGTATAGAAAATGAAGGAAACAATGTCCATCACAAGATCTGAAGAAAAATCTGCAAAAAATATCAGGTGAGCAAAGACAGACTTCCTGACTCTGTAACCTAAGGAGTAGTATTTTCACCTGGGTGGGACGTGAGGAAAAGGGAACTCTCTTGATTTGCTGAAAATGCAAAGTAGTCAATAAATACAGACATAAAATACCCCCGTTACTGGGGAGGGTGTTTGAATACTCAGAAGCAGGGTGAGGCAGTCCCTTGTGAGAGCATCTGCATGCACCCAGCTGTTCCAGAACTGCATTTGCAGGATCACAGATGAAAGACATGTTTCAGCTACAAGAGGACATTCAGAGGCTGTCTCAGAAGAGCACATACATCAGCACTGATGACTTGCCCTTTCATAGCTAACAAAGCCCTATCTAACACAAGTCTTACCTTAGGACATGTGTATTTTGAGGGTTTTTGCCAAGTTAACTAGAAACAGATAAACACAGGTCTGTGCCACACACAGTTACAAACAGCTACTAGCTACAGGCTGTATGAGAAGGGGCTAAAGCTCAGCTATACAGGTAGTGCAGGATGAAGGCACATACTCCGCAGGATTATCAGGCCATAGTATATAGTTCCTGGACCATAGTCAGCAGCATGTAAGCAAATGCCTTCAAAAGTTTTTCACCTTTCCTTGTAACTCTGCAAGATTCACTGCTCCTCATCTAACTGCAAGGGCTGGGGCAATGGGTGTTTGAGAAGTTTACACAGAGATTGACAGGAAGAGCAAAGATGGGGTGAGGAAAAGTAAGGTATATGTTGGCATGAAAATGAAAGCCGGACCACCATCCTGTGTACCCCAGGACACCTCCACCAACCCACGATCTCCTTTCACACTGTTTCCCAAACCCCAAGCCAGGCTACTCCAGCCAACCCCTTTCTAGAGATCGCCAGGTTTTAAAACTCTTTCCAGTATTTGTAAGACAATATGTTTCTATTCTTGGAATGGAAAAGAAAGCCTATTGCCTGTAAGATAAAAAAAAACAATATGCACCTCTCCATACTGGGAGGAATGCCAAGGAGCAGGATAACATTTTGAATCTGTGTAAATACTCTGCTACCAGCAGTCCCCTAAACCTGTCTGCTTCCTATCAGCGCTCTTTAGCGAAGAGTAACCATCTGCTTAGAAGAATTATTGTCCCTCACTGCTACATAAAAGGCCAGTTTTCTTGTGTTTACCTTACGGCAAGTCCTTCCCATTTCTTTTAGACCTAGTTTCTGTTAAGAAAAAAAATCTCTGTAAATAGCTTAAGCCCCAATTACCAAAATGAATGAAATGGCAAGTTTTCACAACCAGTCTTGCAAAGCAGTCTGTCACTTTGTTGACTGGCACAGCGCATGCAGTGCCTTTAGGAGAAAGTGTCCAAGACCTGATGAGGCTCTACTGGGACTCTGGTTGCATCCATTGACAAATCCCCCCTGTCCCAGCTTCCTAGTCTGAGGTTGGGACTAAGTATTTTGTCCCTCTAATGAACCTATTGTTGGGATGAAATGTGACGAGGTACATTGAAATCTCCTGGAAAGAGCTGCAGGTCTGTAAAATCTTAGTTTGTATTTGTGACTCCGGCTCATATAAATAAATAACTGCAATTAAGTAACACAGCCAACCATAAACTTTACCTCTGAATCAGAGCACGGACTATGAGCCACAAATTCCAGAGTGATTACAAAATATCTAATGAACTTCATCTAATACCAAGCGTTAAGTAATTTTCTAAATGTCTGATAACATAAGAGAAGGATTAGGAGGGGTCCTGGCAGAAACTCCTGCGGCTCTGCCTCCTTCACAACTTCCCATTGCTTCCGAGATAAGATTATGGTTTCTAGGGTAACTAGACACACACAGGGAAAAAAAGGATACATTGTCTAGTTTGGTTTCCTGAGACTGTCAGAGCAATGTCAGGCCAGAAGCATTGCCTAACTATGGTTATGAAAGAGATTTGTAGCTCATTTAACCACTCATTTTAATTCACACCTTATGTAGAGGCGTTTTTTTGTTTTGTTTTAAGGGCAATTCTCGTATTTAAATGTACAGTTTCTAACAAATAGTGACACTTCAAAATTCACAGACCATTATTAAAGACACACAGAGGACAGATGGTCCAGTTGTACATGTGCGTGTGTTACCATGGAGGGAGTTTGTACTTGGCTTCATGCCACACATACACAAAATGTAAAAATTTGAACAAACATATAATTTTTCTATGATATTTATGTTTCTGTATGGTTTATGAGGATACACACAATCAGATAATAGGCCAGATTACCATTTCAATCACATCCTTTCACACTGTGGAAGAAAGTAAATTAGGCAGGTGTAATAGCTGTAAGGGCCAAAAGTGAGGCTGTGCTGGTAGAGCTGGGGACTAGTGATCCTTTATAACAGAAGGGACTTGTCCCATTCAGTGTTTCCCAGCCAGAGTTATGGGTACATTTGTGCTGTGTCTCTGACAGATCTCTGCTCCATTTTCTTTTCTTGAAATCAGAAGACACCGTGCAGCTGCTGCAAAACCCACAAGGCACTGCCACTTCAGGCACACCAAACATTCTTCACCTATGTGTGGAGACTCCAGCCCTCTTTTCTCCCACTTCCAAAGCTTTGTGTTATTGCATGTGAAGAAGCAGCATGACTCCCCCTCTTTGGGACCCGTCTGTCCCACCTACCAACATTCAGGTGACTCAAGAGACAGCATTCCTTCCTCCATCTCTGACAGCATTTAGGTTACTGATGCTGGTTCAGACAACATCCACCCAGTTATCAAGGACCTAAACTTGAGGTTACTGGTATGTCCCAGTGGGAACAACAGCAAATATATCAAACTGCACTCAGGAGGGTTCCCAGGCACAGAACAGACCAGTTGTTCTGCTACATCGTTTCAGCAGCCCCAACATGGTTTTGGCCCATGCAAATTTGCACTTCTCTGGAGGGTTCCCCAGCAGAGCACTCCAGTAACCACCCGAAGCAGCCTGCATGCAGTCACCCTGTCTTGCCAGGGTGTCAAAGAGCCCAGGGCTGTTACATGCCAGGGAGCCTCTGTGCCAGAGACTGCTTCCAGGCATGTTCAATTACTAGCACAGACAGAGCCTTTGAGACGTTCCAAGGTCAGGCCTGATCACCCCAGTATGCTTGATGAAGGCATACTCAATGCTTAATGAGCTGATTCCTTTCTAATCATTCAAGGCATTTAGTTCTTATACTTACCACAAACAGAGCCAGTACTTTACAGATGTCTTTTTCAGATTATTGGTTGTTTTAAATCTAAATGCACTTATCTTTTTTATATTCTCACCATAAATATCAAACCTCCAGTATGAGAAGACTTGAAAGTCTCCCAAGCAAAGGAGTTTGAATCCACAACCAGATAGAATAAGTAACCCAGTGCCCTAAAATGACACTAGAGAGTCACTCTAGAGCAGTTTGTTTGTTTGTTTGCTGGAAGTATCCCAGGTGCTGATGAAATCCAAATTAAAAAAAACAACCCAGGTTACTGTTCAGCAAAGAGCTTACAATAAGCACTGAAACTGATTTAACCATACCCTGTTCTGTAGGGTAGGCTGATTTCTTCCGTAATCCTTTATATTTAAAGATTCTTTAAGAGTCCCTCTTCCTCAGCCAAAACTGGTGGCAGACATCTCAAACACAGGTTAATCAAACAGTGCCAAGTCCTGGAAGTGACTTAATACTGTGGCCCCAACTCTTCTGGGCAAAAAAAACACCACAAAGAAACCTGTGATTTTCATGGGACAACTGCTGGAATTTCAATAGAATACTTACAGTTTAGAAGATGTCAGAAAACTTAATTCTTTCACAAAGCAGTACTTCCTGCTACCACCTTGTATTTCTCTCTCTCTACTAAGCAAGCGCTACAATGCCATTTCCTGAGCCAGGAAGACAGCTGCTCCATTGCACAAGTCATTTTGTACAGGCTGGTGATAGCAACTGAAGCATCGGCACCCTTGCTGCACTGTGGACAACAACTTCCCCTTTCAGAGTTGTAGAAGCAAAGGGATGAGATGGTAGGTAGTGAAGCAACATAAGCAAGGAAGAAAGGCTTCCTCTGCTCCAAAGTGATGGATGCACACTTGAGGAAAATCCCCTTTTAAGCAGGACAGCACTTAGCAGATCAGAGCAGAACTGAACCTCCAGGATGTCTCCATAAATGCCCCTGCATGATGTTATTTTATATCTGGACAGAGTTCAGCAACACTTTAAGGCCAGACAGGTGCTAAGCCAATATAGAAAATCAAAACCACCCTGTATACACATAAGATAAGAAGTTCAAAGAGCTTGGGTATATGTGTACATTACACAGAACAACTGAAATGTTTTACACACAGCCAGCATCTTCTACCTTAAGAATAATTAGGAAGGATTTGAGATGCCTAATTCTGCATCCAAGTGGTATCAGGCACTAACTGCAAGCATCAATAAACTTGCATTTCCTGTTCTTAAATGTTTTTAGGCTCTCAGAGTTTTAACTGCTGAACTTTGAGATAGAGATCACAATAACAGCAGCAGAACAGAACAAAGGGAAGGAAAGCGCAACTGAAGCAGAAGCTTAAAGCAAAGCATTTAATTGCATGTTGTTGATGTGCTTTTTTAAGAGGACATAAAAAGGACATTATAAGGTATTCAAAGCATTGAGGGTGAGGAAGCAGGGGAGAAAAAGACAACACTTGAAATAAATGTTCCATGGAGAGGAAATCTCTAATAATTTATTGACCTTCAGTTTCACATTGTGAAAAAAACATGAGTTTTACAAAATCTTAAGATGCAGTAGCAAACAATATAGACAATTTTACTTCTTCACTTGCACAGTTTTCTTCCAGCACATGAACGACATCTTCAATGACAACGAATGGAAACATTATTTTGCTCTAATCACTCTTATTCAGACAGGTGTCAGACGTATAGGAAAGCGGCTGCACAATTATTCCAGAAGAGGAAGGCTGTCCTTTGTTACATGTTTCTATAGCAGCCAGCCTGCAAAATAAGAGGAACCTTCACATCCTACACCAGTGGTTTTGTGTGCACTCTCCTGTGAACCACATTTGCTTCCAAGTGTGGGGCATTTTGCAGGACTGGAATGGTCAAGTAGTTAGCCACGATTCCCACATCAATTCAAAGAGCAAGAGCCTAGTGTATTCCCTGCAGAGCCAGAGGCCCCCCCCTGACTTCAGCTTCCTTCAGCCTACATGCAGGAATTAATTGAGGACTTGAAAGCAGACAACAAGTTTGGAAACAGCTGCAGAAAATTCATCCCACTTTCGGAAGTTGCATGGCACTACAAAACAGATTTTATAAGCTAAATAGTTAAATGCAGGGCAGCTTCACCTCTGGACTCTAATCATCTTGATGGAGAACATAGGTCTCAAAGGTATATGCCCTTATTCAAACAAGGAGGCCCCTGGGGACCCGGTTCTCTACTTCCCTGCACCTCATGCAGCTGCTAGCTACCTGGGGAGAGGACACGCAAAGCACAGGAAGTCTGATTTTATGGCTCACTCACAACTCCTGACAGTGATCCACAAGATGAAAGGCAACAAAAAAATCAAGGCTGTTTACTTCAACATGGCAACCTGTGCAAGTACAGGGATATAGAAGGGAGACCTACCCTATCTAGTATGTTTTCCTACTGCTTAAAGACCATCTAAGGGGGAACATGAGTGGAAAGGTTGTGGGTTTAAACACTTTTTTAAACTATCATTTCAAGGAATCAGCTTAACCAGCAGAACTAGAATTTTATCACATCTAGCTGGACCTCACCTTTTTTTAAAACTGCTAATGCCTTCACTAAGTAATCAATGTTCTGTCAGCATTCACAGAACTCCAAATACTTTATTTCTGAAATGTAAGAGTCTACTCCAAACAGCAAATCAAATGTAAGGCAGCACAGAGAAACTTCCAGTGACCAATGTAAACACCTTCAGATGACAAAGCTTTCACAAATACAGCTACATCACTGTCACAGAAAGGCAAGCATCACCGATGTGATTATTTTTGTTTTGCATGCATGCATGCAGCTGTTTACTTATACCACAGCACACACCAACCATGTTACTGAATGTGCCAGTTAAGTTGGGCTTCAGAAACATTTAAGAAAATACCACAATACAATACATGTTTCATGACAGGATCTGGCAAATAAAGTGCCTGTGAAACACAAGCTTCTGAAATTCTGAAGAGAAAGAGTAGCTTCATCTCTGTCCAAAGACCAGAATGATAAGAAACAAATATATTTAAAAACCAGAGTTTGGTTTCTCAGGATTGTATCTGACACTTCTGAGCAACCAAGTGACTAATGACACACCTGGATAAGGAAAATAAAAAGCAGCAAAGTTTGAGGGCTTTTTTTTTTCTTTTTTTTTCAAGACTAAGAGGTTTGAAATTCATTTTCTATCCCCATAAGAATTTTTCTAGAGCACTTGGGTCTTTGACATCTGGCCACTCAGATGATCATCTGAAATCCAGATGGTTAGGCAATCCAGTCAGTGCAAAATTGCTGCTCTTTCTTCTTTTTTCTAAGACTTCATCACTAACCTCTCTTGAGTTTTTTTTGTTTTTATTCTTGAATCACCATTCTCCACTCCTTCAGGACAATGTGACTATATTGTAGGTAACCCTTCTCCAACCCAATAAATAAATAAATAAGTTTGAACAATTACTTCATCTGGGCTTGGTATCCAGAAGCTCTTCCACAGTATTTACGTTGCAATCAGGAAGCTGCACAAAGAGAGTTGCAAGAGACTTTGGCTATTTCCAGATTAGAAATTGAAAGGCGTGACCAACAAATGAAATGTTTTAAGGACACCATCTACAAGACATACCACAAACAACCTGGGGAGCTGGTGGCCTGAGAAAAGTGACCTCCATGTCTTCTTCCTTAGTACACATGGAATTTAAGATTCTGTATTGTAATCCTTCCATTTCTGACTGGGAAGCCACTCCTACCTCCCATCTCCAACTCCTACCCAATAGTTTTCTTTCTTTGTGCAGCAGAGCAAGTCAGCAATCACAATATGTGCAAAACATACAATTCACCCAAGCCCTTGCAACATGAAGACAATTGCAGGCATTGTTTCAGCATGCGAGCACTGAACAATAAATAACTACATCTACAAGTAACATAATAGGAATGGGACAGTTTGAACTACTTATAAATACAAGGAAGAATGGGCACAAGGAGCATTTGGGGGATGTAATTTTTGTTCCCCACTGTTGCAAAAACATTTCACCACAGGACTGTTCCTTAAGAAGCAGAAGGTCACTTACTGCACACAGGACAATGCAACACAGGTTCTAAGAGATGCTGTAGGCACTGCCCACAGACAAGCACGCTCCGGTCAGCAGAGTTCAGCAGCAATACTGCTGTATCTTCATTCCAGCAGCATCTTGCTGTTTTCAGACCTGGCCTGCTTCCCCTGTAGCTGGCACTGGCACTTCAAACCATCACAGAGAGGTGACGACCATTTCAAATTTCACATAAAAACAGTAGAGTCCATGGAAATCGAGTGTTGTGTGCTGCACAGCTCAGTGAAGATCTGTCTCTTCTTTTTCATCTTTGAAGGACTGATTACTATTACTTTAATCCACAATTACTAACACAAGGACACAGATTTGTCCATTCATATTTAAATCATCTGCTGAAGCACCAAAGACAGGTGTTTTTTTCTCCCATTCCTTCATGTCTAGGTTGGATACTTTACAAGGTGCAGAGGATTTTCTTCAAATGCAAGAGATGCTGAAAGACTTTTCTTCATTAAAACCACTTCTCCAGATCTGAGGTTCCAGTTCTCTTCTCCAAATAAAGAAAACTAAAAGCACAGGCAGAGGTGGGGGGAAAGGAGAGAGAAATTACTTTAAGCGTTTTGTTGCAACAATGTACCATAAAGTTTTTGTTAGATGTCAAAGAAAATCTAAAAGCTAGGCTTAGGATACAATCCAGTTTATGGGCTTCCCTGCCAGCCCCAAACTTCAATGTTCCTTTGCAATACCCAACTACTGATAAATAAATCAGTCAAGAACATAATTATTTAGGATCAGATTCAGACTTTATTATTCTACTAGTCTTACTCTGCAAACCATCCTATTGACTCCAGAAAGACTGTTTTAATCTGTGGGTATAAATGCAGTCATTTCAAACCTAAATCAAACTGGCCCAATACAGTTCAATGTGATGGGCTCTGCATCCTGCACACTTCAATATTTTTATGTTCCCCCAAAATCTT
>JAWWEU010000091.1:47774339-47787377 GCA_035583155.1 Acropternis orthonyx
TATGAGAAATAAGATCAAAAAAAAAAAAACCAAACCACCAAACAAACAAAAAAAACCCCAGTCCATTATTCTAAGGAACTAAAAGAAAAGGAGACTTTAATAATTTGTTACTTCAACAATCTTGTAGGAAGAGGAAATCTCTTTAAATCTTCACTCTTCTCCCACTGTTATAGTTACAGCACCTACTACTATGGAATTTCAACTGTGTACTTGTTCAGTAGAATGATTTAGACATCTCCTTTTAAACTGTGACAGTTGTAGCATCTGGGCTGAGGTCTGCAGCCATCTCTCCCCGCTCTCCCTGCAGTGAGGTGACAGATGCCTGATCTAAGTCAGCACCTCTGCAGGCAGGGCAGGACATGAAATTCTTCTCTGCCTGAAGAGGAGGCAAGCACATGGCACCAGGCAAGGCAAGAAACTGCTCATATCTAATGAGAAATGATGTTAAACTCACTGTTTAGGGAATCCCTTATCATGAACAAACATCAGACATCTGAAAAAGTAACAAGTACATCCTGGTTTCATTGAAGAGAGTAGACAGATGATTGGAGATGTGGTTTTGTCTCCCTAATTATTACAGAATTAGGCAATTATGTTTAGTGAAACAGACATGCATTTATATTACCTAGGTTCACAAATATAAAACAATTTCCACCCTTCCCTCTTTAAACACATTCCCCCTCTTTTCTTATTACTTATGGTACAATTACTTATTCTTTACAGATAAACACATTCTTATGGAGCTCATGACAGTAATATTTTTCCTTTCTTGTTTTCTGCGTATATTTATTTCTTTTTGCACATTCCCATTTTGCTCCATCTTTGCATAGTGCATTCAGGCTGTGCCTTAACAGCATACATACAGCAGCCTGTATGTTAACAACATATATTTCTCTTAGCTGCCCTCCTAGTTAAGCAGTATTTGTCCATAAAGGTAAAAGGAACTGCAGAGAGACTGCCAGTTGCACAGCCAAAATGTACTCAGTCACACTCTGGTAATGGACTGATTCTGTAAGGATTGCACAGACTCCACCCTTGATAGGTTTTGGTACCACATGCCCTATCTGATCTACTTACTTCAGTAAATCCCACAACCATGAAAGGGTAGATCTGACCTGTCAATGCCTGCAAGCATAGTTATCCACTCTACCCAGATCTGAACCAGCAGATTCACTCAAAGCTTCTGAAGCAAATTTTTTCAACATTACTCATTTAAGACTAAAACCCAGCTCCTGGGAAGTCAATGGGAGTTTGCCAATGCTCCCATGCTCAAAGCCTCTGCTATTTTTATTCTTGGCTTACAAAGCAGGAACTGCCAATCATACTGTATTACACAGTCGTTTTATTAGGCATCCAATAGTGCTTTGAGTGAAGTAGAGACAAGTTACCATTTGCCTTTGTCAGCAACAGAATTGGGCGCCTTCAGCAAACCACCAAATTCTTTACATGTTTCTTTTCTTGGAAGACACAACTCTAAATGCTTTCAAACTATTCTGACTTCTGAACTGAAAAAAACCTCAAAAACATTATACCACCTTGTACATGTAGTACCTGCAAGCCTACTTCCTGACATTCCCCCCCTCCTCTTTCAGGTCCTAAGTGTTTTCCCATTTCCTTCTGTATAGCAAAACCTGTAAAACAGACATTGTTAGCTTCAAAGTTAGATAATTCTTCACAACTAGAATGAAGCATCAAGGAAATGTAAGATAAAATTCAAATCTCATTTTCATCAAAAAATCAACTTGAGTTGTATAAAAATGTGTAGTTATGACTTCAGACACTTTGCCTAGTAGTATGTATTTTTGACTGAGATGTCTTTTTGCATGACTATTCTTACACAATAATAAATCTATATATGACAAAACATACACCTAATGATATTAGTCAATCTCCTTAAAATACTGGCACTCTGGCACAAAGCTCTTGGCAGAATTGAAAGCAGTAGACAGATGGCTTAAACTGTCTTCCTCTCTTTGTTTCCCATTCTCCAGTTGCAGTTACAGCCAAGGTAAAAAGTCACCTCCTTGCTTCTTTTCACAGTGTTTTCGTTCAACAGCCCTCAAGGAGGGAAAGCAGAAAAATGGCAGTACACATGTGTTATTTTAGAAACACAGAATGTAACACAAGTCTCCTCCATCCAGGGGTTTCCTTTAAAGCCATTTTGCACTGTCAGCATCAGTAGAGGCAGCTCAGCACCATGTGCCATTTGACTGCACATTTCCCCTAGCTACACAGTTGATTTGAACAAAAATGGCTTTCTAAGCACTCTTCAGCTGACCAAACAAAGTGTTGGAAATTATAATAGTAAAAGGCATTATAGATAAGTATAGTCTATGTTGGACAGCATTTGTTCACAGCAGTACTATGAAGAACATTTACACAAAGCATCCAGGTCATAGGAATACTAAGGACCAAAAGAAGCAGGAGCTAAATAACATGATCTCACTACTTCTGACAAATTAAACTACAAATACAATACACAAGCCTTAGAGCTCACCGAACAAAAGAGATTACTTACAGACTGTCAAAAAAAAAGAAAGCAACATCTGTTACTGGGGTCTATACAAAGAAAATATTACTGTTTAACTGCAATCAAAACCATTCCACAGCTCTTAAAATCCACAGTCCACTTTAAATGTGTGGTTTGGGGTTGTTTGGGTTTTTCTGAAATTTGATATTTTGTAACATTTTCTTTATCACTTAAAAAAAATGCTTTTCTCTCAAATATTTCACAATAACTTTTGAAATTCTTACTCAGTATACTAAGCAGTAGTGCCTGCAAAAACCTTTCAGTTATATTCTTGTAGCGTTTTAGATTGTGATTAAATGTTTAGACATATTTTTGTTTCAGACTTTCCATAGTCATATCTTTCAGAGCACAACTCTCAGGCTCCACATGATACTTCAAAATGAAGTCATCATAATGAATTAAATATTGACAGTAAAGATAACAGATTTGGGGAGGTGTGTGTATCAATAATTACACTGATTATGTTTGAAAGGATCAGTCATTCATTTTATGAATACACCAAATGTTAAAAATATTTCAAATCTGAAGTCTTTCTTATATACAAAGCACTTTTAAATATAATCTCCATAATTTCCATAGAATTTACTTTGCACTTACTCATTAAGTGATTAAATTAATTTTGAGAGCTGAGATTCCTCAGCTGACTGAAGTGTATCAGGTCATCTTCTCTATTATAGCAAAATAATGGGCTATTAGCTGGAAAGGGTCTTTTGAGATCTCTAATCCAAGCTCTTGCTCAAAGGAGAGTTACTCTTGCAGTTAGGTTGTTCATGGCCCTTTTGAAAATTTCCAGGCAAATTTTGAAAAATCTTCAAGAATGGGGGATAGTAACTTCCCTCAACCCACTGATGATCTTGGTTATACCACCCAGGATGCTGTTCACCATTGTCTCTGTGAGGTAACACTGCTGATCAGGTTCAACCTGCTGTTCACCAAGAGGCCCAGTTCTTTCCTGGAAAGCTTGTCTTGTACCAGCCAATGCCCAGCTTATACCAATGCACAGGGTTTTTCTGCCTCAAGTGCAGGACTCCACACTTGATGAACTTGCTCCCCCTTGTTTCATGGTTGCAAGGTGCCATGGGTTTGTATATGTCCAGGTTATTTTAAGTATTTTCTAGTTTGATCCTCTTCTGAGCTCTATTAGAATAGAACAGAACAGAATAGAATAGACTAATTCAGTTGGAAGGGACAAAAATGATCAGCTAGTGCAACTGCCTGACTACTTTGGGGCTGACCAGAAGTCAAAGCATGTTTTTAAGGGCATTATTCAAATCCCTCTTAAACACTGTGACAGGCTCAGTGCATTGACCACTTCTTCAGGAATCCCATTCCAGTGTTTGATCACCCTCTTGATAAAGAAATGCTTCCTAATGTCCAGTTGACCCTTCCCTGGCACAGCTTTGAACCATACCCACACATCCTAGCACTGGATCCCAGAGAGAAGAGATGGGCATCTCCATCTCCACTTCCCCTGCACAGGAAGCTGTAGAGAGCAATGAGGTCACCCCTCAGCTTCCTTTTCTCCAAACTAGACAGAGGCACAGTCCTCAGTGGCTCCTTGCAGGACATGCCTTCCAGCCCTCTCACCAGCCTTGTTGCCTTCCTCCAGGCACTTTCAAGGACCTTCACATTCTTGTCCTCTGATTCTCTGATTCTTAAATCATGGGGCCTAGAACTGTACACAATACCCCAGGTAAGTCTACACCAACAATGAATGCAACCAAATAATCACCTATCGTGACCAGCTGGCAGTGCTGTGTTTGATGCACCCTGGGTTGCCATTTGCCCTCTAGACTGCCAGGGCACTCTGCTGACTCACACTGAGCTGCTGCTGACCAGCCCCCAGAGCCCTCTCTGCAAGGCTGCTCTCCAACCACTCCTCTTCCAGTTTCTACTTGTGTCAAGCCTTACTCGGTCCCAGGTACAGAATCCAGCATTTGTTCTTAAATTTCATGCCATTGATGGTTGCCTAATGCACTATTTAGATCCCTCTGCAAGGCCTCTTGTCTCTCAAGAGAGTCAAAATCACCTCCCAGTTTAGTATCAAACAATAATGGTGCATTCATCTCCTGCATCCAGGTCACTGACAAGGAGATGGACCAGAAGTAACCTGGAAAGCTTAGCAGGAGATTCTGCTAGTAAAGACTGAAATAAAAAAAAACATTGGGTACCTCACAATTGTTCATGCCCTTCATTCGTAGATCACCTCCCTGATTCACCACCAGGTCCATGTTTTTTATCCTGGTCTCTTTTGCTGCTGACACATCTGCAGAAGCCCTTCTTATTGCACTTCACATGCCTGATATGTTTCAATAACAGCCAAGCTCTCATCTTACTAATTTCATCCCTGCATCCCCAAGTTGATGTTTCTATTCTTGGGAGTATATCTCATCTTCCACTTCCCCTACAGTTCTTTCTTGTGTTTGAGCTCAGTCAGATGGTCTCTGTTTGATCACACTGGTTTCCTGTGGTGGCTGCTGCATGTCTTGCATATTGGGATGATGTCAGTGGCCGATAAAGATGTCAGGCACAAGCAGGCTGGGTCTACTTGAAAAAAGGGATGGACAAATTTAAAAAAATAAAATAAAAAAAAAAATATTCCTGGTTGGACTTTGAGAGCATTCTAATATTTTGGTTTAGAATTTGTTTCCCTAATGGAACCACTTCATGCTGTCCCTCATATCTGAATTATATATTAAGGCTAAGACGTACTAGTGCCTCAGTCTCTGTCAGGGCTATAGATTATGAGTAAATCTGTATGTGACAGTTGATATGTTATTATAATGAAAGGGCTGACAGAAACACTGATCTTGGACTTGAACATCAGGTCTTTTTCTCTACACCGTGATTTTCTTCTGTCTTCGTCAATCTTGTTACTGAACGAAGCACGTATATCCACTCTGTTCATTGCAGACTCTAAATCAGAAAAAGAATTACAAATACAGTGAGAGTTCTGAAAAGCAGAAACCTGATGGTAAACCTGAATTCAAAGACATCTGACTGGAGGAATGGATGTAGAATATACATGAAAAAGTAATGTAAGCACAGTATTCAGTGTCTCCTGAAACTTAAGAGTATAGGGATTTAGAAGAACTGTAAAAGAAAGAACTGAAAATGTTGAGAGAGGAAGCGATACAAGAATGAATAAGAATTTCAGCAGAGCTAGACCTGAGTTAAGGAAGAAGCCTGGCAGTGCTGTAGGGATTGTGAAAGGTAAGTGACACACAAGCAAACTGTAAGGAGGGTAGCAGGTTTAGAAATCAGTTCAGACTGAAGGATGGCTTCATGATTTCCAGCCTCCACTACTGCAGAAGATAATTCAGCAAATTACTGCAGTAGTTGGGGTCCTCTTACAAAGTTTTAAAAAAAGTAAATTTCACAGATGCCAAACCACCATCCCTGCAGGCTTTTCTTCCCCTTCAACAGAAGTTAAGGGAAGGAAGGATTCACTAGAAGAACTATAGTGGTGTTCTGATACTGACACCTGTCAAGACTGGCCTCAGTGTACTTACTTTAAAACAAATTATACATATTTGGAAACACACATGAAGAGGACTTAATTTTTTTGAGGAGATACTGCTGAGTAAAAGTTGAAAAAAAAAGCAAACTAAAGAAACTGTAAGAGTTGGACAATGACAGCTCATGTACAAGTGATAATCATGTAAAAGGACATGGAACAAAGGATTACAGGAAAATGTCATGCAAACAAAGCTCTATGTGCTCAACAGAAATGGGAATGGTAAATGAAAGAAGGGTCTAAGTGCAATTGTTGAAAAAGGAGGGATGATTCAGGCTGAAAATAGTAAAGGCCTTAGACAAAGAAAGGCATAGAGGAGAGAACAACTCTGTTACCTGCTTTTCAGGGTTGTTTGAAAATTAACAATGGCAAAAGCATGGTGGACATGATTCAGTGGAAACCCTTTTCCACCCAAGAGAAGTTCAATTCACCTTACTTGAAAATGCCAGGCAAGACTGTAAAAATGGAGAATTTGCAGCTGGCTTTTATGCAAAGCTGTTTTCTTAATGAGCAAATGTGAAAGGCTGAAGAGTAAATGTAAAAGAAGAATTATTTCATAGACCTGCAAATCTAACAGAACACAGTCCTAGAAAAGAAATAAACAACTCTTAGATCAAAGGCTTCATAGATCACCTTTACCGGAGGAATAAGTAGAAATTTATTAGTTACCTTTTTCTTTTTTCTCTTCTTTTTTTCTTTGAGCCAGCTCACAATAAATATACAGCTTAATGTCAGCTTAAATTTCATCTACAGTTTTCTGACAGATTCATTTGCTTTTTCAGGTTTATGTCTAACACACTGACAGTTTCTAATCAATAGGAGACAATTCCCTCTGAGAGTTATTAAAATATACCTTGCATTTAAATGCAATAAAAAGCATGACTGAACATGCCTCTGTTCCCCATAACACATAAATGCCACATCTGGTCCATAAAAAACATGCATTATACAAAGGTTATATGAATGCCAGATACATATTATTACATGGAACTGTTTTATCCATCTAGTCTAATTTCCAGATGTTTTATTACTTGTAGACAAAAGTATTGTCAAAACTGTTGCTGGAAGTCCATTTATTTCAAGAGGGCAAGGGACAGGAATAGTAAGTTAAGCTACAGGAAATGTTTGTGATACAGTTAATGGCAAATCATATGACGGAATCATCAGTGCTATCATGTTTAAAGAGATGCACTTAAAATTTCAATTTCAGACTAAAATTTCACTTGACTGCATTTTAAATATGCACTTACTTATTCTTCCAGCAGTAAATGGCACATAATTGTAGGTAATATTTACAAAAAACAGAGCAAGCAACTAATGGAAATGAAATGGAAACCATTAGTACAAAAGTTACTGGTAACTGTAACCATATCCAAAAACTTATCGAGCAGTTAGCTAAAATTTCTGAAGACATTGAAAAGTAATATCCTTTAATTCCTCCAATTTGGAATTGCACTGTGGGATCTTCCTTGTGTTCTTTTTCTTTTCTTTTTTTTTTTTTTCTGCGTAAGGAGCAGAAATGTGTTTTGAAATATTACTGGAAAAGAAAGTGCCAGTTCTCAAAGGGCCATATGATGTCTGAAAAGCTTGTTTGGGTCTCTCAGAAAAGCCAGGTTTCTAGTGCAATAGTAGAAGTATGAGATAGAGGAAGAAATGAAAATGCAAGTAGGTGAGAGCATAAAGGAAAGGAAAAGCAGCAGACACTATGTCATAAAAGTGGTGTTTCACCAAGATGTCAGAAGAGACAGGACACAGAAGACTTTGAGCTCACAGCAAGGTAGAAATGAAGAATTGTAAGAATGGCACTAAAAAATAGCCACTAACATAGGAGTTGGACAGTAACCACTAGTTTTCCTTGTAATGAGTGTACATCTCATTAAATGCAGGATTTGGTTTAATGAAATACAAGATATAGAGAAATGTGAGTATTACCAAGTGAAAGCACATATTTTTTAGAGTAACTGGTGTATCAGTGTGACATTTCTAATTTTATCTCTGAAAAGAAAAAGAAAAAGAAAAAAGGCAACAATAGTCTATCTACTTTATAATCCCATTCAAAATGTCATCATAATATGATCTCATAACTTCTGTTTCTAAAAAGTAACATTAACCTCAATTCATTCCTCAATTCATTGTGAGTCCTGTTTCAAATTACATATTAATTCTCATGCCATGCCTTCTTTTTCAGTAAATCCCAAGCAGGAGCACAGACATTTAAAAAAACCCCAGACATCTCAGTGATCAGGTAAAGGGAGGCAGTCCTCATCGTGTCTTGGAGAAACCTGGAGGCTACAGTCTAAAGTCAATTTCATAGCTAAATGGTTAATTTGTCTAGCTCTCTTGAAATTTACTAAACATCAACTTCTAAAACAGGTTTACAATATATCCACTAAAAACCTAGAAAACATTTCCAAATTTTTTGAGATACATAATGGCTGGAACAGTAAGAATAATTTCAGGCCTATGAATAACAAGACCCTGTCACTTACATTTACCTGAAAGCCAATACAGATTATGAACATGACCCAAGGCTTAGACAGGACTCAAAAAACTGGAAAATATTCATCATTCTGTCCATGAAAAATATGACAGTTGATCCACCATCACTGATTGTTCCTCAGAAGTCAAGGTGATCATCAATAACATACCCTACTTTGCAGGTTAAGACCTGTCCTGATGCAGCCACTAGTTCTCTTCTCTAAAGACAGCTCCAGTGACTGCCTAATTGATTAGCAATTCAGCAGGCCCCTTAAACCAGTCAGAAAACCTGGGGTTCAGTGTACGGCCAGCTACAAGACAAGGACATTTAGAGTTACAGATTTAGTAGCACAGCACAGGAGATTATCCTTGGTAAACAAAAAGCTGGCTATTCTCTTTCCTTGATGGAAGTGAATAGGCAGCTGAATGACTCCTCAATGTAGTTTGTGCCCAAAGCCAGAAGACTTTTCTCTCATTCCATATATAAACACTTGTGTATAATGATTGAGATAGCTGTGACAAGACTAAGGAGGTAATTAATATCTCTCACTGTATGTATCAGCCTAATAGCCCATGTATTCTTTTCCCTTTCTCTTAGAAACTCTTTGTTCTCTTAGAGTAAACAGAGAGCAATCAGGACTGAGAGCATATCTGATTCTGTTTGTACAATGGCAGAACAATTACTCTGCTGTTCTCAAGGAGGACAGAGTACACAGAAATATTCTGTGTACAAATACTACCAGGATGAGAGAGACAATGCATTTGTGCAGTGCTGGAAGACAAATATCCTGTGCATTCCCTGCAATGTTTCTGTCTTGGAAACGCAAGTGATTTTTTTCTTTTTTGAATCCTTCAAAGAAGGCCTGGTTAAATCAATCTTGAGACTCTGCATGACTCCTGCTATTGAAAGTAAAAACAACTCAGCTTCTCTGCAGTGCTAAATATCCTGACACCTCTAGTGACCAAATCTGTCACTTAGAATATATCTATAGTGTACCTAACAGAATTAAATTAAACTTTACTCACTACAGCAGTATAAACAAATATAAAAAAAGGAAAATTCAAAACAAGCAGCTTGTTACACACATCACACAAGACTTACACATTTCTGCTCAATTCTTTTTTTCCCAAAGCTAAGAACATAAAGACTCTAAATACTAATAGTAGAGTTATGTTAGGACTTCTCCAAATACTTTGCAAAGGAGACACAGCTCCCCAAATGTAACACGCCAGCCAAAACCATGCTAACCAAGTCAGAAACAAAACAATCCCAAGCTGAATCAGAACAGTTGCAAATTATATATGGCAGGTATATCCTCAGTCTTCAGAGTAATTCATTCACCTGTACCCCACCATCAATTTTTATTGAAAGCATCTGCAAACTCTCACTGCAACAAATTGTCGAAGAGAAAGACAAGTGTTGTTAAAAACAAACCAGTATCCTTGAAGTTTTCCTCTCTGGAGAATTTTTAGTATACTCTTACCTATATTATTGTCTCAAACGTAGGGTATTCCTTTCGCAGTTCTCATGAAGTTCAAGGCAAAAAAGGATATACATTTATCTTTTATTTTCTAGTCTAGAAAATGCATCTGCCTTGTATGTGCCCTGGGTCCTGTTTGCATACATGCTGTAATCCTAACACATGTTCTTGTTTCATTTTATAAGGAGCCATGGAAGAGTTTGTATGCACTGGCTTTTTACTGCTTCATGAAGCATGCCTCTTCTGTAATCAAAGTTCGTGTTAAAAATGAAATGAGCCTAAGGAGGTTAATTCATATCTCCTTCCTCCATATTCCCCCATCCACACCATCCTGCATCACAGAGTCTGTATTTGACACTGCAAAAAAAAGGGTTTAGATTGTTTTCTTCTTAACAGACTACTCTTCATGCAGTTTGCTGCTTTTTGGTGTCATAGTCCTGTTTTTAAAGAATGAAAAATCAGCAACAATTTGCCAGCAGTGAACAAAACACCAGATCTAATTTGGTGGTAAACTAGAACACATTAGTGCTTGGCAAAACTCTCTGGCCTTTTGGACCTACAGATATCAAACAGATAACAGAATCATAGAATGGTTTGGGCCAGAAAGGACCTCAAATGTCATCTAGTTCCAACCCCCTTGCCGTGGGCAGGCACACCTTCCACCAGACCAGATTGCTCAAAGTCCCATCCAACCTGGCCTTGAACACTTTCAGGGATGGGGCATCGACAGCTTCTCTAGGCAACCTCTTCCACTGTCTCACGACTCTCACAGTGAAGGATTTATTTCTAATATCTAATATTAACCTGCCCTCTTTCAGCTTACAGCCTTTCCCTCTGGTGCTATCACTACACACCCTCATAAAATGTCCCTCTCCAGCTCTCTTGCAGGCCACATTTAGGTACTGGAAGGTGCTATAAGTTCTTCCAAGAGCCTTCTCCAGGCTGAACAACCCCAACTCTCTCAGCCTGTCTTCACAGTAGAGGTGTTCCAGTCCTGTGATCATTTCCATGGCCCACCTCTGGACTAATTCCAACAGGTCCATGTGTTTTTTATATTGAATGCCCCACAGCTGGTTGCAGTGCTCCAAGGGGGGGTCTCATGAGAGCAGAGTAGAGGGACAAAATCACCTGTCTTGACCCACTGGCCATGTTTCTTTTGATGCAGCCCAGGATACAATTGGCTTTCTGGGTTGCAAGTGCACTTTGCTGGGTCATATTGAGTTTCTCATCCACCCCCATCTCCAAGTCTTTTGATTCAAAGCTACTGTCAAGCCATTCACCACCCAGCCTGCATTTGTGCTTGGGCTTTCACTGACCCAGGTGTTGGACCTTGCCCTTGACCTTGTTGAACTTTTGAGGTTTGCATGGGCCAAGCTCTCAAGACTATCAAAGTTCTCTGGATGGCATCCGTTCCCTCCAGTATGTAAACTGCACCACACAGATCGGTGTTGTCAGCAACCTTGCTGAGAGTGCACTCAATCTTTCTGTCCATGTCATCAACAGGGACAGTCACAATACTGAGGAACTCCACACATCACTGGTCGCCACCTGGACATTGAGCCATCAACTACAACTCTGTCACTCTGATGGAGTGTGACTATCGAGGCAATTCTTTATCCACCCAGTGATCTACCCATCAAATCCATGTCTCTCTGATTTAGAGACAAGGTTGTCATGCAGGACAGTGTCATTTATGACAGAAAGTGTAACACAAACATCCCAAACATTTTTGAAGGATCTCTGTCTTTCACCTTTTCCTCTGTCTTTCACCTTTTCCTGACTCCTTTCTTGCTAGGTGATCTGACAACCCTTGAGCCAGAAACTAACATATGGGACTTTATCTCAGTGGAAAAAATGGAGCACCATTTTTTTTTTTTGTTCCTCTCTTTTGCTCTTCCTAAAATACTTACTGCTCTTCCAGGACCACATAAATGCAGTGATAGCTTTGCCCCATATCCAAGTCAGCTTTACCACACCCTACCTACCCCAGCACAACTAGGCACAATGGCAGTGAAGCTACAGGGTCTCTCTGTTCAGCTACAGCAGAGAGAGTCACAACATGACCAATTGTCATAGAGCAGCTGAAACTTTTTTAGGGTATCCAAGGTGGACAGAAGACAATATCATTAGGGTACTGGGCCTAATAACTTCTATGTCACACACATTTACATCATTAATCAGTGCATATTCTTAATTTAAGCGTGGTGTATAAAATAGATCTATTGCAGCTGGCACTAAGCTACAGCACCTTGATGAAACAGTTTTGGCAGGAAAGGATTTCTGCACAGAGTGGATTAACACCAAGACTAGATATTTGGCCAACCTCAAAGGCCCTGTGGATGAAACACTGTGGCCTCTCCAGACAGCTTGTTCCAGTACTGCACTGAAGAAGTTACCAGCCTCTTCTGGTGCACAGGACATTGAAGTTCATGAGCTTTCTGTTAGTCCAGTCCTAAAGTTTCTCAAAGTCTTTCTGAAGTTCTACCTGTAGGCCTGTCATCCTCTCCGACTAAATTGTACTGTTCACAAATTGTGCGTCTCATCACAACAGACACAGCATAACCCTCTCTAGAGAACTAGGTCTCCACTTGAAACCACTGTGTGTTTGTTTAGTGGAGACTTACTGCAGAGTAAAATTAGAAGGAGATGAAAACTTTTCCAAGGCCTCAGCAATGGAATTCATCCTAATTTTAGCATTTTCAGTGACAGAGGGGAAGGAGGCAGAAGCAAAACAAGATCTACTGAGGTCATGACAAATAATAATTTTATTTCTTTCCTCTCTGAACATAGCTGGTTTAATTTTTTTTGCCACTGGGAAATTCTTTTAGTGTCCTTAAAGAGGACACAGGCTTATCCCTGTGCACTGAAAGCTGTCATCATCATGGCTAGGCTTCGCGAATGAAGATTTGGGAAGGGCTCTACCCACGCTTGCTGCAAGCACTCTGATGGCTAAAGAGGCCAATGCGAGATAGGCAAGTCCGGTTGCAAAAGGCACAGTGGAAAGTCTCCAAAGGCGGTGTTGGCGAGTCACG
>JAWWEU010000091.1:47788125-47803030 GCA_035583155.1 Acropternis orthonyx
TTTCTACTGTCCACACACATATAAGCTACATCTCATTCGCTAGGTATACTTGTCCATCAGTCTTAAACCATCTTCTGATAGGTAGTCAGCATCTCTCCTCGTGCTGGCAAGCCCAAAAACATACTCTTGTTTTCCATGGTTGTTTTTCTCTTTCTTCAGCTTTCCTAGGCCTGGCCCAAGGACACAGGTGGTGTTTTCTACTGCTTTCCCAGGCCTACAGCTGCATCCTCTCTTAAAGCCAAAGCTGTCCATAGCCCAGTAATCTTCCACAGTTTTATAGCCAGTCAGTAGACTACAACGTTTCTGCATCTGGCATATGCTAGCACTTTCTCCTAACGTGTTTTTCACACTTTCTAGGGGCTTAAACACTGAAGCCACAGACCTGACTCAGTACCAGAATCATTCAGATTTCCTTGTATCCAAACAACATAACAAATACTAAAACACTAGTCAGACAATAACACACAGTGAAGTCACAATTCCCTTTACAAAACAGCATGTGTGTATTATATATGCTGTCCACAGACTGCTTTGTAGTTGGTTCACATACTCACACTAATCATGCATCTGGCATGTGCATCCATTCCCAAACTGTCCTTGCTATTGTTTGAAACATTTTTAGCTGATGAGTTTCCTTGAAGTTACATCAGTTAAACATCCTGTTTTGGTTAGTTCTTATCCCTAATTATGTATGTCAACATCAGTACCAACATTCTCAGTGTGTAGCTCACATGCAGCTCCTGTATAATCTTCCGTTTTGAAATTCTCTTCTGCCAACCAATATACTTGAAGTCAGACAGTCCTAAGCCCATAATTCTAGCAGTCTTTGATCAGATACAGGATTTCTAGGCTATTGGAGTTTTCAGACTTCTAGATCTAATAGATGTTTGAATAATCCTCACAAATAAAGGATGTTCTTAAAAACATACCTGTAACCAGTGGCCAGGATAAAAGAGAACATACATCTGGAAAAATAGAAACATACAATCACCGTAGACAAGACCATATAGGGTAGGTTAGGAATACAGAGGTCAGCAACTTCCTGCTCAAGTTTATTCTATTTCCAAACTGCAGAATTTTCACAATCTTTCCCTAGAGCAGCTACTTGTATCATGAAATTATCATCCTACCTTATTTAGTCACAACACCCCCTTGTAGGCAAGACCTTCAGCTGGGGTACCCTATGCCACTTACCTAGAGAGTAAACAACTCCATGTAAAGATTCAGTCCCATCTGCAAAGGGTATGGACTACTCATACTTACAGGATATGTTCCACTACTCAGTTAGTGGAACAGGAAACCTTCTTACAACCATGATGAAAACATTTACTTATGATTTGTCAGTTTCAGTGAACTGAGAAATTTAACTTAGCTTGGAAATGCAGAAAGTAAAATATCAGCTGGTTTCCAAATAATGGCAAACTCATACTGCTTAGTAACTGTGATAAATTAATTTCAAAAATTATTGGACGAACCTTTAATGTACTCCAAAAATGTCTTCAGGAGGCACTGATGTGCGATTCCCAGTCTGGTCTCAGTTCACGCCCTGGTTTACTGGGTAGTAACAATCCCATATGTTTACCAGAACTGCGGTGGCCACAAAATATTACTCAGTGATAGTAAGTCACTGTTTCCTCTCTGCTGCTTTGTTATTTTTCAAAAAAGAAAAGGAGCAAACCACAGAGACTACAGGTATATCTCTTTGCACACCTGGAAACACTGTTGAGAGGTCTGTCACTTCGAAGTGACTGTTGTAGCCACAGAACAATTGGAAGAACTGAGAGCTGCACAACTGAAAGAATTTCTTCCTGTAAAAGTTAGTGCTGTGCAACCCTGTTCTACCATTTTAGTTAGCAAGGTGAGCTTTTGAGATTCTTTAATGTCCAAAACTGCTTTTATTTTTATTCCTATTTAACACAGTGTGTGTGAAGGAATCTGTACAATTCTGTTGTAGAATCATGCTCAGCTACATTTATAATGTTTTTTCACTGTAGCATTTTTCTTGCCCTTTTCAGACCTGCTAGGAGAACAGCTTAGTCTACAGTTAAATGAAATTTAATTTTAACCTCTGAGAATGGAAAAGCTATCTCAATAGAACCAGGGGATGCAAGTTCCTTATTTGAATGACATGATTGCATTTCCACAAAAATGCAAAACAGTACTTCTAGTACTCATTTACTTGGTATGTATAAACTGTAAAATTGTGTAAGCCTTTACAAGCATAAGATAAGAGTACACTCCCACTCTAACACAGTTTACAATCAAGGCAAAAAGTCTACAATAAAGGAGGATCAAAATCCATTCCTCTCTGGAGCACAGTTTCAAACTTACAGAATAGGCTAAGGATAAAAAGCATGCTAGACTTCCACAACCAAGACTTTGAGCTGATACTGGGCTTCTTGTTTTTTTAAAAGAAATGTAGCACACTGATGTCTTGTTTCATTGTGCTCATGCTGGAAACAATTACAGTCCCAGCTCTGCAGTTTCAACATTCTGCTGTGTTCTGTGGAAACCCCACTGAAATGAGCTGGCCCCTGAAGGCAACAGCCAGAAGACTGCAGCCTGCAGTCAAATACTCTTCAATCCTATAGTCTCCTGCTTATACTCTACTTCTTCCCTGTAGATCTTAGAACCAGTCCCCAGATCCAATATCTGGGTTACATCACAGAACTTCAAACATAATAGTGTCTAAAAATGCCAGTGCAAGGTCAGAGTGCTTGTGGTTATTAAAGACAACGCAGATTTCCTTAGAAAATGAGCTAGGCAACACGAACAGTTGAGTTAGCACAGCTGAGGAGACAGTCATGCCAGGCAAAGGGAATGAGTACAACAGCCCACTTGAAACCTGACTCCATTGGAATAGCAAAGGGTAACAATTGCCTCCAAGAGAACCAGAAAAGAGAGCACTGCCATTTCCACATATTCATGGCATTCAAAAGGCAGGAGGGTAGATGCGCAGGCATTAGGTCCTGTATGCCTCTCCAATATCATCAACATCTTCAATTCTTCAACATAATAAAGAATTGCTTTTTACTTCTCGGACAACAAGGTTAAATAACATTCTGCTATGGATAGATTGCATCAGTTTCCATCAAGCCTTTGCCCTTCACCTGCATGAATGGATACAGCAAATGACAAACCCAGGATGTTTTGTGATTCACTCCATTCAGGAGCAGCACACAGGCCGAACAGGCCTGGTGAAGTCTCAACTTTTCCCTCATCCTGCTGTTTATTCCCTTTCTTACCAGTGTGCCATCAATTTTTGTTTTGGACAGGGATTAGATTAGATCAGCTCCCTGGAGCTGCTTGAGGGTCTCAAATCACATAAATCTGACTGTGTGTGCAGAGAGCAGCAATGCGGGCATCTGGCAGCCGTGACTCACCTCCTGGTAAACTTCTGTGTAACCTAGCCTTGCAATTGTTCTCAAACTGGGTGAGGCACCTGCATCTACTGTGGAGCCTTCCAGATAGTGGGAAGAGCTGGTCCTCCAAACTTGCAAAAAGACACAGCCTGAAAGAGGAGGGCAACCCTACTGAAGAAGAGCGTGTTTTCTTCTTAGTAATTCCATGGCAAGATGTATTTTTTGCAAATAGATGAAACCTTCATTATGGATACACTTTTTTTTTCCTTTTTTTTTTTTTTTTTTTTTTTTACTTACTTTGTTAAAACTTAAGAGTCTATGTCACGATGAGGAGCACATGACTACTGAGCTAACATACCACACAAGGAGGATCGCTGAGGCACAGTGGCTGGCTGGCTCCTCAGTTCCTCTGCAGCAGCATGCAGGTGTATTGTTGTATGCTTAACTGGTGCATCAGCTGAAGCAACAGCGATGACACTTCAGTGTTCACATTAACCACTCAATTAGAGGTGGCTTGAAACCTGAATTCCTCCCACTCTGACTTCCAATCTTGAAATATTTGATTTGACTTCTGAACACTTCACAACAACAACTTCCCAGAATTTGCAAAATTCCCAAGACTGGCCAAAACACCAAGTCTCTGCGGGTAATGCTTGAAACACTTCACTGCAACTCTGACTTCTGCTTATTTACAACATCGCTTTTAACACAACCCACAGAAAGCCTATGAAAAAGTAATTTCTGCTGAGACTGAAATTGTTTGATAGCAGTACAAGAGGTGCAGAGTTTTTCCTTTATAAAAGTGTAGCCCATATCACACCCTTTCCGTACAGAAATTAAGCTGGCCCAGCCACACTCCATCATTATGCAGTGAAGTGGTTCCACATGCAGGACTGCATAGTGCTGGTTGACAGAGAATCATGGAATCGTAGAATATACCAAGCTGGAAGGGACTCACTAGGATCATGGAGTCCAACTCCTGGCCCTGCACAGAACACCCCAACAATCACACCATGTGCTTGAGTATCATTCAAACACTTCTTGAACTCTGTCAGGCTTGGTGCTGTGACCACTTCCCTGGGGAGCCTGTTCCAGTGCCCAGCCACCCTCTGGGTGAAGAACCTTTTCCTGATATCCAGACTGAACCTCCCCTGACGCAGCTTCATACTCTTCCCTCGAGTCCTGTCACTTGGTCACGAGAGTGAACCGATCAGTACCAGCCCCTTCGTGTCCCCTCCTGAGGATGCTGAGGACCGCAATGGGGTCTTCCCTCAGCCTCCTCCAGGCTGAGCAAACCGAGTGACCTCAGTCGCTGCTCATAAGGCTTTCTCGTGCAGATCTTTGTGTCTTAATGTCTTTTTCACACGGGAAATGCCCCCGGAGGCGGGCGCAGACCCCGCGGGTGCGGGCGGGCGAGCCGCGGGCGGCGCTGAGGCTCCCGGGCCCGCCCCCTGTGCCAAGCCGAGGCGGGGCCGGGCTGCCCCGGGAGCGGGGCCCGGCGGTCTGAGGACGCCGCCGCACACCAGAGCAATGGGTAGAGCCATGGGGCTGGCGGGTCTGCTGCTGGGGCTCGTCCTGGTGCCTGCCGTGCTGGTGAGCACCAGCCTCCGCCACGGCGCGCCGCGGGCCGCGGGCGAGCCGGAGTCCGAGCCGGCCGGGTGGGAGCTGGCGGCGGCGTCCGCGCCCGAGGCCGCGCTGTGGCCGCTGCCGCAGCGGCTCCGCACGGGGCCCCGCCGGCTGCAGCTGGCGCCGGGCCGCTTCCAGCTGGTGCACGGCGCCGGCTCCGCGGCGCGGGCGGGCTGCGCGCTGCTGCAGGACGCCTTCCGCAGGTGGGCACGGCTCGGGGGGCGGCGGGCGGCGGCGGGGCCGGGGCGGGAGCAGCCGCCTCAGGGCCCCGCCGGCTGTGCTCCCGCGACAGGTACTACGAGTACATGTTCGGGCAGTCCCGGCGGCAGAGGTGGGGCTCAAGACCGCTGTCCGGCCGCGCCGAGCCCGAGCTGTCGGCGCTGCAGGTGGTGATCGAGGCGGCGGAGCCCGGCTGTGACAGCTTCCCGCACCTCGGCGCCAGTGAGGCCTGTGAGTACCCGCGCTCCGCCGCACCGCTGAGCGCCGCGTTTCCCGTCGCCTGTGCCGTGCAAAAGGGTTTTGTTTTTACGGAGCTTGGGGGAGCACGGACTCGCTGAAGCGCTCGGGAAGGTTTCAGAACGGTGTCTAACAGAAGGTAGTTCTGGCTCTTCATGCTGTGGGAGATGTCAGCTCAGGGAATCATGAAGCTCGATACACGTGTGTCATATGTGATTTCTGAGGTTTAGCTACCATGCAGCATGTCATTACCGGAGGGTGTCCTTTATAGCATTACGAATCAGAGCTACCATGCTAGGCAATACCCAGTTACGCTCGGTGAGATCTATGCGTAGTCAAGAAACCATCCCTTTCAGTACAGGGTGTTGAGTGAAGGTTCTCTTTGTTTGCCCATATGCTTTCCTTAAAAATTACTGCATTTGAATTGAAGCTGCTTATACTGAGATATTCACATGGTATTTCCTGTTTTTACAGGAAAAGCAGTAAGTGTTCATTGAACTTGTTATTCATCCTACAGTGTTATAAACCTACTTTCTGTCAGTAGATACAGTAAAGGATTTTAAAACATGACATTTATATTGGAGTTGTTTTTCTATGCTTCTTTAGTTCTGTGGTTGAAGTCCAAGCTGGAGAAGTACTTTAAATAAAGAACTAATCACCAGAGGATTTTCTTAACAGACAGAAGGATGAGTGGTAGGATTGCTTTTTGTCTGGGCAGGCTACCACAGGAATCAACATATTCAATTTATCTAGTTCTGTTTTGAGATAATCTTCTGTACTAGGCAAGGTAGTTGTTTGGTATCCAGGATACAGATCCTTAGAAAAAGATCCTTTTAATCTTAAATCATACCTCTGCAGCAGAATTAATTCCACCTGACTTGTAATAGAATATGCTGATATTAAATTTATGTTTTTGGCACATGTAGCTAAATAGTTAATTTTTTGTATGCAAGCTTATAATACATTTTAATGCAATGAAATATAGGAGGAAAAATGCTAATGCTTTAGCATTTTTCTGCCACAGTCAGGTTATTATGCTGCTGTACTACTATTTGAACTTTGAACTGGTTTGTGAACTGCAGATTTAAGCAAAGCTGGTTCTTCTCTTCTGTCATGCAGTCTGTCAGATCATATGATTTCTAGATTGTGTTCCTCAGACCAGGCATGGTTTTTTCCCTCTGCTCTAAGAAATTAGTTTCCTGTTAAAAAATAACATGTTTTCCTTGTGTAATAAGCTGAGCTTTCCAGACTTGGTGAAGTTTCTGTTTTTCTAGTTTTTAATGGGCTGGCTTTTTCAAGGGATGAATTCTGAAAAATTCTGGTCTCTTGCTGGTTTGGATTGTTTGCCTCCTTAATAGAGATAGTATGTATCAGTCAGTGACTATCCTATAGCAAGGGTATCGGATATGTAATCAAAGTACAAGTTATCTGCCCTTCTCCCTGCGGAGTTCTTACCTGCCTGTGTAAAAGGTTCCAAATCGCTTGTTCAGCGTTCAGTTAAGGTATGGTATCTGTTCAGAAAAAAAAAAGTCTGCTGTCTTGGAAATAAATCCTTGAAAATTGATTACAATTTCCTTACTATTTACAACAGAAAGACCTGGGGAGATTGCAGTAGTTTTGTAAGTTCTCTGTCTTACCCAGACCTTCCACTGTGTGCAATCAATCTGTGCTTAGGTTAACATGGGAGCCTGAGGTACTTTCTTCATATTGCTGAATGACTCTTCTCTGGTAGTTCAGATAAATGTTTGAACTTTGTAGATTATAACCAACCATTCTTTCATACTGACACAGATGAAATAAATGTTTGTACAGCAATTCACCCCTTTTATTTTTTCTCTGCTGTGCCAGATGTGCAATTCTGGTCAGTTTATTATTGCTTTGTTGTTTAAATAACAATATATAGATAGATTTATAGATATAATGTATTTTTATACATATATATGTACATGATTTTAAAAAAATATTTAAAATATATTTGTTTCTTCACTAAAATTTACTGATTCACCCTAGATGCAAAACCAAAATTATTTTAGCTTTTTTCTTACCAGAACTTTGTATTTCGTTACTCAAACTTAAGGGACAATTGTTATGGATTCCTTCAGATGCCAGTCTTCATATTACTTTACTTCATCTCACTGCCCCAATACACATGTTCATTAGATGTTGGGGTCAGTAGGGTGTCCTGGCACAGCATTGCCAGCCAGTTGTTCTACTCTGCACTGGTGCGGCCTCACTTTGAATATTGTGTGCAGGTTTGGGTGCCATAATATAGGAAAGATATTAAGCTCTTAGAGAGTGTCCAAAGGAGGGCAATGAAGGGATGAAGCACCTTGAGGGGAAGCCATATGAGGAGTGGCTGAGGGCACTTGGTCTGTTCAGCCTGGAGGAGAATGAGGGGAGACCTCATTGCAGTTACAACTTCCTCATGAGGGGAAGAGGAGGGGCAGGCTGTTTGCATTCAAGAAGTGTTTGTGCAAGGTTCTCAGGCACATGTTGTGATTTTTCAAGTGTCCTGGGCAGGGCGAGGAGTTGGACGATCCTAGTAGGTCCCTTCCAATTCAAAATACTGTATGATTCTATGGTCTGATTATTCGTTTTTTTCCTTTGTAATTAGAACTTTATAGTTAGCACCTGACAATATTACATGAGAAGTTATATCTCTAAAAAAATGTAAGCATAATCTATAGGGAAGGAACATAAAAGGAGAAGTAAGTTTTTTGTGGTTAGGTCTGGCATAGTTACCCAACCCTTAAAAGCTGAAATATAATCTGTTATGTTTTAAATACATTGAGTTAAACTTGGCTGGAATTTTGGCCCATGTACAGTATTTTAACATTGCCATTATTAAGCACCTTACTTGTTTTGTCTTCCTACTAACTGTTGACTCTCTGAACAGTAGCTTGCATTATATCAGAAAAAGATAAATGAAAAATAATTGCACGCTATGACCGTTAGAAACAGGATCGGTTGGAACTTAAAAAACAAAGGGAGACGTGGCACTTGAAGAATCTGTTTGATGCCTTTTAGCATTGTCTTGTCAATTTATGCTTTCTTGTGGAATAACCTTTTTCTTTTCTTTTCTTCAGATCATTTAACTGTAACTGAGCCTGTGGCTATACTGAAAGCTGATGAGGTATGGGGTGCTTTAAGAGGTAAGCTGTTACTTTTCATATAGAGCTATTTGTTTGGGGCTTATACAAACTTCGTGGCAGACTAAGAACCAGCTGATCCCTGAGCTGTGCCCTCATTCAGTATGTCACTGGAAGTCAGCTTAGTCAGGCCAGAAGGATACTCAGATGTTGTTGGTTAGACCATCAGTCCAGATGCTCAGCGTCTCAGATCCAGTGGTGCACTGTGAGTGCACTCTCACTGTGCCTGAAATCAGCCAGGCCAGGCAAACCCTGGGTGCTAAAAAGCTCTCTGATCTATAGTGTGAGCAGATTATTCTCTGACTGCACCTAATAACTAGACATGCTGAACACATTACCAGGAAGATCATGCTGAAGTTCCAGCTTACTGTTCTTACTGGATTGTTAGCTTACATCAACAGATTTTTCATGCTGAATAGAAACTTCACCAGTTCCAGAAATGACAAGAATAGATGCACAACAACACGAGAAATTCCTACCTTACTCTCAGTAACTTTCTTGCTATTCGAGGTTTAATTTGCTACAGCTGACCTGTAGTAATAGTATTCAATATCTGTGTGTAATGGAGAATTTGAATGGTTATCTCTTCGTAATTTTTAAAATAATGGTGCTTGACCAGTTAAGGAAACCCTGCTAAAATGAGAGAAACTGGGATACAAAGCATTTTTTCTAGCTGTGTGAATGCCTGTAAATAGTTATAGTCCTGTTTTTAAATAAAAATTTTGGGGCAAGTACTGAGTTGTATTCCAAATCCCTTTCTTGGAATTTTTGCAGGTTTGGAAACCTTCAGCCAGTTGGTTCATGAAGATGACTATGGAAGTGTAAGTATTGCTATTAACTAAAACCACTGTCCTGGTAACAGACAACCACATTCTTTACTGGGTGCTTTTCTAGAAACAGCAAGTTTACCTGTTTCATTCAGTAACTTTTCAGTTTAACAGATTTCTAAGAATCATTTTCTGAAAAAAAAATATTTTCTGTTTGAAATGGTGAATATTAAATGGGGATTCTGATTTTTGAATTTTGTTCTCATAGTTTCTTGTCAATGAATCTGAAATCAATGACTTCCCAAGATTTGCTCATAGAGGAGTCTTACTAGACACTTCAAGGCATTATTTACCATTGAAATCTATTCTTACAAACCTGGTAAGTGGGCAGTTTTGTATCATTATAATGAAGGACTTTTGTTGCTGTGTTTTGTCCCTTGAAGTAGGTAGCAACTGGAGGTGGTATGAAAGAAAAACCTATCTCCTCTGTCTGACTTCTAAAGGACAAGAGTGAACTTTGCTAAGCCAAGGTCAGAACAGACTGGAGAGGAATCAAGTGAGCAGACACAATAATTAGTGAATCTGTAAAGGGGACTGTGGTACCTGGATTCTCTGTATTTTCCATTGCCTAAAACAGCTCATGTTCTGAGGCATCTGACTGTCACCAAGCAGAGTGATTTCAGGAAAATTCCAGTCTTATCAATAGCCACGCTTTTGTAGTCTTTTCTTAGGCTGCTAAGAGCAAGCCAGTGATTAAGTGTTACAGAGCAAGGAAGGAAATTGAAAATGTTCACTAGGAGCTACTGAAAAAAAGCCAAACCAGACATACAAAATAAAAAAAACAACAAACAAACAACAACAAAACAAAACAAACAAACAAAAAAAAAAACACAAAAAAAACCCTTTCTCCAAAAGGCTTATGTAAGCACACTAAGTGTTATATGCTCCCACTTTGTTGGAAAACTGTGGGGTTTTCTGTCTTTTTTTGCTCTCCTTTTTTGTTGTTGAAATCCTTGTAGGAGGGATTATTTAGCAAGTTGAAGTGGAGGAACAGGTGTTTTCCTGTTTTGTCTCTGTCTTGCTTCTCCAAAATGAAGTAATGGTCAAAATTTCCCCTCTGTGTTGTAGAACTTTGCAAAACAGGTTTAAGATGGGCAGGAAGAGTGCAAGTAAAACCAGTCTTCATTTCTGAGGTCATCCTTGAACTATGCTCAGTAGTTGTCCAGTTTTTACTATTCGTATTTATCTTCAGGGTCCGTGCTTGCTCAGCAAGTACTGCTTGTGTAGTGTTTCATTTGCAATGGCAGGTGCTTCTTAAGTAGATACTTGTGCCGTTTTTTGTTGTCTGGTCTAAAAGAGATGTCCAAAGAGACTTGCATTCCTAACAAGTTTTGTGTTTCTGTAACTGTTGCTATTCTGTTTTCTTTGCGTAAATTGCAGCTGTGTCTCTCTCTAATACTTTAGAAGAGCTACCCTTTATGCCGTTTTGCGAGTTTAAGAATAATTGTGCTCTTCCCCCCACCTCTGTGCCTGCTTGAATCCAGGGTAATAAAAAGCATCAGTAATCTCTTCACTGACATGTGGTAATTAGATGCTTAGGGCAGCAGTTCAGGTACCTTTCCTGTTTGTGTTTCGCTGCTGTACTGTATATCCAGGGAGGGCATGGTCCTTAAGAGAAGAGTGGCTGAGGTGTAGGTCAGAAGATGTAATTTTTTATGTGGAAGGATGGTATTTGATAGAAATGAATGAAGATGTGGCAATTAAAACTTCTGCAGTGTAATGAAACAGATGAAATAATTTTGGGGAATGGACAAGGTATAAATATCCTTTTGGATTTGGTGGGAGCTCCTGAAGAACTCTTTAAACATAGAGGGGTGAAAAAAGAATGGGAGAGATGTGGAAATAATTATATTGTGGCAAGGGATTGGAAGCAACTGTGTTGCAATCTGTCATGAACAAGTAGAGAACACTTATTTGGCTTGCTCACAGGACAGGCTTCTAGTGACTCTATCAAGTGAGCATAACTCATGGTATGTATGTAACTATCCAACTGGAGTAATAATTCTAAAATAAGTGTGTTAACACTGATCTTATCTCAATTTCAAAAAAAAGGAAGTACTGACACTAATGACTGAAAAAATAAGGGAAGCACTGTCTTGTGGGGGGAACGTATGATTTATTTTGTGTGCATTTAAAATGGATTCTGCAGAAATCACTAGCAAGAAGGGATGTACTGAATAGGAATTATAGAAAACTCCCTTGTGCTGTTAAGTATTTAGTTAGGAAAGTATAAGCCTTTCTGTAAGCTGACATAACTGCTGGTGTATAGAGAATTATGCAGATATGTTCTAAAGTGGAAGAAATTAATGAGTATTTATAGCAGTTCATATTACACAGACTGGTAGAAGGGGCTTGGATCAAGAGCTTGCTGACAGCAGTGGTGCAGATAGATGGCAGACAAATGGAACAGTAGAGGTGTGTTTCTCTAGGATTCAGTGAAACATGCTGTGCTTTTTTTATTTGGTTTGGGGGTTTTTTGGTTAGTTGGTTTTCTCTTTTTTGGGTATGCAGGATATACTGGGACATGACCTCTTTTTTTGCATGGGTTTTCTGTGAAAGTGAAGTGTTTCACTAGACTCTATTGCATTATTTCTTACAGGATGCAATGGCTTTTAACAAGTTCAATGTTCTCCACTGGCATATAGTAGATGATCAGTCATTCCCTTACCAGAGCATTTATTTCCCTGAATTAAGTGAAAAGGTGAGTGAACATCATTGAATCAGGGTGGGAGGGCTGAGATCTAGCACATATTTCATGAAAGTAAAATTCAGAGTTCACCAGTGGTTGAGTGCATCTGCTTTGGCTGATTGTGAAACAGTATCACAGGACCAGTAACCAACAAGTCCACATCTAGGATCCTACCTGAGTGTCCATGTGGACTATTTTCAAGTCTTTCTTGGTGGATATGTGGTAAATGACTTTCCTAAGTCTTCTGTGCAGATTTTCTGAATGATCCTCAGTGTTTGCAGGACTTCAAACAGTAATGGCATGCAAGTAAGTAGTGAACACTGCTGGAATTTCTGTTGGTGGGTTTGTTAAACTGGTAGATTTCCTGCCACTCAAATGTAATAGAGTTTCCTACCAGATCTAGATTTGGAACCACTGCAATAGAACTTTTGCTGTGCCTGAGATCTAGTTAACGTTACAGAACACACCATAGCTATAAGAGGTACAAAAGTAAGAAGTTGTTTTCTAAAACAAATACAATGCCACGTGTCCCTTTACTTCTAGCAGACTTTGTTAAATTAGTTGAAAGGTTCTTGCTCAGTCATGATACGGTAGAAGCCAAATCAAACGTGACTAGTTAAGTAGACTAAGCCTAAGATTCTGTTTTAAAATGCCTGCTAGAATCTGACCCTCATGAAAATTATGTAGGCAGTGCTTGAGCAGATGCCATGAAGAATTTTATAATTCAAAAATTGTAGATGTTGCATGGTGCAGACAGATCATTTTTCCTAGTAATGGCTATGGAGTTCTGTTTTATTCCCCACTGACACCTGGAGAGAGGAAGATGGCTTTTGTCTCAATAGCCTTCTCTTTGAAAGGCTTCTTATGTTTACTGTTACCTTTTCTGAGTAACTCAGGTGTGCAAACCATTTCCAGATAAATGGAAGCTTGAGGTGCTACTAGTCTTGAAGAGTCATGATATATTCTTACCTAGTTTGGCTCTCTCTTTCACCAAACTGTATCAGTCTGGGTAATTCGTCACATTTGTTGGCTGCATGGGAGTGAAATAACACTCAAATTCAGCGTCATGAAACAAACACTGGCTGATGCTAAATTGGTCACTGTATCAAAACTGAAAAGCAGAGGTATTGGAAGAAGACACCATCCTTTCTGACTTGGCAGAATTTTTCCAGTAGTCTTGCATGTCATGTAACAAGGGCCATGTGTTTCAGAGCTAATGGGGAAAAATACCTTGCCCCTCTACAGAGGAACTGAAAACTGTATCTTGCAGAAATGTGGTGGAATAAAAACTAGCTTTTTTTACATGTGAGCTAAGGAGGAAACAGTGGTCTCCTCAAGGAGGTCTGTCTCAGTGTTGTGAATTTATTGATTGGGTTTTTTTGGTTGGTTTTTTCCTTCTCCACTAGTCAACCAAAAAGTTCTATCAGTGCAGTTGTACATGTGATAAACTAGAAAAGGCCAATTTAGCCTGGAGAGCAGTTTTACAATACTTTAGCCCAAATTTTCTGAGTTGCTGATACAGTATTTTGTAAACTGTCTCTAAATGCGAGTATTTTACAGGGAGCGTACTCCTGTAATCTCATCTATACTCCTGCTGATGTGCGTCTGGTGATTGAGTATGCCCGGTTAAGAGGCATTAGAGTTATCCCAGAGTTTGATACCCCAGGACACACGCAGTCTTGGGGAAAAGGTATGTCCAAGAAAGTATTAATTGTCAAGAGATTGTGGTGAGTAGCAGCAAGCAAATAGATTTTTTTAAAAAGTAGCCAGTACAGTGCTTTGGAAGGCCCTTGATAAGAGGTACGGAAGGGGCAGACTCAGTGATGGTATGACCTTTGCATGTTAGAGGAACTAAAATGAACAAAGAAGTTGACATGTCCTGTGCTGGATGTGTGTGCAAAGGTACAGATCTATTCTGCCTTAGACTTCATGTTGTTGATATCCCCTCACTCAGTACTGGATTTTAGAATAATAAGGCAGTGCCTAGAAATAATGAGTTGCTATCTAATCTAGAGTAGATATTTCTACTTTGAGAAGGCTCTTTCAAAGTGACTGATGTTTCTGTCTGTTATTAAAGTGGTAATTTGCCAATGTACAAAACACAACGAAGTCAAATACTTCTTCACTCTCTTGTAGGTCTCACAGTAATACTTTTCCTGATACAGAATGCTGGTGTTTACATGTACTCAAGGACCAAGAAACCTTGTGTCTTAATTCATTGTGCACTGAATGCAATTTCACTGCCTAAAATCAATTGTTCTTGATAGCTTCCTGCATAGCTTTTTTAAAAATGTGATGCATGAGAGCCAGTCCTGGCTTTGCTAATGAATTTGGGTAGCTATGCTTGGTTTGCATTCAAATTCGAGATATTGGAGAGAAGTCTTAAGGCTTGTGAGTAGGATAGTAGGAGCAATCTAGTAGTAGGGCCCTGTTTGGGGAAAATGTGCTCAGAGTAGTAAATACACAGGCAGGAAGGTGCTGCTGCTGCAACTACAGTATATCAAATAACCTGGACTTAGGAATCTCCAACACACATACAATAATTTTTTCCTGTTTAGTTGTCGTGTTTCATGTTGCTTCAGATATCTTGACTTGAGAACCATTGGTAGTTTTGATTTCTATTTAATGCTCCTTTCTTGTGTAAAGCTAAATTCCCAGCAGAGTGAGGTAGGAAGGACATCTGCCTTGAGCTATAATACCTCACACCTACTTAGGTGTTAACAAAGCATGGTAATAAAAAGAGGGCTCTTAAGCACACTCATTATATTTGGCTTTCTTCTAATTGGCTTCTTTCCT
>JAWWEU010000091.1:47811799-47823340 GCA_035583155.1 Acropternis orthonyx
GAAGAAGTGCACTTTGCTCTTGACTGTTCAGGGCTTGATAACTGGCAAGTTCCAGTGTGAAGGTTGCTGAGCCTGATGTCAGAGAACGCAAAACTGTTGAGTAGCCCTGGACAAAATGGAGAATGTGGTCACTCAATTTAGGATAAAGGGAAGATAAGTTAGCATAGAAAGCTGCTTGTATCACAGAGAGAGAGAGAAACAGAGAGGGTCAGAAATATACTGCAACATATTAGTAAGCTAATTTTATTAATATTTACTTTATTAAAAGTGCAATACATGCATGAGTCAATACTAACATTTTTTAAAAACTATATAAAGCCTGTTCTAATAGTACTTACTACTTCTTTGACTTACAGTTGAGTAGGTGCTGGTTTAACAATCTGAATTGGGCAAAAAACACTACTAGATCTGTGGGCACTTGCTTCCAACCTTCAATAATTAAAATACAGTAAAAAAAAAAATCCATTCTAAACTTACTTATCAGTAACGAAAAGTGAACTGAAGCCATTTTTTAAGCATATAAAAATTTAGTTTTATCATTAATAAGGTAATCACATACCATCATTTCTGCAAGTGGAACAGCAGCAACCACAACTCGGTTATCCTGACGGCTCTGGATTTCCTGAACACTACCTCTGCGCTGTGCAAGATCAGCGAGTGCTGCACTGAGGTGATCTTCACTTACTGTGATTTCTAGGTTCATGAGGGGCTCTAGTATTTGTATACCAGCCTTTTTCAAAGCCTATGTGGAAAGGAAGGAAAGGAAATCACGTCCATGCATTTTTGGGGGTTTGTTTGTTTATTGTTTTAAATAAAATTGACATTTTAGGTACTTATATAACTGAGGCTAACACTGTCTCTCAATTCTCTCCTTTCAAAAGCTATAGAGTTCCCAGCAATGGCATTACACTGACAGAGAAGAACAATTACCAGATACTGATACACACAGATTTTCCCCACAGTGTATCATTCTACTGTATTCTACAGCAGCTTACAGTTTCACTGTACCTTTTGCATGCAACGGGAGACACAGGCTGATACCATTGTGTGGGAGGTGTCCGGATGCACTGTCAGTGATTGCACTGTCACATCTATATCCTGAACTGGGAATCCAAGCAGAGGTCCTGGGTGGGCCACAGTAAAAGAGAAGAAAGAAAAAAGCACATTTATATTAAGACACATGCAAAAATTGTTCAGGATTAATTTGAAGCTTCTCACTTTCCCCTTCCCTGTCCACCCCTGAAAGAATGTGACTACTGATGGTGTTTCTCATTTTTTCATTTTGTCATTACCTAACTTTACTGAAAGAGACAAAGGAATACTTTTTTACTCTCTTTATTAAAAGCACAGGTAATTTGCAGAGCAATAAGTATGCTCATCCATAAAACTGTTTCCAAAAATTAAGCTTTTAAAAATAATTACAGTATTTTGTCTATTGAAATAAGACCTCATTTGAAAAAGCAGTGAAACCTTTAATTTAACCAGAAGCCAGAGTATTTTCTGCATTTTCATTTTCAACACAATATGATCACAACAAAGCCTGATATTAAACCACAACCAAAACTCCAGGATTAACTCAATTCCATAAAAGATGAATGACTTCTAGTGTCCTAGACAGATTATCTCCCTCCAACCCAAGACTCTCAACCAGACCAACCCATATCAGCCTGGATGTGAAGCTTGAACATCTGAGAAAAAAACACACTGCTTTTTTCTTACAGAAAACATGGCCAGATTTTTTTTTTATTATTTTAAAAGTTCAAGGACATTTTTAGTCATTTAGAAAGCCCTCACTTTGCAGTTAGGAAAGGCTTTATTGAAACCTGCCATGGATTTTACGTATTTGCAAAAAATGCATCAGTAACATTAAAAGAAGTGTGGTGTGTACATAGTGACCTCTGAAACCATGTCTCTCATTCCCTTATTTCTTATACCAGATTAAAAAATAAACCAAAAGAACTCCATGCTCACTGTTGAATGACTGAGGAGAAATCAACCTTAAAATGAAACCAAAAGCATGCTGACTTCCATTCCTGGAATAGGGAAGAGTGTTTGGCAATTTTTGTTGTTAAGGAAATTTCGTAACTTTTCTTTGCATCTTACATACATGTTAGTATGTACTATCTTTTAGTTTTCAAGCTACCGAGTTTTTCCTTCTAGAAACTTATTAAATTGCTTCTTACAAAAATATTAGACTAATGCAGCTGTCATAGCACTTCCTTTACCTTGAATGCATGAATTTGTGATTCCATTTTCTACAGCTCCTTGGAGTTCCTTGGGTAGTACTCCCATGACACTCTCAGCATAGTTGATGATGGGTTTTGTCATTGCTCTGTCCCCTAACCTGGGCCTCACCTCTAACTCTGCAGTTACAAAGTGTCGTTTATCTCCTACTGTTTTGTCCAATATATCTGCAAGGAGGAGGGGAAAAAAAGTGAATCAGCCATTTGCAAAAAAAACTGATACATAAAATTGATCTGAAAGTTACTCATGTATCATTTAAAGTAAATCAAGCTACAAATCCAGAAACTATGTTTTTTTCCATTTACTCATTTTACCGGTAACTTGGGCAGCATTTAAGATGGTTTCTCGGTATGCTATTTGAAGAGGTCCCAAGTAAGTCTCAATTCCATATTCACGTTTGATTCGATCATGAATGATCTCTATGTGTAGTTCTCCCATGCCACAGAGGATAGTCTGGTGAAAAGATAGTTGAGAGAGAAGTGGAAAAACATGCAAAACTCGGGCTTTATTACAAACGCTTTAAGCAAGGACTTGCATGCTTTGAATTGTCTCTTCGAAATACTTAAAATTCTGAAGACCTTAGAGAGAAAACACTGCTCTAAGTCATCTGACATAAACACCATGTAGGTGAGAAGGTAATTACCACCACTGTGACCACTATGAAGAAGATAAACATTACCTTAAAGACCATGTAATTCAAACTTTTTTAAATACAGAACTGTCAAAAACATGCAGAGCACAGGGTGACTTCCTCTATTCTATAAGGCACAACTACACATGGCTCCATTATAGTTTCACACACAGAACTTTGTATATATAATATTTAGAGAGTGCTTTTTATTCAAGGAAGTCTCAATATGCACAAGAACTAAATGAAGTGTGGCCTTGACAGTTCTAAAATAGAACTTGGTTATAAGGTGAGTAATAGAAGATTCATCTTACTTGTCCTGTGTCAGGATCTAGCTTCACTTTTAAACTTGGATCTTCACGCTGAAGGCAGCTCAATGCATTATCCAAGTCTGTACATAAATATCAAACGTTATGTCTCAAGTGACTTCAGTAGTTCAAGAATCAAGGTAAGTCCCTAAATACCACTCTCTTCCTAAGGTCAAATCTTATTCTCAGAACAATCAAAAGGACCCTAGAGAAGCAGAGATTTTGACAAAAAAGTCAGGTCAAATGACAAGTAGCCTGCAACTTCTGATTTTCTCACACAAATTAACTGCACTAAAGAGTGCTTTAATTATTTAAAATACTATTTTCAGAGTGATATTTTGTGCTTGTATGGAGACATATAAATGGGACCTATAAATGATTCATAAAGTCAGTAAAAAGTATGTATCTTCTGTACAAGTAAGAAAAATCGTCAACTCTTATATGATTTAATTAAATATGAGTTCAACATGAAAAAGTTCAAATGCAAATACAGATAGTATTTTTTTCTGATTCCCCACTGTGGAAAGCAGCTACGGAATGATAAACTAAAAGCTGAGACCATCTTACTGTCTTTGAAGGAAAAACAAACAAAAGCAAACTAAAACATCCAACCCCCCCAAAATCAGTAGCATCATACAACTCAGTTGCTCAGCCTGCAGACATGTTGCTCCAAATCTGTGTTCTACCTTGCCCCATTCCACTACACTGGTTCTTATCCCTCCTCCTCTTCACTCCCAACCAAGCGTAGCTTTGTTAGAACAAAGATACAGAGTTTAAAGGGTTATTTCCAAAAGAGTCAAATAATCCAGTCCTCCAGTACTGACTGGTCGGAAAGACAGTAAGATTACAGATCACACTGCATGGATGAAACCTAACTAAACACAGAGAAGTCTTGCTAAGCGAAGACTTTATACCATATAGTAAGACTGTGAGCGCCAACTGGAAAAAATACCCACATTTCAATGTTATTTGTACTTGGGACACAATGTACAGCACCCCAGTGTGACACCATGAGTGCCTCCATCTCTTATTTCTACATGAAGAACCACTGTTTCTCTAGACACAAAAACTAGAAAGATACTAATATTACTAGTGCTTGATGTAGTAATATCAGAGGGTGCCAACAACCATGATCTAAAATATACCATCAGTGCAAAACACCAAAAAGAGTCTTGTTAGATCACTGACTGATAAATTTGTGCAACTCACTCATGTCAACCAGGTAGCTGCATTGTACCTTGTTGTTTGGCCATTGAAGGGGGTTCAATTGTACAGAAGAAGACAGGGTCAGGGATCTCAACACCTGCCAGCAGAAGGCTGTCTACATCACTCACAGAACTCTTCTTTTCCCCAGCATCCCTTCCAGCTCTGCGTGCTGCAGCGACTGCTGAAGCCTTTGATGACACTATGGTATCTCCAGTGGCACTCTATAGGTCAGCACCAAGTGACCCACAAGACACAGGAGGGGCAGAGTAGGTGATGTGAAAAAAGAACAATAAAAAGCAACAAAAGCCCCAAAACCAAAATGCATCCTAAAGCTGATTACATTTTAGAAAACCTGTGCAAATAAGTTTCATGCAACCAGGTCAGACGGTCAAACTAAGAGAAGCAAGCATGAAACAAATTCATTTGAACTTAAACTGTTGCTTTTAGGTAATTTGGAACATCATTCTCCATCCCCACAGGAGGTCTCTTTGTGGCATTACACTGTATTTTAAGAGTTTGAGTTTAAATATAAGCTTGAATCCTAATAAATTATACCTTCAGCTTGCAGTCCTTTCCAATCAGTACTGCAGCTTCCAGGTCAATGACTGACATTTGTACATGGTGATATTTCGTTTTAGGAGGAAGTACATGTGAATGTACTTCAAATAAAGCAAGTTTACATATGACGCCATTATCAAGAACACATCTGATACAATACCACAGAAGTAGAAAGCACACTAGTGAAACAAGCTCCCTTACAGAATCAGTATTTTTCTTTACCTGTTTTAATCCAACGGTAAGAGCAATGTTGCCAGGCATCACTGATGCTATTTCAACATGCTGATCGGCAAAAGGCAGGAGCAGCCGGCTCATTCTCTCTCTAAAAAGTACATTTTTATATTACTTGGGAGTTTAACAGACATTCCAGTGCTACACTAAAACCACACCTCTATCTTACTTACGTGCAACTTTTGTTAATATTATATACAGCTGACTGAGGCTTCAGTGAACCTGAGTAAACACGAACAAAAACTAGTGGTCCACGACATTTATCATGGAGAACTTTAAATGCCAGCGCACACAGGTCATCATTGTACCACTGTCTGCAAATTAAAAAATACAACAAAATGCATACTTGTAGAATTAATCCACTCACTCACATTTACCTAAACTTCCAATCATTTAAGGGGTGATATGTTTCTTATTGTAATATTAATAGAGGCAGATTTTTAAAAATCGTAACTTGTACTGATGAATAATAATCTAAGTGGTTCCAGCTCCAGTAGGACATGTAGGATGTCATGTGATTCAGGCAATACTAAAAAGGTTCCCTAAACCACATTTTGTAAAATGAGAATGTCCTCAGAATAAAAAGAGACTTTAAAGTGCAAGTTTGACAACTGAAGACTAATGCACACAATTCCAGCAGTGCTGACCAAAGCAGCTTCAGCTTCAGTACTCGAGTGTATTTTTCCACACATCTCTACTGTTATTTAATATTTAATATTTAATTTTTAAAGAATATGAATGCTTTGTTAGTATTTTCTATTTTCTCCTTTTATGCTTTCCTATTTATTTTTCCTTTTTCCTGTGCCTCCTTTTCTACCTTTACTTACAGAAACTCGTATGAGCGCTCATTAGGTGCGGGCAAGTACATGGTAATGGCATCCAGTAATGGCTGAACCCCTTTGTTCTTCAGTGCACTGCCACAGAGTACAGGCACAGCTTTGTGAGCCAGAGTGACTCTGCGGATAGCAGACTGTAACTGCAAAAGAACAATTATTTTCTGTTAACATGTGAACTACAATTTACCCGTAAATTGCATTCCAGCTACCAGATATTGCTAACAAATCCCCAAAAAGTTAAAAAGTATGTTTGTATATACAACATCACTCATCCAAACTCCTTTCACTGCTTTTAATGAGCTCCAAACCAGAAACCCAAATGTTTAAATGCTGAAACAGAAGACACCGGTTTTAAGATTTCTAAATATTTCGTACAAATCTTCAGCTGTTCTAACAGCTCCTTTAATTCAGAATTTTGTACCTCAAAGCTTTCAACACACAGTGTGTGAAGATCCAACCAATTCAAATTGGTTGAGATGCTACTTTTGTTAATAAGAATCAGCAGCTCTGTCACAAACTGCACTGGGTCTATCTGGAACTTTCATTCACTTTTTCCTCAACTCTTTTGGAGCAGTCTAACTTAAAAAACAAAACAAAACAAAAAAACCAAACAAACTCACTTTCCTTAACAAACATACCCTAGTTTTAAAATTGTGCCAAGGATGGCCAAGCATCATAGGGCATTTGTATAAAACTCATACTAACCTCAAGTATATTCTGTTCTAAATTCACAGTACTGTTAATTCACTGCAGAAGCTGGTGTCACTTTTTTTTCTGCTGATAAATCTGCAAAATCATAATCTGCATGCGCCAAAGGAATAATAACCCAGCCCTTTGGAAGAATAGCTAGTAAACACTTGTTTATAAATAATGAAATGTAAAAATTACCTCCTCAGCTGATACTAAGTCAAAATTTTCACTATGTTCTCCCAGAACCAGTTCAGCAAATTCATCATCCAGATCTGCAACCTTCAACAGAATAGTTCTTTATTTTCTCGAACAGCAGTTTCACAGACAAGTCACAAATCTTACTTATGTTATATATAGCTAAAAGAGCAGGAACAAAGCCTTTGAAGACATTAGAGATCAAAACCCCAAACCACACAAAATTATGGAAATTCATAGGTTTCAAGAAAGGATGGGGCAAAGAGACATTAAAATCCACCTATAAAGCTGCTGTCAGGCAAAACATCAGTGGGAGAGAGAATGCTTGTACCACTTCCTGAAACAGAAAAAATCCTCCAGCCATACAGTGACAGCCATGAAGGGCACAACTGACTGTATGTACTTCAGACCTGCAAACATTGTCAAGTCTGAATTAAGCAGAAGTAACCTGTGCAAGCCAACAGACATGCAGCTAAAAAAAAAGACAAGCATAGCATTTCGACCTTCTTCGTGTCAAAGGCTTGTATGTCCAAGCAATTGCTTTCAAACTGTGCCACTTAGCTTAACCTGTAACTTAATTACTTTGTAAACCTCATCTCACACATACACCCCTGCACCATCACAAACTCAGGACACCCACAGGCAGGAAGGCACTTCACTCCCTCTAATGGCTATGACACCAACTGACCAAATCCTGAAATAAACCCTCGATAAGCAATTAGAAGTCTAATCAAGCTAACAGTTAAAATATGAGAGATAAACGAAACAGTTTATTTAATTAAGTGAAAGTAAAGTCTGCAAAATGGCTGCTATTCAACAGACTAAATTTTACAGTGTTTCTGATAACAAGCGTTAACAGGATAGAAAGCATTTCAAAACGTATTTTATGAACACAAGGTTATCTCAATTATCACAACTACTGGTCCACCCCTTCCTGCTTCAGGAAGGGCACAGAAAACCAAGGAGTAAAAAACTGGCACTATTCTTACAAAGCTTTTTATCTGACAATACATTCCTCAAGATAAAAGGCTGAGTACTAACACCCCCACGTAAAACCTGATAAGTCTGAAAACCAGATCGTGTGAGTTCTACTGAACTTGGAACAATATAAACCAGATCTCTCTGACTCTGATGTTTGAGAGGAAACTGAAAGCCTAGCTTCATCTGTTTATGCACCTGCACAGTGTTATTCAAAGCTTAGGGAAGGCAGTACTTCCAACAAAAAGATCAATTTATGACTGGATTGAGCTGCCTGTAACACAGTATTTAGTGCCATTTTGACCAGTCTGCAAAATCAAATCCAGCTTCTAGCTCCAGCTCCAGAAAAGCTGCCGGTTCTGGGTCACATATGTCAGGCCTTGTGTGAAGATACCAAATATCTTTTGGCATTCTAAGACTATGAGACACCATGGTAGCCAATTGAATGGTAAATTTAGTGTTTACTTTCTCCAGTTCTGTACTTATAAAGCAGGGAGACTTCCATTTTTTACAGCCAGGGACTCCCAACTCTCTATAATCAGCATGTTTTGCCATCACATATTAATATTTCCAATATTCATTAAGCAACTTTGACAGATGGAAGGAAAAAAGATTTGAAATTAGTGCAGCAAGGACAAATGCAGAATCTTGCACCTAGAAGAGAACAAATCCATGTGCTGATACAAAGTGGGGATCATCTAGCTAGGACACAGCTCTGCAGAAGTCACCCAGAGGGTCCTGCTGGACCCCTTCGAGTCAGTAGTGTTCCCTTCCAGTGACAAAGGCTAACTGCATATTGGGCTAAATCCACAAAGTACAGCCAGTGAATGAGGGAAAGCGGTTAGTACTCTACCGTGCACTTGTGAAGCTGCACCTGAAGCACTGTCTGCTTTTAGTTTCTCCAGCACATGAGACTGACAAACTGTAGGAAGTCTGGTGGAAAACCACTAATGGGGCTGGAGTGCAGCTGGAGACCCAGAGAGTTTGTCTGACTTGGAGAGGTTAAAGTAGGATGCAAATACTGTCTCTATTTGAAATGGTGATGGTAGGCCTGCTTCAGAGAAAACAGCGTCAGATCTTCTCAGAGGTACGCAAGGAAAGCCCAAGCATGGCTGCCACAGGTCATAACATGGCAAACTCCAGTTGGACAAGAAATGGTGATGGTCAATCACTGGGACTGGTTGCCTAGAGGAACTGTAATCACCATCCTTAGACTTGAAAACTCAACAAGGCCTGAACAATCCCATCTAATGTTGAAGTCAGCCCTGCTTTGAATAGATCTCTTAGCCAGGGTCATTTAACCTCCAGAGCCTATTTTTTCTGCTGTTCTAAGTAACAGTTTTAAATATATTATGCATTTACTTTAGAACTTTACTTGTTCTATTAAGGTATTTCTGGCATCCTGGAGTTCCTGGAACAGGTTTGGATCATCAGCCTCCAGCAGCAGCTTTCGCTCAAAATTTTTTCCATCATCCAAATCAGAAGTAGGTTTCCAAATTATTTTTTCCTTAGTCACAACATCAACCAGTCCCCTGAAGGTCTTGGCTTCCCCAACGGGCAACTGCAAATAGAGCAGAAAGTTTAGACAGTTTCAAAAAATTATGAAAGGAGTCCCATTTGGTAAATACAAAAAGTAAACATTTAATTTCTAAGCTTACCTGTAATAGCAAAGGTTTTGTCTTCAACTTTTGTTTGATGCTCTCAACAGCATATGTAAAACTATATAAAAAAACCCAGATACTAAGTTACACAAAACTTCATGACATTAGTAAAATACCTTTACCATTCCTTATTTACTGCAAAAATTACTCCTACAATTACATAAAAATATGCATTTGCATAGTATATAATAAGTACTAACATAATTGGGTTGCTCTATGCTTAACAGGAAAGCTTAATCAGAGACATTCTCTTACAAGGTTTTTAGCAATGATTAAAATATCTGTCTAAATACCTTGCTCTGTTTTTGTCCATCTTGTTTAAAAAGCAAATTCGTGGTATCTGATGTTTGTCTGCTTGTCTCCAGACTGTCAGAGTTTGTGCCTAAAACAAAAGAAAAAACACAAACATTAGTGCCAATAGCTGAACCAGGTACTCTCCCCAGTACGACTGAAGGTCCAAGTTCAGAGTACAGAAGGGAACTGTGGCTACATATACAACACTAAAACTACTGTCACTTTGCTAGTAATTTGTGAAGGGCTGAGCCATTTATCATATGCATTTTAATTTGAAAGTTAAAACAGGTATATATAAAAATCAGTTTGGACTCAAATAGTCTCTTAGCAATACATGGGATATTGCAAGAATTTGCTACAGAGTTGTTGAAAAAAAACACAAGTAAAATCTAATTGTTTTGCTGTTGGGGGCAGGGGGCTGTTTCTCAATTCAGGTTCATACTTAATGGCACCTAAATGTTTTCCAATAGCAAGTTAAATAATGTGACTTCAGGAATTCTCTCATCCCATATCTAGGGAAGAAGTATATCCCATGAAAGGCAATGATTTCACATGTAACCTTTCTACAGGACCAAACTACTGAAACACTTCACACCATATAAAGTCTCATTCCAGCCTGCCTCCATTTTTCTGGACTACAACCCAAAGGGCATGTTAAAAAGGCCATTGGGGAAGGAGAAATTCTGGCTGAAAATTACTAATTTTCTACATGAAATCTGAAAATGAGAAACTGACAAATATTCATCTCTTTTCACCTGTAGAGCTAGCCAGAAGCATTCACCTCAATCAGTATTTGTAAAAGACAGCCACAAAACAACAGAAACACTCCAGACTTCAATGGTAATACCACTTATTTGCTGATTATTACTATGGAAATTCCTGTGCACTCCAGGACTTGAAATTACATGTTCAGCATCTTGAAGCCAAATTTTCATCAAAGTATCAAGATATATAATACGGAGCAACATCTCTGTACATTATTTCAGTCTGATTTAAGTAATTAGACAGGGCAGGAAAATGACTGGGGTGGCTGGGTGTAAAATTAGAGAAAACTGGGAGTTACATTCACAGTCTAACAGAAGTTGTAACAGTGGAGAAGTTACAAGGTGAAATGCAGTGGCCAGTCCCTGGATGGGATGCAGTCAGCATGCCTGACTTCCCACACACAATACATGCTAAGGGGAACTAAACAGAAGGTGGAACTGAGTGGAGACACAGGCCAGGCTTTTTGAAACTCTTGCACCAGGGAAACTCAGTAGTACTTTGCAGCTGATAAGCCACACAGCAGCTGTAAACTGAGGGAGAAGAAAGATTTCTTACTGTTGAACCAGCAACAATGACAACATCACATAGGTACCTCCACCCTCAAAGTTACCTCAGATGTAATGCTCACCTCCCAGTGAACAACCACCCCCCCACTGTACATGAGATATTGACTAGAGTCACTCAAGGTCCACCTAAATGCAAAAAACCATATAAAACTAAATTAAAAATGGGGAAAAGTTAGGGAAGACTCGACTCTAACTCCTGAGATCCATCAGCGGGCTGAACCTTCTCCTCTCTAGGGACACCTACTGGGTAAGAATCGTACTCTTATGTGCACTTAGTGATTACATCAAGCCAGCTTTTGTTAGGGATTAGACCGTGTCAGTATATTGTTTTGAATACATTTTTGCAGCCAGATACTATTACTGGCAATCTTTGAACCTTAA
>JAWWEU010000091.1:47849903-47867619 GCA_035583155.1 Acropternis orthonyx
TTTAATTAATGTCCCCACTTTGAGTCTGCTTTGCCCATGATGGTGATCAGTAAGTGATCTCTCCCAGTCCTTATCTCAACTCATGAATCCTTTGTTGTATTTTCTCTCCTCTGTCCAGTTGCAGAGGGGAGTGAAAGTGGTTTTAGTGAGTACTTGGCATCCAGCCAGGGTTAACCCACTACAACCAGTTATAAAGTACAGTATCACATGTTTGCCATAGGAAATAACAATCAAGAAAACTTAGGGCATCTTAAAATGGCTAACTCCTCATTATTAGGAAAAAGAAAATCAACTAGGAAAATTGCTTTGGCAATTATAAAATGGTATTTATCTCACATCCATATTATGGGAAAGCAGTCAGAAATTTCTTCAAGATTGTTATTTTAAGTTTAGAAAGTAACAATACATTACATACTTGAAAGCCACAAAGGGGTAAGAAAAGCAGTAGCTTCCTCCCCCGCCACACACACACTGTAGAAACTGTTTAAAATTTTGAATTGATAAAACTATACAATAAATAAAGGCAGCTATGTATGTATAATCATTGAATATACATATATTAAAAAGACCATGACTGGAAAATAATTGAAGATGTTTCAATCAGCTAGAGATTACATTAGCAAATAGCTAAAGATGAAGTGCTGACACACCTGGTAAGTAGTAACAAAAAATATTCAGTTCTCACTTTTGAGATTATAAAGTTTACATGAACTGAAATTACTACATACAAGCAAAAAGTAAATGCAATAGATTTGCAGAAGTCTGCTTTGAGACCTCATAGTAAAGGCAGCATTTGAGGGTTTTGTGCAACATGCCAGTCTTGAGATGATGACACTACGTAGGACAGTCCCCCACAGAAGATCCTGTTTCATTTGTTGATGTGCATGGAAGGAAAGAACCAGGCTGAAATCCTGTTCTGTTGGCTTCAGGATACCCCTTAGCTCTGCTCAAAAACATCATGTTATACATCTTGTTCAAAGGAGCAGCAGCACCTCACTGGCTTAATTTTGCAAGGCCCAAAATATTAACAGTATTCAATATCAGGCTAGTCCTCTCACACAGTACTAGCCAATTACTAGCAGTAACAAGGCAAAGCATTTCTCAGCTGTGGCAGCATCAAACTGCAGCATTTAGCCTGTTTGAACCAGCTCAGGGCAGCACGCTGACATTGCAGCACAGCAATACTGTATCTGTAGTCCCACAGAGCAAATTAAACACAAAAATTAGGCTGTATCTAGCTGAAGACTTCTACTTCACATAAAAAAACCTCACAACTCATTTTGTTTAGAGAAACCTAATGGAACAAGTTTAAGTGATTTCCCAGAAAATAATCAGGTTATCTTCAGTTCTTCAAAAGAGGTTTTGGGGGTTGCAATGGGTTTCTTTGGAAAAGAGCCACAGGAAGAGACACCCATGAAACAGTGTGCCTGTGAGGGAGGAGGAGGCTATTTATTTACTCAAATAGACACAATTTTGCTTTCTGGTTGGAAGCCAGCAAAAATTAGTACTCCAAGTTCTGGCTTTTAAGAACTGTTAAGACACACAAGCCATATTACTCTTCGCATCAACGTTTGACAACTATTCCACAGGATAACATCATTTAAACTGGAGATGTCAGGGTTTTTTTCAGGATGTAAGACTGGATAGGATGGTTTAAAATTTTATATAAACAAATTGCTTTTTTTGAAGACATATGGCTCCCTATAATCCTTGTTATTAAGTGACAAGCAATAATCAACTCCCAACATAAACAATCAGACTTTATTTTATTGCAATATGCCACCATAACAAGAAGTCAGGAAGGGACACCTCTTCAAAGACCACACAGCAGTGTGGATGCAAGTCGAGTTATACTATCACAAGAAACTGTGTTGTATGAATACAGGCATTTTTACCGTTGCACAGACTCAGTTGTAAAAGAACAATCTGAGCCCTCACTGTGTTCTTACTGTTACTTCTAGTGTCTGCTGGGCTTGCAGAGATACTACATTTTGATGCAGTCACTCTTCAGATGATGCCTCACTTTTCTTTCTCACATCAGACTTTATTTTTAGTAATTTTAACATTAAGTAAGTAAAGTGGGAAGCAAGCAGAAGAAATACTAGTAGCACACTGTGAGACACTCATGCAGTTTGTGACTGTCCAAGCAACACAATAAGAAGTCACTTAAATTTAGGCTTCTGGTACCTGCATTTGGACATAAGAAGAGCATTTTCCTCATTTCCTTTGGAAGTTTCAGGTCCAGGTCTCTGTCTACTTTTATTGATCCTCGGACGTTTTAATTGACTGCTTTGTGTCCAGAAGGCAGCAGGAATTATGTTAGGCCCTTAGAATAAAAACACCAAAAAAACCCCAAAATAAATTCAATTGAACAAATTCAGTTTAAGATCTGCATATAATTTCCCCACCCTCAATAGCTCATTAAGGAAATGGAGTGCAACTAAATAGCATTTCATTGTGGTACTTTTTTTCCTGAATACTACCTTAATCAAGATCCAGACAGTTTTATCTGAATTTCTCTAGAAAGTTTATGAGTTGAGCCTCAGCACCTTAGAGGAAAGCAATTTTATACACTTAAAATGTTTTTATACACTTTACAGATGAATACAAGAAGATGGAAAGCTGTAAGAGCCTAGAAAACTACTGATCTACATGAATCACAATACTGATAATCAAGGGTATTTTTACCTTCAGATGTGCTTGCATGGACAGCTGTTGATTCTTTATCTATTTGAGAGGCAGCCTGTGAAGGAAAAGCAAAGCTAATGTTATTCTAAAATTTTCTGAATTGATTGAAATACCGTCATCTTCCTACCTATGGTTGCATCTTTCTAGGTCACTATTTGATAGTAATGATCCTATGGAACAGCAGCTACAATAATTCTTAATTTATATCTAAGTATCTTATCTCTCAATAAATTTTAATTAATTTAAAAAATTATCTTTATGTCATGTATGACTAATTTTTCTGTTTTACTTTTGTCCTCAATATAGAAGACTTGAAAGTGACCTGTCAGTATAAACAATACTACCAAGCTTTATCCCTAACAATTCTGTTCTTAACAGATGTACACATAATTAAATGCTAGGAGTCTTTTACTAGTCTTTACTAGTTTGTTCCCCCTTTCTGCATAAACCCACAGGATAACAATACAGTAGCTGGCAAAACTTGGCTGCGAAGTTTTATTTTTATACTAGCATTCTATTCTATAGTTTTATTTTTGTCATGACATGAAACAGAATATGGTAGTCTATGTTAAATAAAGAGATGTGACAAGAAAAGACAACTTAGTATTTCAGCAGTAATGCAGGTTGCATGCATAGTCAGCCCAAGAGTCTGGTTAGGTCAGAGTTCCCTCTCCCAAGGGCTGTTTTGTCTCGTTCTTCCACACCATCCCAATACTTGGATTTTTTCTCTGCAAGTTAGCTGAGGATCCAGCATTTCATACACCGAAGTGGGTACAAGCTGTACACATTAAAATAAAGTTACATACATTGCTCTTTCTTAGCTGCTGGAAGTAACCTTGAACTGGCAATAATCAGCATGCTGGTTCACTTTTCCAGCTTCACTTTCAGGACTATGCAAGAAGGCCAGCAAAAAGTGAACAAGTCTACATTCTGCTATTTGAAATAGTTTCAAATGAGTTTTAAATACATAAGAATTTGTAAATTAATAACAAATTATTCAAGCATCAAAACACACAAAATAGGAAGCACTAAGTGAAAGGTGAAAATGAAAGCTGGGGAATGTTTTTTCATGGTGTGGGAGAACGTGGGGTATTTTATTTTCTTTGGTGGTCCACCAGTTTTCAAATCATTGCACAACTGCTTATAGATGCTGCGGATGCCAATTATAGAGCTGCCAGCAATTCTATCAAACTCTTAGGAGTTGGAGCACTTTGGTATCTACTATCTTCTTCCTCTGGAAAAAGTCAAGAGACAAGGGCTTTACTTCTTCACTCACAGCAATAAAAATCGTAAGAACTACTACTACTCTATTTTCTTCGCCAAATATATCCATATAACTTTACAACCAAAATGTGCATTTTTTTAGATCATTTTGCTGATATGATCATTATTGGAATCTGAATCTAGAACTTAGAGACAATGCTTCAGACACTATTAGAAATGAAAGACAGCTTGTGGTCATTGAGAGATTGAAAACAACATTACTTTTCTGTCAGTTTTGCTTTGGGAAATATTAATTTTTTTCTGCTAGAAAAAGGGACACTTCAAATCTAAGTTTAGATATTAACAGCTGATGGTATTAATTTAGCCATTATTTCCCATTTTTAATTACAGCACTGACTTCTACAAAAAGCATGGGCATGTCAGTACTACAGACAGTCCTGAAACACACAAATCCATGCTCGTGGTATTTGGAGCTACAGATTATTGTCATGCACATTGTGTGTGGCCTCAGAACACAAATGAGACAGAGGAACTGCTTTGTAACGTTAAAACACACAAATATATTCATGACCACATATCCACGTGTAGCTGAAATCTGGCTGATATATTAAGTACATACAAAGAAAGCTGCAGTCCTTTTGTATGGACAAAGTATAACCCTGAATGCAGACTTAACACTTTCCATTGTATCGAGCTATGATGTGAATGTACGGCTCTAAACACAGCCTTTCTAGACAGTTTGATCTGAGAGACAGTTGAAATAACCTCCTTTATGTAATCCTGCTCAAACTACAGACCCTGACAACCACAGGCACAAACTTTCTATATTCATGGGGAAACCCCACCCAAGGACACACACAGAAAAAGGTGTTTTTAATCCCAGCTTAAGTCATCGGTGTTACATAAGTGGGAAACATTACACCCACACAAAAAGTAACAAAAGCATTTGTCTTTTATATATGGTATGGACTTGAGCCAACTCAATTATAATGAGATGGACAACAATAATTTCTCAAAATTTGCTTTTTGGTAACAATGCAATCAAAAAAAAAAAAAAAAGAGATAACAGACTGTACCTACACTTACCTGTGTTTCCGGCTCAGTCCTCTGTTCAGTTGGTTCAGATACTGCGAACTGACCACTATTATCCTCTGTTTGCAAAGTCACATTTTCCTTCTTTGAGGCCTCTTCTGTAAAAATTTAAAAGAAGAAATAGAGAAACAGAAAATTATAGTACCTTTATATAAAAATTAACCATCTGTCCTGCTTTCAGCTGGAACTTTCTCCCTAGTAGTTGGCACAGTGCTGTGCTTTGAATTTAATATGAGAATAATACTGATAACACTCTGATGCATGCTTTGGTTGCTGCTAACTGTAAGTCAAGGACTTTTCAATTTCTTGTGCTCTCCCAGTGAACAGGTGCACAAGAAGCTGGGGAGGGGACAGAGCCAGGACAGCTGATCCAAACTGGCCAAAGGGATGTTTCACACTACAGAATGTCATACCCAGTATGTAAACTGGGAAGCACTAATCACTGCGACTGGATTGTGCATCAATTCTCCAGTTTTACTTCTCTGGATTTGTTGTCTCCCTTTTCATTACAATTATTATTATAGTATCACATTTACATTTAATTTTATTTCAATTACTGAACTGTTGTTGTCTCAACCCAGAGGTTTTACATTTTTTCATATTCTCCTCCCCACCCCACTGAGGTGGGGGCAAGCAGGTGCATGGCACTTAGTTGCCTGTCAAGAGTGAAGGAAAGGTATCCCTTCAAGGAAGACAGTCCATGTCACCATGGTAAGTGGACCACAATGGAGAGATAAAGATGGCTTTGCCCATAGAACTAAGTAAGATCGAGGAGCCTCTGCAAGTGATCCAGTTCTCAGGAATAAAATCCCAAGATGTTCATCAGATTGCAACAGATGTGATCAACAAAATAACAGAAATGTATTAACCAAGCAGTAGAAAAGAAATGTAACCTTTCTTAGGCATTGTGCGTTTTTTGAGAATGTGCATTCTAAATACCAGTCTGGTTGCCAGCCCTCTCTATCAAGTGATCTACAAGATCTATGTCAAATGGGGCCCTGAGCAACAAGAAGACTTTTAACAACTCAAAGAGAAAATAGCTCATGCTGTAGCCCTTGGGCCAGACGGGCCAGGGCAAGACGTAAAAAAATGTGCTCTGCTCTACAGCTGGAGAGAATCGTCCTGACTGGAACTTCTGGGAGAAAGCATCAGGCAAGACTAGAGGTTGACCCCTAGGTTTTTGGAGCTGGGTATACAGAAGATCAGAGGCTCACTATACTCTAATGGCGAAAGTAACTGGCAGCTTATGAAGGGGTCCAAACTGCTTCAGAAGGGACTGGTACTTAAGCACAGCTCCTCCTGGCACCTTGGTTGCCCGTGCTGGACAGGATGTTTAAAGAGAGGGTCTCCTCTACACACATCATGCAACTGATGTTGCATGGAGTAAGTGGGTCTCACTGATCAAACAATGAGGCCAATTAAGAAACTCCAGTTGTCCAGGAATCTTGAAAGTAGTCATGCATTGTCCAGAGAAGATTTCAGAATGTCACCAGAGGAGAAGGTGACACATACTAAAGAGACCCCACTGTGTAATAAATTGCCAGAAAATGAGAAGCAATATGCCTTGTTTACCGATACGGTCTGCCACATTTGTAGGAAAGGATCAGTGATGGATCTGCTATGGCAAGTCGCAGAAACTGCTGAGGGAGAAGGTAAATACAGGCAGCTGGCAGAGGTGAACACCATCTAGCTGAATTGAGACATTGCTGCATGAGAAAAATGGCCAATACTTTAGCTCTATACTGCCTCATGGTAGTGTCAAATGCCCTGTGGAGGTGGCTGCAGTGGCAGAAGCAGAGCAACTGGCAGCACAGAGGTAAATCCATCTGAGCTACCACATTGCAGCAAAATATTGCTCTCTGGGTGGACAACCTGGTTGTGAAAGTATGTTAGAGAGGCTCAGGTACCCAAGAGTTGGGCCACTGAAAAACGTCAGAACAACCAGCAGATGCATCAGGCTGTTAAGACTGAAGTTGCTCAAATGGTTCAGGACTGGCAACACAAGGGTGAATTATTTTTAGCTTGGTGGGTTCATACACCTCAGGTATCTCAGGAAGAGATGTAAATTATAGATGGGCTCATGATCCAAGGGTGGACTAGACTATGGACACTATTGCCCAGGTTATTCATGAATGTGAAACTTGCACTGCAATTAAGCACACCAAGCAGTTAAAACCTCTCTGGTACAGGGAATGATAGCTGAAATATAAATATAGGGAGTCTGGGCAAATTAACTGTATCACACTTACCCAAACTTGTCAGGATAAGTGTCATGTGCTTATAATCCTTGAAACAATCACTAGAAGGGTTAGAACATATGCTGTGTCCTATGCCACCACCTAGAACATTAGACCTTGAAAAGGAAATCTTATGGAGACAAAGTGCTCCAGAAAGAACAGAATCAGAAAACAGGATTCATTTCCTAAACAACCTACAGATAGCTGGGCCAAAGACCATGGCATTGAGTGGGAATATCACACTCCCCATTATGTACCAGCCTGCAGAAAAATAAAATTATACAATGAATTGTTATCCATTTATCCAGGAGCAATGGGTAGCAGGACCTTCAAATGTCAGTACATACATTTAGCAAAAACCACCTGGGAAGTCAACATCAGGGCATCTGCCAGTCAATCTGGCCCTGCCCAATCAAAATTTTGCACATTGCAGAAAGGGACAAAGTTCTTGCAGTGTATATAAATATGCTGGGGAAAATAATCTGCCTATTCCTGTCTCAAGCAAAGGCAAACACATTCGTGGAATTGCGCAGGGACATGGGTGCACTTGGTGGGTAATGTGAGAGGATGGGTAAGTCCATTGCACACCTCAAGGGAATTTGGTTTTGGGTGAGAGTAGCCAATAAACTAAATTGTATTATGTTAATTGCCACATAACACTGTATATTGTCTCTTCTATGGTGGTTATATGCCCATCACTGCACTGGGCACTTCACAGTGCCTGTCTTCACCCACTCTGAATTTGGGGATCTGACCCTGATTCCCTTTCAATTGTCATATCAAGAGCATTGCAGTAATATTCAGCCAGATCAATGAAGAATGAACTTTGATAAAATCAGACAAGTGCAGTGGGGATGGAATCAGAACTGGTTTCAGCATGCAACAATCCAACATGACACACCATCTTTTCTGCCCTGAAAGACTGTTATGACAGATGGACCCCAAAGTCATGGACTAAATTAACTCAAAGGGCATTTTAAAGGGATAGTTTATAGGCTAAGGGAATGACATAGATGTGTGATGTGCATGTATATACCAAAAGACAGGAAAGGTGATTGCATACTGCAGAGTGTGGAACCTGGGCATAATGTAAATGATACAGAAAATAAGGAGTGGATATTATTCTTCTTTCAGGTTGGATAGAGTTAGTTTTCTTCCTAGTAGCTGGCACAGTGCTGTGTTTTGAATTTAGTATGAGAATAATGTTGATAACACACTGTTTAGTTGTTGCTAAGTAATGTTTACCCTGTGTCAAGGACATATTCGCACAGGTCTCAGGACAAATAAAAATCTTCCTGCTAGTTTCCACAGACAGTGTCCACAGAAGTCACTCTTGTAGAGTGTTCAATTTTCACAAAGTGTCAGAGAACAACAAAACAAAGCATCCATACCTGCAATTTTGAGATTTTCATTTTGCACTATAGACATAATAGATTTTCTCTGGAACCAATCTCCTGCTCCCTCCACTTGCCATAAAAGGTTTTGATCCGCAGGGTACTTCTCAAGATACTGCTTACAAGCTGAGCAAACATAAGAAAAACCACTATATTATAGATACTATATACTCAGCTGTACCTCAGTTTTCAAAGTTTATCTGAAATCAAATAATTTTTCAACCTACCATCACATATGAACACAGAAAGAACTGCTTAACAAAAACAGTCAAGTCTGAAATAAACATAATACTGCTTTATCCTACTCATCTTTCTCAATCCTTTCTTCATATTTAAACACTTTCCATTATTATCTGCAAACAAAGACGGATAGGGTTTTCTTCTTGTCTAGGTACCCACTTGAGAATTTTGCAGCTTCACTGGTCACTGTTCCTGCCAATCACAAGACCCAACTCAGGATGGAAGGGTTCTTAAGCACATGATATAGTCAAGTGATGTTTGTCACCCCACTTTATTGTAGGTACTTGTGAAAAGCACTCTCTGGGAATGTTAACATGTTACCATTGCATAGTTAGCCATCCACTCGTTGTTCACTTCTAGAATATTTTCTGCTCTGCTCTCATTCCACCTCTTTTCTCTCTATACATGTATTAAATACAGAGGTGAAGTGGTATCCAAGTGGCATCCTTTGTCTTTATTCTGTAGCAGTTGCCAGGAAAACTGCCATTTTCAGCTGTTTCCCTACAGGTGCATAGTCTCAGTGTACAAGGTCTTCACTGCATAATTTCTTGACCACAGAAAAGAAATAGCCATTGAATTCTGCTCAAATAATTTTCCTGGTTGAAGCCTAACAAACCAGTCTTATCAGATCCAGTAACAGACAGTGATACATGGAAAAGTAGAAAATTTCCAGGGGTTAAGAAGGCCAGATAAAAATAGGAGGAACTCTGGCAGATGGCCTAAGACTAGGACATGCCTTGAGAAACAGGGCAAAAGAAACATGCTTTTTGCCTGAACACAGTCCCAAGGACATAGTTTCCAGAATCCATGTTATTTTCTACATGGCATAGCTCTCAGAGGTTGCTAATGGAAGAACCATAAGTGTTTTCTTTGTATTTGAGAACTGTGCCTTCTGATACAGAAGCTGAAAAATAGTCTGGTATGTCCTTTTAACCAGACGTTCAGAGAAAAAGTGAATTAAGTGACCTCCTGAGGCTTAAGTATGAGCAAGAAAAAGGTGCTACAAAGAAGATACACATCAGATCACACATGGAAACACCTCAGCCCATTCTTCAGGCTTGGCAGGAGGAATGGGACAGTGGTAAACATCACAGTAGCAGAAAGCCAATGGAGTTTGAATAACTTAGTTTTATGCAGAGGACTTAAAATCTAATCAGGAACTACTTCTTTTTAAACAAATCAGGATTTTTAGCCTTCACTGAAGTGCAGAATATTTACTATGGAACCTGAGGATAAGTCCACAAACATGAAGCTTGAACAACAGCATTCACCTGGACATGTAAAGAAACCACAAAGAAGAATAAATTAGAGCTCACCTGCATACAAAAAGGATGACAGAGGGTATCGCAGGCCAAGGGGCCCTTTAGTAAAGGAATCCACAAAGTCTTCCAACATGATCAGCGCAGAGCCTGTCCCACGATACTTCTTTCTTATAAACATTGTGTCTAGCACTGTCAGTTTATATTGCTGACGAAAAAGAGAGTTACAAAAGCTTCCTGAAAAAATCAAGAGGGAAAAAATATCCATCATTATGGATCACATACTGCATGATGACTGACATGCTGCAGCATGGATTTTAGCATATTCAAATAAAGACTTTTATGGGTTATAAAAATACTGAACTATACAACAGTAAGTACTATAAAGTTATAAAAATAATTTATAACTTTATTAAAATTAAATAGTCACTATCAGTCATTTATCACCTCTTTTGGGAAATCTTCAGTGTTGCCAAGATATATCAATAGATTAATATAACAGAAAAAGTCTGTGGCACCAGAAAAGAATAGACAAGACAGAGAGGAAAGGCTCAAGTTGAAATCTCACTATACAATTCCATAGGAAAACTGTACTAAAAATGAAGCTGAAAGACAGAGGAGGGAATAGGAGAAAAATATTTTTAATTGCGTTTTTTTGTTGATGACATCACCACTCAGAACAAATATGAAAATCAATTCAGCTTCTATTTAAAGCTAAAAGAATAATTCTGATATTTTATACGAAGACACAAAAAAACTTAGGACACTTTACACTGAAATTCTCCCATAAACAACATAGTATCCATACTTTAATAAAGACGGAACAGACTGTCACCACACACAAGTATTTCAGTTAGAGCCTGGAGTTAGTAACACAAAGGCTGTTGGTTTGATCCCTCTATGGGCCACTCAGTTATGAACTGGACTTGATGATACTTGTGGGTCCCTTCCAACTCAGAATGTTCTGTGATTCCAAGGGTACCTGTGAACTCAGTTGTGACAAAGGGATGGCGTACAATGGCATTAAGATAGTCCATTAACTAATCAATCCATTTCCAGGACCTTATTCTGTGAGTCAACGTGACCTATGACAAAATGTGAACTATGACAAAAAGTTGCCCTCTTCTCTAACAAGACCAAAGAGAAGCATACAGTTGTCTATACAACCTTGTCTTCTCAACCTTGTACTTTTAAGCCCAGTGACCATTATCTTGGCTCTAGGAAGATGATCAGAAAGCTGGAGCACCTCTCCTACGTGGAAAGGCTAAGACAGGTGGGGTTGTTCAGCCTGGAGAAGACTCAAGTGTGACTTAATGGGGGGCTTTCAGTACCTGAAGGAAGCCTACAAAACAGCTGGAGAGGGACTTCTCACAGGAGCATGCAGTGACTGGACAAGGGGTAATGGTAATACATTGAAGGTTTGGATATTAGGAAGAAATGTGAGGGTGGAGAGGCACAGGTTGCTCAAAGCAGCTGTAGATGCCACATATCCCTGGAAGTGTTCAAGACCACATTGGATAAGGCCCTGAGTGACCGGGACTAGCAGAAAATCACCCTTCCCATGGCAGGGAAGTCACAACTAAATGGTCTTTAAGGTGCCTTCCAACCCAACCCATTCTATGATTATCTTCATTTTCAAGCAATGAAAACTTGAGCAGAGAGGTTACATTACTTGCATACCCTTTGGGATGCTAGAAAATCTTCCCCACTCATCCTAACAATCTGTTTTTGGAATGGTCTTCTCTGCATAGATTACTCATTTGAAGTATACAGCACACAGTCAAATACTGATAATGACTAGAAAGAAAAGTGTTCAGCCTTTGCTAACTCAAGACAAGTACAGTCCAACTCAACTGTAAATAACTGTTCTACAGAAGAAAAAGAAAGAGAAAAGCTTTTGGGAATATCAAATTTTTACAGTTTAAAATATGTTTTGTAGAATATGCAGAAATCCAAGAACTTTCTCAGATTGCTAAACCATGTAAGCATTTAAGTTAGAGAAGTTAACAGTAATACGACCTTTTACAATTGCAGGAAAACACCAACTCATTAGGCCTGCAAGGATTGTAAAGCCTACACACAATATTCTTCAAATAAGCACCCTATCTCCTCCCTTTACGCCCCAGATCCCACAGTCTTCAGGTGTTCTACCTTCAGGTTTAACAGAATAGAACCCAATAGCCTCTCCTTTTTCCCACAGGATCTTAGCATACTGATTGCTTTCATGACAGAGAAATGGGATCTCGTTTACTTCCATTTCTTGTGTTCGATAGATAATTCGATTCAGAACATAGAGAACCACTCTATCTCCAACAGACGTCACCTAAGGGAACACAGAAAAAACATTTTAGAAGATCAGTCAGATAAGTTAATATCCACACATCAAGGACCTTATTTTTAAAAGTTGCCAGTTAACACAGCTGCAGATGGAGTCAAGGAAAGATGTAAGTGTTAAAGCAGGATGACTCTCTGGGGTTTGTTTGAGGGGAAGGAGATGTTCAGAAGCTGTAGCAATAGGTTAAGTATAAATCACTACCACAGAGGATACTTCATTACTTCAATGTCACTCCTTATGCAATGCATAAAAGCTGAGAGAAGTGCTGGCAGAAGGGCAGTGGAGTGTGAATGTTATGATTTAACTCAAAACTATTTTTGGACTTAAGAAACATTCACCAAGGACAGTAGCAGTACACCAGCTTCAGATTTCTCAGGCTAGCAGGTAACTGAAGTCTTACAAAGGAGACGTGATGAGCCTCACAGGGTAGCAGGACTTGGCACACTCAATCACTGCTGATAGAGTGGCAGGCAACAGGACACGATGCAGTGAAAAAACTAGTAACAACAGTTTCTGTGGCATGAAACAAGGAATTCAATATCCCTTTCTGTGACCTGCAGAGTTCCTTTTATACATGAAATTTAAGCTCACCACTATTCTACCTATTGTGAAGGTAGGAGCAATCATGTTTTCTTCCCAATGCTCTGAGTCTCAGCTACCCCATGTGTAAGATTCAGCTTTCCTGATTTAATCACCATTGGAAAGCAAGGCTACATGCCAAATTCTCTAGAGAAAATTTAAAAAGTGCAAAAAATCGAAGGTCAGTGCCCAGATTCCATGAGCAGATAAAAATTACGCTCCCAGAAAAACAGAGATTCCCAGTTTTAGCAAAAACATAACTCCATGCTACACTGGTGTCAATAATGGTAACAAAGGTCAATGATGAGCAATAAAGCTGACACCAGGCCTTTTCCAGCCTCAATATATAGTCACCATGCCTCACCTTATGCAAGCCAACAGCTTCAACTTGCTTCTGTCAAACAGATTCCTGAAAATGTTTTTAGCTTACTAGTCTCCTGATAAGACCAATAGGTACTGCTATGATAAAACACACCACTTTACTAAGATGTTTCAACACAAGCAGATAACAATGTTCTAAGGAATAAAGAAAAAACTCCTAACATCATTAACATCTAAACAGTCTACATAGGAAGCTACTGCACAAGAGTCACTCTTGCTCTAGACACTGTCTTCACAATCAGGTTCCTTTCCTGATTGTAGTACCTATTCCTCTATTTTCTTTGACTTGCAACAGCCATCTAATTTCTAAATGAAATGAAAACATGTAGTATCTCGCACACTAGCTATTTGCCATTATCTTGAAGTAGAAGATTAATTGCTAGGTGAATGTTGGAGCGCTTTACCTGATTAAGCCCCTGTCTAGCACGGACAGATGTTTTCACAATGTCATCAATTGACCACCACTGGCCAGCAAGATACAGGGCTACAGCTTGAAAGAAACAAGGGAAATAAAAAGTTAGTGATTCTTACTATTCCAAAAGAAACATATTCATTAAAGCTGTTAAATAATCAGGAATAACACTGTAGTAAACCAGTTAAGCATGTTCAAGATGGCACTATATTAATGTAGCTCTTACTACCCTAGTACAACAAATGTGGTGCTATACATCCCACCCACATGACATGCTCCCGAGTCCAAATATTTTTTGATAACTGAGAACAATAAACCCAAATGCATACTTAGTGCAGTATGTTATAAAAGAACTATTTTTCAGCTAAAAGCACTATCCTTCAACACTTGTGCTCTAGCACCTCCTTTCGCTAAAAACTGGGCCTGTCAAGAGGAGCCTCATTCATACAGGTATTTTAGGTTTTGGGTTGCTAGTGGATATTGACATTGAAACTGTGCAAGTTTTAGGGAGTCAGATGAACATAAAAAGGCTGATGGTTATATGAGTAGCAGCCAGGAAGAGTGTGATCTATAGGCATTTGTAGCAAACCTATACATGGCATTAAACTGAAAGAGAAGCAAGCGAGGACAGAAGGAGAGAGAGAGAGGGAGTGAGAGGGGGAGAGAGGGACAGAAGGAGTGGAACACAAAAAACAGTGAGATGTCATCTTAGTCAGAGCTGTGTTAGGACCTCAAACTAAAGACAAATTTACAGTTGATACTGATCAATCATTATCAAAAAAGAGCATCTAAACTCATAGGCAAATTAATGAATTCTAAGAATGTTCAATAAATTCCTTTTGGAGAGGTGAAGTGTACATAAAGAGATCAGGAGACACATGTTGTACTACGATCCAGACAAGCACCACATTGTTTTGCTACGTATCTTCTGAATTGAATGAGTCCAGTTCTTCTCTGATTAGTGTGCAAAGTTCTATCATTTGAATATAGGAATCCACAACAAAAAATAATAGTATGTGAACAAGAAGACAGTGAACAACAAAAGCACAAGTGGCAAAGTTGTGAGATACAGTAGCATGGAATGAGCAAGGGCTTGGTTACATATATTTATTTTAAAAAAAAAAAAAAAGAAACAGCAACTCAGATAAAAAAGTTAAAATGAAACCTGTGAGCGAGTCCCATGGTGCAAACAGCGCAAGAACTTTGTGTCTCCGGTCTTCACCATAAAGAGGAACAAAGCCCACAGTTGCCAAGCTAATAGGAACCTGAAACAAGAATGTACAATAATTCAATACTCTTGCTAAAACAACATTAGTAAAATACACAGAGAATGCTTAGCAAGGTAAATAAGATGAATGTTGAAAACTGAGTATTTAACAGATAACTGTAAAGAACAAGCATCAGAGCCCAGCCCTTACTTCAGACATTTCTTCCTAAAGACAGACCACATTATAAACAGCTTGACTCTCATGCTCTGGCAGATTTAGCTACAGTAACTTGTACTGTTGCTCCTCTCTTCTGTCAACAGTTTGCATTTGTGGGCATAACTGAAGTAAGGTGTGCAAGCAGCCAGCATTATATTACTTCAACTGTCCCAACTGCACGAGCTGTCAAAGCCAACAGATGAATGAGGCAAGCACAGGATCAAGCACAGAAATAAACTGGAACAGCAAAATTGTTTATTAACAAGTTCTAAAGCACTGTGTTGGGAAGGCTGGATCCAAAAGAGTTTTGTTCACTAAAATAGCACACATTTTAGAAATTACAAATTTGGCTGCTTGATTTTTCCCTCCACAAACAACATGAAAAGGGTTAAATAATCCCCTTTTAAGAAACTGAGTACCTTTGTGAAAATGCATCTTGATTTTTAAATTCATATATTTACAATATTTAATTAATGCATAAAAAATAGACAGACATTAGCAGTGTAATAAATAAACTTGCCTAACTAATTTAAGAAGATTATGACATGCTATTGCCACAAATGAGGACATTAATACAAGCAACTATTTAAGCATACAGCACCTGCAGAAATGCAGGAAAGTAATAAAGACTCTGCTTCTGCCAAGGAATCTGCAGCACTGACCTTTAGGTCCCACAGAGAATCCTCTCAGCTTCACTTCTCATTAAGGCTATACACTATTGGTTTCATGGGTAGTAATTCTAATACAAATGTTTGTCTGGACAGAACCAACAGTAACCAACCTAACGCACAAGGGATAAGTGTTTAAAACATAGAAGTGCCACAGCTAGCCTTTTCTAGAGTTCAGTGACAGCAAGGAATATTTCAGATAGAGAGAAAACAATCACTTCTGAAATTAGTGAAACTTACTACTCAAGAGTTGAAACCGAATGTGAAAAACACTGAAGGACTGACAAACAAAGAGAGCCCATCTGCTTCAAGAAATCAGGAACTCCTTAGTGATTTTTGAGACTGCGTGAGGCAGTCCTTTTTAGGAAAGAGTTTTAATCATCAGTTGAAGATTTAAGGTTATGGTTTTGGTTTTGTGGGGTTTTTTTGTTGGTTTTTTTTTTTTTTTTTGCTTTGGGTTGTTTTGGATTGGTTTTTTTTAAATTACTTAATGCATACAGATCCACTGCCTAGAAGCAGCATGCAATCAGTGATATCCAGATTTAAACTCAATTACAAACTTAAATAAGTAGGGTTTAACACACAAATTTTGAAATTGGAAAATACAAGAGCTTTGCTAAAATAGTTATGTAATTCAATAGTTTAGGAGTGGGTATTTTAATTCTCAAATCTACAAGTATATTAAGAAGACCAGGACTATGGTATTTGCTGGTTCTTACTTTGCGGTTGTCTGGCAGAGAAAAAAACTGAGGACCATTTTTCTTCCCCCACTGAAGCTCACGGACGAGTTCCTTTGCTGAGTTCTCCACGTCCTCATGACTGGTATTGATCAATATATCCACAGGAAATGAAATTCTCTGGAGAAATAAATAACATGGGTAGTTTGAGACATACAATGTACATGTAACTAAGGCTGTTGAACACCCACACTCTGCTGTTCACTACAGTTCTCTGTATCTGCGACAGAAATGCTCCAGGCACTTAATTAGGATGGTGAGTACTAACACTGAGTCTGTTAAACAATACCTTAACCAAATCCATGTTCACAAGCAGAAAAGGATGAGATTGGCCCATAGATCCCCCTAGATCTAGTTATTGCAGATTTCCAACATACAAGTCCACCGTATGCAGCAAAAGTACATGCAGCCTTGAGGTAGCAGACTCAAGTTATCTCCCTTCCATATGATGTTTTTGATATCACAGGTTAAGTCATTACTGGCTAGTCAAATATAAAGTAAACCACCCAAAAGATAACAACAGAAGGGGTTCATTTACTTTGCATTTAAATCCATCTCTGGAGAAACCAAAGCATTGCTCAGGACTTCTCTCAACAACCAGTCAGTTAGTGTGTCTAACAGATAGTTTTTTTCAAAAGCATTTGACTGTGAACAGAAAATGATACAAGCTCATTAAAAAAAAGAGCCTGCAGCAGACTAAATAGACACACTTTAAGGAGGTGACAAGACAAAAACTAAAGCACTGAAATCAAACCATAGTGGCAATAACTTTTTAAAAGCTCTGTTATAGTTTCAGAACCTGTCATGGAATTTCTCTTTCCCTACCAAAACAGAGTTTGGGAGCTAAGGCCCAATGCCCCCCACTACTAGCTAACAAGAGGGGTGGCTGGGTGCTTGACATTCCAACTTGATCTGCTAGGACCAGGTGAGGGAGAAGAGGGAGAGGTTTCTTCCTGTGTGCTGGACTTCACTACTTCTCCACGGTTGCTGGGGTGACAGTCCCTGGTGCTGGGCTGGTGGAAGCATTTTGGAGGGAGCTTTTTTTT
>JAWWEU010000091.1:47902344-47915963 GCA_035583155.1 Acropternis orthonyx
TTCTCTGCATTAGCATCCACATTCCATTTATGACAAGAATCTTTCCATACTTTAAATGGTGTATTGACTACTACAGTTAATAGCATTGGTTTAAATGACAGTAGTTTTAGCGGAAAAGTCAACTTGGAAAAGTCAACTTAGAAAAGTCAAGCCATATGAGGCATTTCCAGAAGATGGTGCTGTTCTCAAGCATTTACTGCCTCTCAGGGAACAGCCAGAGGATCGTCTGCCTTTCTTTACTAAGTTCCAGCTTTCTAGCACTTATAATTAAAATAACCATCATTTAAATAGGATTCCTGAATTGCAAGACTGCATATTGAAGGGTCCACACTGCCGAACTCCCCTGGAGAGATAGTCTATGCCATCAGCTTGCAGAGGTCCCTGCTGGTGAGTGGAGAAGGCTTCCCACACCCAAGTGGAGGTAATCAGTCTTCACCAGAAAGGGAGTCTTAAGGGAACGAACTGCTGGGTTTGTTTTTTCTTTATTGTTGTTTGGTTTTTGGTTTGGTTTGGGGTTTTGGTGATTTGGTTTTTGTTGATTTGTTTTTTGGGTTTTGTGGGGGGATTTTGTTGTTTTTTGGTGTTTGTTTTGTTGTGGGGTTTTTTTGGGGGGGGAAGTTGGGTGTTTGTTTGGGTTTTTTTGCTTTTCTTCTCCAGAATCAAACCCTTTTGTCTTATTCTAAACAGGAAATTTAAGCCCAGATCTGTAACTCCCTACTCAGGTCCCAGTTTAGTTCCCAAGTAAATGCCCATGAGAATTGGTGGCTTTCAACTGGAAAATGCAAAAGGCAGCATGCTGGGAAGGAAGTTGATGAAAATAACTTTAAAAGGTGATGCCATGCTAAAGAATGCCTCTCAAAACCTTGTCCATATTAAGCCTTCAACAGCAACACTGTGCTATAGGTCTCTCCCAGGCCTCCAACACAGCTCCTGGGACCAGGATGTTCTCTCTTTCAATGCCAAATTGCTATTGCTTAGAGGATTCACAGAAGACTCAACTCCTGTTCTCATTTTTGCTTGAGAATACTCAATCACATGTCTCCAAAAAGTGTTCCAGACACCTACTACAGTACATTTTTTTCAGGAGTAAAGCTTGTTTTGTATTCTGTTGTAAGTCAAGAAACAATTGTGACAGAGGCTAAAACGAAAGGTTAGGGAAATCAACTGGAAGTTAAAGACTCAGTTACCACGACTGCACAGATAGGCTTTGGAACATGTATGTCCGTTCCCAGATATAGTTATCAACCCATATAACTCTACATCTTCTTTATTTTTCACTAGCAACATACCTTCATCTGAAGACCTAGGTAATTTTTGATGGCTTGTCCTTCAAGTCAATGAGTGTGACTTGGTGATTAGAGTAAACCTGCCAGGCACATGCAGGAAGTGAGACCAAACTTCACACCTGAAGCCATGGAGAAGACAAAGGTCTTGCCTTACTCATTGCTCCAGCAGGAAGAACTTGCATTTTACATGGAGGCCAATGCAGCAGGTCTCTGGGCACATGCAAAGGTGGTCCATAAAAAGGCTTGGTCAAGAAACAGCAGGTTTGTGAATCCTGACAGGCTTAGGCTTCAGCTGCCATATGATCCATGCAGCAGTAGGAACCAAGAGTCTCTAAATGTGCTTGGGAGAAATCCTTCAGCCATCAAAGGAATTTCAGTGTCAAAATTCCAGACTCTGGCAGGCTCAAACAGCAGACAAGGAGGCATGAAGACTTTGGATAGCACTGCCTAAACCTTCTGATCTCTCTGAGACTTGGTCTTTCAGCTGTGAAAAGGAAAATAATATTTACCTTAGGGTTGCAAAACATGCTTGGATAATGTACCAATCCTACCAAAGTCACTGAATTGCCCAAGTAAATGAGGTGGCAGAACTGGATCCACATTCTGTGTTTGGTTCTGGAGGTTCATTTGACAGCAGCACTCTAGTTCTGAAGGAGAAGCTGTTATGTAGTCTCACACAAAGATGAAAAGGCACAATCATTTGTTTTGTTTTAAAAATACTACAGATTTTAACTTCACAGCTATTAAACACCAACATCTTTTATCTTTTTTACAAAAAGTCTGAGAAGTTTAATTTATTACTATATTTGAAACAGATTAAATCATTATTTTTGGGTGAGAAAATTTCACCAGAACCAAGCTATAGAATAAACTTCTCAATGCTCATGTAGTTTATGGATGTTTAGTGCCTCCTGGCTGAGGATTTTTGGAGTAAAGAAAAAAACACATGGTCTGGTGTTCTCATGGTCACTTTCTTGTTGTATTTATTATGGTTTTTTTGCTGCTGCTTCCTTTGAACACATTCTTGGCTTCTGTTCCCCTAATTATAAAAACACACAGAAGGATTAAACAGATTTTAATTAAGGTGTGTTGTAATTTGTCTTTCTTGGTAGACAAGCCCTTCTCGACTGTTCTTGACACTAGTTTAGAAAAGCCTCTTTGCTCTGGGAGAATATTTAAACATAAACTTCAGTTTTCGAATTTATGTCTGAGGCCTATTGCAGTTGTGGTCAAATACTTCCCTGCTGATTTCAGTTAAAGAATTGAGGTATTTAGCTGGTTGCTGTTTTACTTACCAAGAAAGTCTTGTCTGCAAAAGAACTGCCTTATTTGCAACAAGAAGCTATAAACAGTGAATTAGTGACTTGGTGGTCTCTTAGACCAGGAGGCTGCTCTGAATTACATTTTTAAACTTTCGGAGTATTGCATTAAGCTCTGAAAATGAGTCGTTGGGGATGCAAGAGTGGATCATAAAAATCTATTATGAAGGTATTAGCTGCATTGGGTTTTAATGTTGTAAAAGAATAGTTTCCCTGGTTGTTTGAAGACTTACTGAAAAAAAAGAATACAGAAGAATATGTTCTTCTGTTCCATTGCTCCTTACACCATTTGTCAATGTGCAAACAAAGTAAGAGATTGTTTTGTGTAATTGGTTCAATATGCTTGAATTCGTCCACATAGTTGTTACATTGACTTAAAAATAAGTACTGCATTTGGCTATGTATCAATAACAGAGCAGAGGATAAATGAGCAAAGCTGTTGGGGTTTTTCCTATGCTGGTATGGGGAAATAGAAGTAAAAGTGAGTTTGTTGTTTATTATTGATGTGGCTAGCAGATGGAAAGCATTATAGCCACCCTGCATGAAGTTCATTTATGATACTAAGAAGTAATAAAAAAAATTAACTAGTGCCTCTATCAAAGAACCTCTACAAAAATGGAAAATGCAAAAATGCAGAACACTAAAGGGAAAAACTGCACCTGCACAAACTTCTCAGTTCACTCTGCACCTGACAGCGTGGAGGTACAGGAAAGACACAATGCCTGCCCAAATTATGGCCCCCATCTCTTCCCTCCTGACTTGAATTTTCTGCCAGTTTACAAAAACTTATATATTGCTCTAACAGGTAAATAGGGCTTCTATTAAAATAAGGATATCCATTGATGTGGGAGATCCTAAGACACCTCCTCTTTATGCCAGGTAGTATCCTTTTGGTTAGAACATATTTGTGAAACTGACCCTGTTTTCACTGAAGACGCAGAGAGTTTGAGGTGCAACTTCTATTGAACTTCAGTATAATTAAGTTCCTTTGAAAACTCCAGCTAATACTTTTCCACTGGAAATACTTTTCCAGCAGAAATAGTTTGATGAGCTGCAGCTTTGCATATGAGAAAACAGATAGAAAAAAAATCTGTATTTTTAATTGTTAGTCTTCATTGTGTCCTGACAGCACTCTATTTATTAGCTCCTTAAGTCAGGGATTGCACACAGAGGCTCAAAACCAAACCTAGAAATTCTGACTAGCTGAAAAACAGCAAAATATATTGTAAATGAAAAATTTTGGTTGGAAGGGATCAGTAAGAGTCATCTAGTCCAACTCCTGCTCAAAGCATCTCTAAGCTGGTCATGTTATGCACAGCATTTTAAAATTTTTAGTATCTCCAAGGATGGAGACTAAAACCTTTTTCAGCAACCTGTTACTACATGTGACCACCCTTATAGTAAAAATTTCTTCATTATACCTAATAAGAATTTTCTGTACCTAACTTGTGTCCACTGCCTCTTGACTCATCACTGTGTACCTCCAAGAATAATCTCTCTCTCTCCCCTCTGTAGTGTCCCATTGTGTAGCTGAAGGAAGAAAAAAGGTGTCTTCTTTGCCTGCTCTTCTTCAGGCTAAAATGATCTAAGTGTCTCACCCTTTCCTCATATGCCATGCTCCTAGCAAATAGTGAAAGCTGTAAAACTGATTTTGTTTTCTGTCCTTGCTTGGTGAACTCCCCCTGCTTGCTGTGCTGCCAGCCAGAGTCTTCACACGCTTTCAAATACCTAACACCTTTCCACCAATACATTCTCATTCCCCAAAGCACATTTTACTCTAATAAAAGCAGATAAGGAGAAAAACAACACACCGTCCCACTCTTGTAGGACACAGGCTGATGTACTTGGTGTAGAGCCATTATGCTAATGGCTGGGACAGTGTTAGTCCAGTGCTGAGTCTGAGCTAACAGGTCTTTTCTTGACCTGCAAGGAGATGCACTCTGAAAGGCACTCAAAGTCCTGTCAGTCTTCCTTGGCGCAGATTAGTCTTCAGCAAGGTGGAATCACCTCTGTCGCTAATTCCTTTGCTCTATAGGTATGAATGCCAGCACTCTCCTGTGGTGGTCAGCACTTGAATGCCATGTGATGCAAGGAGGCAAAGGCTTGGTGAAAAGCAGCAAATATTGTTAGACATGCATTAAAATGCTGAGGTTTGGCAACACTGACTGTATTTAAAGCTTCTCTGAGCAGAGATCACAAGAGACCCAGACTACTGGCTCCAAGCTCCATAAGCTTAATACAAAATGTTGCCACAGAATTCCTCCCATCAGCTGAAGCTCCAACAGAGTGTAGATAAAGTCATGCAAAATATTCCACAACTGGAAGAATTATAACAGAGGATTATGGATGCTCTCTGGAGGCAAGAACTCCTGATACATGTTTGAGGACCCTTAAAATATGCTTATATAGGATAGAAGTATCAAAAAAGTCTATAAGCAGGGGAGTATTCTTTATTCTTGTAATTAACAGATAGAGGCAAAACTTGCTGAGACAGGAGGACCACCCTATGCTCTTCTTCAATTTGTTCATTCTGTAGAGTCTTATAAAAAAGACTTGGTCAGTCTATATAAGCAATTTGAAATGAGTTTTAATGTATGAACTACATTTCAGCAATCATTTCTATTCTGCAGTTTCTTTACAAACTTCACACATTATCCCCATCTCTAGCTCTCAGATACCAGGCAGACTCTTGCTCTCACTGGGATCAGTAATGTCACACAAGGCTCACTCATAAAGATCCTTTTAATTTCATCTCATGAAGTTATTGCAGTCTTCATGCTGCACATCAGGCAATGCTGCCATCTGTTCTGCTTTGCTAGTGCAAAAATGGCTTTGAACCAGAAAGTGATTGGGTCTGAGTGCATAAGCTGAGCTTGACACTGGGATGTAAGGAAGAGGGAGTCTCTCTGTGCTGCTCCTGCCCTCTCAGAACACTGTTGTCGCATCTTACTCACTTAACAAGTTAAGCAAATTCAGCACAGTGTCAAAACATCACTACATGTTTTCTTCAATAAAAACAAAATCTGCTTCTCTAGCTGTTTTCATGTTTCATTGCTTTCATCTTTCACTGCAAGTTTGTGTGAAAAGGGCACCACACAGTCTCTGACATGTTCCTGGATGGTTAAAGCTACACAGCTACAAATGCTCGCAGGACTTTTATTAGGTGGTCGGCTTTTATGGTGGAAATAATTTTTAACTGAGTTTTTAAAGTTTGTGTGCCTTCTCTGGTGTAAATCAAACCACAAGCCAGTTTATAATTCCTGATAAAATGGCAGAAATGGTAATGAACCTACTGCACTCAGAAAACGAACTAGCCACTAGGGGACAGCAGAAATCCTACTATTATGACATACAATAAATAATATTCAGCTATAAAACAGCGAAGATATGTCAAAACCAAATATATTGTGGTATCTGTCTGGACTAAGATACCTCTCAGTTTTCACCAGGGAGCAGCCCATCAAATTTAGTTAGCTGGGTGGTATAACTAAGAATTATTTACGACACTGCAATAAATATGCAATAATGAATGTTACAAATCTTTGCAAAAAGAAGTTGCAGACATAACCGTTCTTAATTTTATCAGACACAAAATTCTTTCTCACAAACCACCGCACTAGAAAGAGACAAATTAATTAGTGCAAATTAAATTAGTGTGTAAATTCCCGGACATGGGATCTAGGGTTCAATTTGCTGAAAATAAATGAACAGTATCCAGAGACAGTGAAATAATTCATTAGCTTGAAACAGAATAATCTGAAAGATTGTTTTAGAAGATAATAATAATCTGAAGGGGGTTGAGAAGAATCATTCTTCTAAACTATTCAGTTGTCTCATACTGGTTTTAATGGAATACACAGAAGGTCATACTGCCCTGATAAAATTTTCCAGGAGATTAGTTGAGTCTGTGTTCAGAATTGAGCTGCATTTTTCTCTACCAGAGCAGGAAACCTGAAAAGGTCTCACATGGTGATAAAGACAACTAAAAGAGGCATGACACAAGTGCTGTCAGAGCATAGTGTTATGCTTAGAGCTCCCCTTGTCCAGCTACTGCAAACCTGTCTGCTCATTGTTGCCCAAGTCCCTTCCTCCAGAAAGGAGTTGGTCTGGGGCTGTTCAAGGCACTTTCCAAAGAAATGCTTTGACTATTGTTCACATTAATTGATGAAATATTTCATTTCTCTGTAATGAATGTTTAAACAACAGGGCCTTTGCTAATGCATTTTGCAACTGCATACTAAGATCAATGCCAAGACAGTACCACAGGCATAGCCTGAAACCAATGGATGATAAATAATCTATTGCTGCCCTGGCTATCAGATATTGGCTTGCAATCTAATAGCTTTTACAGTTTCCCATTAGACTTGCTGGCCATCTATTTAGTCCCTGTGAAGAGACACTGTGCTAAACAAAGGGAGAGGGATGATCTGGTCTGGACAGCTTCTCTTGTATCAAGGAAATTTAGGTGCCCAGTCTGACCAACGTACATGATGAACATTACAGTGGAGAACACACACTGGGCAGCATTCAAATATGTCAGCAAAAAGAGCAAATAAACAAAAAGCTCTATTGGTTACCAACAGGTTCAAGACTAAAAACCTCTCTGGTATCTCCTAGTCACAAGAAGAATAGCTTTTAAAAGAATGTGATATAAAACAATGAGAAAAGGAATATTTATGCCTGCTTTGCAGTCTGGAGGCTGTTGGGGGATCCTCCCACACAAGTGAGTAGGTTCCACACAGTTGTCCCATCTGGGACATTAATTAGGACAGTAGTGGTGACCACTTTTGTCCTCTGTTTAACTCTAAATTAATAACACCACACATTTTTTTTGAAAATTCTAAGGTGCCTTTCTGTGCAGAGTGCATGCCTATATATAATCTAAATGCAATCTTACATTTTACATGGAATATGTAAAAAAATATTTCTTTTTCTTATAATAGTAGTTGTATGGTAGGAATATAACCTTACAAGACAGACAGCAATGAGTAGGGAGTCTCTGCTGAAATCCTGATATGACACTGTGATACTAAAGATGTTTTCAAAGGTAGGGATTTGGCAGGTGCAAGAAACGAAGTTCAGATATTATGACAGTGACCTGTTGGAGTGAGTCCAGAGGAGTACCTCTCCTGTGAAGAAAGGCTAAGACAATTGGGATTTTTCAGCCTGAAGAAGAGAAGATTTTGGGATGATGTAATCATGGCCTTCCAGTACCTGAGGGGAGCCTACAGGCAAGAGGAAAAGGGACTTTTTACAAGAGCACGTAGTGACAGTACAGGGGCAGATGGCTTCAAACTGAAAAAGAGTAGGTTTAGGTTAGATGTTAGGAATAAATTCTTTACTATGAGGGTGGTGAGGCATTGGAATAGGTTGTCCAAAGCAGTAGTGGATGACCCATCCTTGAGGGTGTTCAAGACCAGGTTGGATGGGACTGTGAGCAACTTGGTCTCGTGAAAGGTGGCCCTTTCCACAGCAGAGGGGCTGGAACTAGACGACCTTTAAGGTCTCTTCTAATCCAAACCATCCTATGGTTCTATGGTTTTTCCTGGCCACCTTCCTTGCTCCAGTCTCAGCAGCTCCCCAGAAATTTGTTACCTATAAATCCCCCACAACCATGTGAGCGCTGCTACTGCTGCAAATCATCATTACATTTAATACAAGACTTCTCTCAGTGAAATGTTTGATCTTGAAAGTGAAACTTAGATGCCATAGCAATTGATCTTTGATGTTTTCACAGAGGCATAAGGTGATCCCAAAAACAGGGGCAGAGAATGATCTAAAAATATTGAAAGCACACACCAGATAAAGTTTATTACTGTAGAGACATTGGTAGCCTCTCCAAATGTATAAAAACTAGATGGAAAAATAATGCCAAAAGATTGCCTGGGTTGTTACTGTTTGTGAATAAAAGAAATTGTACAGGCAAGACTTTTATTGTCCCAACAGCATCCCTGCACCTTGCTTTGACTGGAACAAGCATGCCTAAATAAAAAGTAAAATAATCCCCCTAGCCAATATTTCAATCCAGTCACAGTCTGCACTTTTTGTATATAGCTCCCCACAAAGGGAGAATGCTCCTAAATTCTCTTATGCTTTTGAAAACCACATCACATAGTCTGTTTGCTTCTGTGCAAACAATCCTCTTCTAACTCTATTCTAAATCTATATGCTAATTTCATCCAAAGTTTAAAAGGGACAGATTTCTATGATGTTTTTGCACATTTATGCAAAAATAACAGAAATGGAAAAATCACTAGTTAATTAGTCATATGTGTATGTACTGCCTGCTTGTGCAGCAGTTTTCAAATTAGCCATAGGCAGATCAGAAAGGGACATGAGAAGAAAAAGGAGTGACAGCATGGTGCAGTGGGAGGAGGGGAAGAAGCTGAAGACAGTCATGGAGGAATAGAAGATGCTGGGGAGAGTGAGGTATATGAGCACAGGAAACATCTACACTGCCTCAGGAGTACAGTACTGGGGATGGGAGGAAAGTTGGAGAGGAAAATGAACAGAAATCTGGAGGAAACCCATTCTCTCTAATTCATCTGCTCATGGAATCACTTTTTAAGGTGTAAAGTACAACTATTAGAAAAGTTGTTAGGCCATCCTTGGAGAGACTACCTAACTTTCCAGATCCTTAGAGACAGTTGGACACCTGGAGATAAAAACATATTTAGTTCAATTATATTTAAAAAAAAAAAAAAAAAAACAAACAACTGCACTATTTTTACATTATTTTGTTTGATCACTATAAAGGTCACAGAAATTATCATTGTTTATGCCACAGATGAAGACTGATGGAAGAGAATATTATTCTTGATTTTGTACTTTCTACATGTCCTCCCATCTGCCACAATGTGCAACAATATCAGGTGCCATGAGAAAAGAACTGAAATAAGCTTCCTGACACTTCAGAAAATAGGCACAGGAAGATTTCCTAGCTGTGAGGATAACAGGCAGCTTTGTTTCACTCTATTTGGGAGATACAATGGAAATTCAGTTGTGTAGGCTGCAGGAGAAGAACGAACACAGGCAGTTCTTCTCTTGATCCACCAAATCTAACCCTACAGACATAATCAGCATCTGAGTACACCATGTACGCATGGGAGGGGGATACAAGAAGGGTATGAGAGACATCTAAAGGAAGTAAGCAGACTATATGTGCACTGAGGTATTGGGAGGTGAGGGGTATATATGTGTGAGGTGGAATGGAGACAGGGGAATGAAAATGAAATCAGAGGTATCAGGATGTCCCGGCTGTGCTCTTCCTACAGAACATGAGATCTCAGGCCCTCCTAGACTGCCCTGTGAAATTAAGGCAGTGATGAACATGTTGGGACATTGGCAGCATTCAAGTTTTTTCAGAGGTTTATGCTTATAGCTTTTCCTCTAAGATAAGAAAATTCCTGGAAGACAGATCCTCGAGGAAATCTCTAATGCTTGACTAACTTTCCACATCTGAACACTGCTAAATCTTGAACTGCTTGGGTTTAATTTACTTTTCACTGTGAATAGCACAGTCTGAAGTTAAGATGATCTAAAAGGTTCCTAGCAACCAATCTCGTTTGATCAATGAAGTATCATTCTTTTGCTATGGTGTTTAAGAATTTACTGTACACACTGTGAGTCAACCATTAAGCCTTGGTCTTAAAGAATCAATGAAAAGAATGACCTTTATGGTGGTAAAAACCTCAATACTAAATATAGTTATTCTACAAGTATATTTCTTACTATCTCAACTTTCTTTCAAGTCAACATTGAGGTTACCTATTTCATTTATCAACTATTTCTTTATAATAAATACAACATGAATGATACTATAAATGTACTTAAAGCATTAGAAAAATGCTTAGATTATTAAGTGGAATATCTCAAGAGATATTAACCTATAAATAAAGTGTAAAGTCCAGATATGTTTTCCTTTAGGATTTGATTTGTCTTACACAGAAGGAAATAGACAGAAGATATGTTCCCATGAACATAAGCACAACCTATGAGATATGGTCAACCATATCACAGTGGTTCATGAATTCCTAAGTTTTTCTATACTTTCTTCTTCAACGGCTTCCAAAATCTAATTTGAAGTTTCCTGTCTGCTCATCTGAAGCCTGAAAGCCACCAAAACTCTCAACAGACCAACTCTTTTAACAAATCCATCTGGCTTTTATCTTCATGGCAAAACTTATGTCAGGTGTCCATACCAGCAAAACTTTTGTGCAGAATCCAAGAAAAAGGAGATTTTTTTAATTTATCATTTTAAAACTCTTATCATAAATTTTGATCAAATACACATATTAAAAAGTTATTATATGATTTCTCATAAAAGATTCCACAAATAGCTAGCAACCCAAAACTTCCCCACTAAATTATAGAATATTTTTTCAAAACATTTCCCATCTCAGTTTTCAGCTCACAAATAGGCATAAAAAACATTGTGGGGAGAGAAAAAGATTACATTGGGTTGTTCAAGTACTTAATTGTTCTCACCAGTCAGTTCTCAACAGCAGTCCTCCCATGTCCTTCCTCTTCTACTTCCTAGAATTTCTTTGACCCTCACTTTCAGCCCTTGTAATGAGTTGGCTGTTAAACCCTTACCCTGATCTAAACATTAGACAAGTCTGATTATGCCAATCTATTTCCTGGCACATGACTTGCATTACAGGTCTTTATTGCATTTTTTTACTAAAGAACGTAGGAAACTTCCTCCTTATGAAGAGACTTCATTTCCGTAGGAACGTGGTGTAGGATCTTTAAAGACATGTGATTAATTTTCTGCCTCTCTGCAGTTTCAAAATGAAATTTTTAATGTACTCCAAATATGAGTCACTAGTCAACAGAGGGCCTGTCTCAGGGTCTAAGTAATAGTTCTTGTGAGATAGTGAAAATTACTCATTTGCAAGGACTATAAAAGAAAGGGTTCTGTTAAATATTTTGTGGTTATTGGGCATTATCTCTATTTCAAATGGACCTAAAATTTTATTATGACTTACCTTATTATGAAGCTTATTCAACTGGATTGTGGTGAAGAGATCATTGTGATCACAGTGGATTTATCCAGGCTCAGGAAGCACAGGTACTTACTGTCTGTGCTAAAGAACCACTCCTGAACATACTTTTAATGAAGAGAAATAGAATGAATGAAAATTATCTGCAAAACAAACAGAGGGGGAAAGGTAGCTCCAAATAAAATACAATCTCCGTGGAATTTTACACTGTTGGCAGGTGGTTTTGACAAGGTGGCTTCTGTCTTTGCCACATTAGACACAATAATTTTGGGTCAGCTATTCTGACACAAGCTCCTCAACAGTGCCAACGGGCATGTGTGATTATCTTACCTGCAATCAGCCAGTCATCTGAGATTGTACTTCTCCATCTAACAGGGTATACAATAGCCAGCCTGAGCTCTACTCACAATGCATGTCTACCTGATCATAATACACATAGGGAAGAGACAGGTAATTTTTCTTTTTTGTCTCAAGAGAGAGTGACTTTGCAGAATTCATATAAAAGAGCCATCAAAGAAATATGGTCTTCACTGGCCATGTATCCTCTTGAATAATTAACGGTATCAGTGTATCAATACTGGATGAACTCCTGAGATGCAATATGCAGTAAGGCAGCTGCAAGGGCCTCAAAATATTCAGAGGTTTCTGCATACACCTGATCAATGTAGCTTCTTCCTCTCAGTGGCAAAGTTGCTTATCTTCTAATACAATGCAAGAAACTGATTCCTTTTACCCTGGCCATTTACAGATTTCAGGACTGAATTTTAAAGCCAGTAGAAAGGTTTGGAGATGGAAGCCCTAATGACTTCCAGCAGTCTTTATGTTCTGCTAATAAATCCTCTAAATGCTTCTGAAATTCTCCCAAAATTCTCCCAGCATGCAATTTCTCCATGTCTGAAATTGTGGACCAGTGAATCAGAACAGTGCTGACATCAGCAAAGATCAGGTTAACAATGAGTCCCCAAACATTTAGGAATGCAATTCCCAGCTCCTGATGGCCAATCCCTTGTCTCTGACTTGTTTTTAAATGCTGACTACCTACCATTTCCTCCCATCCCATGGTAGAATGCTGAAATACTGGATTCTAAAAGATATCTGTCCCCTTGCTCATTGTGCCTGGCCATCTATGGATATGCTTCTCCTCAGAAGGGGCATGTCATCTCTGTCAACAGAGGATGTTGATCTGAGCAGTTAATGTATTGGGAGAGTATGCTGGCTTAAAGGTAAACCAGCAGGCCAAATGAACTCAGCTCAAGAGAGGTTACAAGTCAGAGTTTCAATTTACTGAGAACATTACAATAAATACAATGATACAGAGAAAAATAGGGTTTAATCCATGAAAAACAGATGTACAACTCAGCACCCTGGGGCACAAACAGAATGGTGTTTGTGAGCCCCTGTGCAGAGTGCCAGGTGGCCCCCCTGAATGCAAAGTAAAAGGAAAGCAAGACCTGTTGGTGAGGGTGATGGTCACAGTCCTGTTGAGGTTTTGGTCCTTCTCTGGATCTGATGAGTGGTACCAGAAGTCCCAATACCCAAAGACTATATATGCTCAGGTTCAGGTGGGAATGCCCAGGACCTCCCCCAGGGCAAGGAGTTTCCATAATGGGTGATTTAACTCTGTGAGTCATGGGATATTTTTGGAACCCTTAATGGTCTAGGTCGTTTCAGCTGACTATTGTGCCAGTCCCTAATGGCCCATTAGCAGACACGACCCCTCAGGCTGGGTGTGAAGGTGCTGATGCCTCCCTGGAGGGGAGTTACCACAGCTGAGTCATTGGTGTGAAGACAGAAACACTCCCCTGTGTCACAGGGTTCTTTAACACCCAGCTTGTAGCCTGAGGGGTCAGGTGTGCCCTGGGCAGCTGCTGCAAATGACCTGTTATTAAGTTCATCAGAAGGGACATAGAGTGTGTGGAATACACAGTTTTGGTTACAACCACACAGCAATAAACTGGTCCCATACCCTGTAACTAGGACAGAGGGAGAGGTTCAAGGGCCTTCTGCTC
>JAWWEU010000091.1:47930526-47944490 GCA_035583155.1 Acropternis orthonyx
TGACTGGCATGCACATGGCCATATTTAAACATCCCCCCCCCCCCCCCCCCCCTCCCCCTCCCCATCTTTCAGGGAAACTGTCACAAATTTCATATTTGAAAATCACATGGATACCTTCTGCAAATCACACACTCATTGCTGGGAACTGGTGCTTTGGGTGTCCTCCATTGTTTCTCATCCTTATGAAGCAGTGCCGCTCACAAACGCAAAGGCACGAGTTTTGTTAGAAGTTTTTTACATTGCTTCGATCACTGTCTGAGTCACTGTTTTGAAGGTCACTGTCTTTAAAAGATGAATAGATGAGATTTAGGTATCAAAACTCATTCTAGATTGTTCATGAGGGCTCTCATGAGCCATCAAAGAACAAAATCATCCCTTTAACACAGAGTACATAAATGACCTTCATTATTTGTCTTCTTTCAGATAAGACCAAGCTTAAAGCAATCTTTCAGGTCATTACCATGCACTTCAGGAAGGCACAATAAGTACCTTTTTCTCAAGTGGTTCTGTACAAAGTATGACACATTGTTTTTCAGTGAGCTTTTCCTATCAGGGCTGTCTAAGATGAAAAGTGAGGTGGAGCATCAGGCTTGGTAAGTCAGTAACCTGCACCATAATGCATTTGTCCTACAGAAGACAGTGAGCTACTGACCTACTTTTTTTTTAGCTTCGTGCAAATTCTGCTGTTTTCAGCCTGTGATTAGGCAAACTGCCTTGAATGCTGTGTGCCACAGCTATCCCTTCATGTGGAATTCACGGGAACATCATACACAAAACTCAAATCAGCAATTTTCAGGAATCAAAACTTTCTGATATTTTTCACTTCTGCTTACCATTTATCCCTATCACTTTGCCTGCATTCGGCACAGTAATTTTTCCAAGATTCCTTTTCATATCAGTTACACTGCTCCCTGGCCCAGCAACCAGTGTCACTACCTGAACTACATGGCTGTTTAAAGACATATAAGGCACACCTGGCCTATAGGCAGAAGGGTGACAGTCCTTTCTCATTACAACGCACCTCTGCAGGAGAACAGAATAGGTTTCTCAAACTACAAGCATGCCCTTCGTGAGAGGAGAAACAGTTATACTTTCTAGTCTATAAAACCATGGATAACTTTTATACGAAGTGCACTTGAGTAAGCTGAACGTAAGCTAATATAGACAGATAATATTCAAATCTCTATTAGGAAATTGCTTCAGCCATAACTTCATTAGTTCTCTAAAGGCAGTCTCTAGGATCTGTCTGTGCAGTACCGTTGTAGCAGAATTTATTGCATTTGCTCTCTTGCTTGCATTTCCTGACAGACTTCAAGCTCCTGAGTTCTGCTGACCCTAGATTATGAAGCATAAAATCATGTTTTTTCTAGCCAAGATCAGCCTTTATGCCCAGCTGCTCTCCCCTCAGAACAGCACAAGAATGGCTCTGTGGGTTTCTTGGTCACTGCAAGAGAATTACATAGGCCACAAAGGAAAGAAACTAAAGTAAAGTCAAATAAGGATGGGAAGCCCCTAATCAGTGTCTGTGAGATCACAGTGAAAATACATACACATACATTTATTTATACCCATCTATATTAACTGGCAAAATACACTGAGCAGAGCTGGGGGTTTTTTGATACTGTGGGAGGAAGATGGTAAGAAGCAATGAGAAAAGAATCTTCAGAGTGACCTTCTGGGCTGTTGTTGTATGCTGCAGACATTCCCTAAGCTGATGGAGAGAGCATGATTAATTTTCATAAATTATTGAACCAAAACCAACTTTCAGCATCTAGAAATAAATATCACATTGGTAACTGTTGCATTATTCACCATACATAGGCTGATTGAAAATCTATTTGCCAAGTATTGAATCAAATGTTTATTCATGGCAGCAAGGTAACAAGGACATACACACACATACACAGAGCCACAAGCAGTTTGCAGAGGCTCACATCCTAACAGGGGTACCATATGTTTACTATTTACTGCCAGCTTGCTTTGCAAGAGCCATTTACACTTTTAATGGTGACATTAAGTCTCAGAATTTTAGTATGTATTCTAAATACGCCAGTTCTGTGCATGCTGGCTGGATGGCCAAGTCCAAAGTGTTAGCTCCTGTTCATTCTGCTTTGTAGCTTATTTTAGGCGACAGGTTTGGAAAATATGAAGAGGAAGTTTTCCTTTTCCCTGGTCAGAGGCAGTACACACTTTGGTAAGTCATTCTTCTTGAGCTTGTCAGGACAAGTAGTATAGCAGACAGGCTGCAGAGTAGAATTTACCCAGCCACAAATGCAGTAAAGAGTGCCATATAGGTCAAGTCAGGTGGGAAAGGTGTGAAAAAGGAGCCATCAGAGGGATGTATTTATCTTTGGAGAGGATTTTCAGAGTATATACATGCCATCAAGTTATTAATATTTGATCAGACATTTCTTGAGATTTGTTTGCATAACTTTTGTTAGTTCTTCTGTTCTTCAACACATTTTGCAAACAGGTTCACTTCCAATAGCATACTACCTATTACAACCTCACAGCATCTAGGGAAAATATTTCACCTGGAAATCTGAGTTTTTCACATTCAAACAAACAATAAAACCCAGGGTAATCTTTAAAATGTAACTTTTTTTCCCAAAAGAAAGTAAATATGTTTGCAGAAATAATAATTCTATCAAAAGTCAATAATTTAGTAGAACAGCAGTTTCAGCAGATATTTTCTGACAAGTTTACTGGAAACTTCCTCAAAATCTTATATAATTTAATATCAAGCTCAGAGCTTTGCTTCAAGCCAAACTATAACTAGCATCCAATTGACATTATTTAAATGGCTTTGCAATACAAAACCCAGCAAAACTAATTTATTTGTACTTTAAAACACTTTCTTTTCACAGATATTCTGCACCTGTGATGCTCTGTCTCTTCTTCTTTATAGTATCATTCATGCATTGCTCTTACACCTGGTTACATGCAATAACAAAACTACCAAATTCAAGGACTTTAATTATGCCTTTGGACAGACATGGGAGGGGACAGGGACAAAAGAAGTGCCACTTAAATGATGGGTTACTTGAGCACAATAAAAATAGCATATACACACAGGCACCAGTTTGGTTGTATTCAGGACCTCACAAACTGCTGTTTCTCTACATATGGATCCAAGAAGAAGGTAAGACCCCAGATATGTGATTAAGGTATTGGCCTCCATATTAAACTGGAGGTTATCTTACATAACCTGCATTTTTCAAAACAATAAAAGTCAAAATGGAAAAACACTAACAAAAGCTAAAATAACAACATGCATATTGAGGGGCAGGAACAGGGCTTTCACACCATCCAGATCTTATATATACCCTGCAAGGAGAGTGAATATATTGCCTTTGCACAGACACACCTTTCTCTGCCTCTGCCCAGCCTTCACTTTTCCCTCACAGGCCCCAGCCTCCTTGTCTGGCCTCACAAAGCTCCCTGCCCTCCCAGCAGGGATGGAGGACTACAGAGCTCCCTCTGCTCGGACCTGACACAGCTGTATATGGGGGAACATCTCTCACTGCCTCCCTCCAGCAAACCCCTGGAGCAGCAGGTCCTCCAGCTATGCCACCAGCCCCAGAGGAAACCCATGTCTTCACAGAGCAGCCCTGTACCCAGCGCAATATCTACAAACAGATTTTCTTTTTGAGCCAATTTGATTATGAAATAAATGTTTCATAAATGTAGGGTAATATGGATTGTCCATGGGGACAAACCAGTTGACTAGTCCAAGGCAGCTGCAGGACCACAGGCCACTTATGAAGACTTGGATTGCCGTAATAATTTCAGAGTCATTACATTTAAGATATTTTTGAGCAGAAGTGTAAAACTGTTTTACCATGGAAGCCATTCCTGACACTGGAAAACAAGTTAAAACACAGGTTGAATTGCTGCAGCCACAGCAGGAAAGGATCAGTTCCTTGGTGCCAAGAACATAGGAGCATGCTTTTGAAATTACAGCCAGAATTACAGGAGAAATTACATTTTACTTCTGTGGCTCATACATGCTTCAAACATTTCTCTTTCCTCCTCATATTTAGAAAAGGGGGGCCCCCACAGAGCCTGGAAAACTGGAGTTTAAAACTCTGTTTCAGGAAATGGAAGAATATTTCTGGAACAGGAAAAGTTCCTTGGTGACTGTCAAGAATTAGGCTCCTCAGAAAGCCTTTGAGTAAGGCCCATTTATAATTTTTAAAGCAAGTTGGTGGCAGAAAGGGAATCCCTGTAGAGGCAATGAACAGCACAGAGCAAAACCTTGAAGTCTGAAGTAGGATTGTGTTAGGAGAGAAAGTGATTACCTTACACCAAGGAAGAGTCAAGGTGTGATTGTGCAGCAACAGTACTTTTCCATTAACTTCAGTTAGAAGTGCTCCTTTTCAGTCGCATATGACATACCAGAAATTTCAGCTCGGCTTTCAGGCTGAGTTTGTATCACTAGCTGTAGACTTTCTTTTGGCTTGTAAACCAATGCTCTGAGTAGGTGTATTGGTACAGAAAGCTGCAGTACAAAAGACCAAAAGCAGCAGGAACAGCAATCACAAGTGGCAGCTGCAGGCTTTTCCCACATACCAAATCCAGGAGCACCACTAGTTGTGACTGGCAGTACTTAAAGTCCCTGGGACCACAGTTACCAGTTTGGATCACTGGATCTCAGATCTTTGGACCTTTGCATTGAATTGTCTGTATCATAAGGTCTTTGATTAAGCTTATGACTTGTTGTTATTGATGTAGCTGCACATGTATGTGCTATACAGATAATCTTCCCTTTCACTGTGTATTCTTCTTAAAAAGATTAAACTACATAATGATGAACTACACTGCTAAACAGGTGTAAATTTTCCTACTAGTATGGTTTCTGCTGATTCAACAAGAGCATAAAAATTAATGCTAGCCACTTTTAAGAGCAGACCACCATCACTGGTGCTAATTAACACAAGGACCCTTTGCTTTTATAATGATCAATATTAACAACTCCCACTTGAATTTGGCTGTATTCTTTTCTAAGCTGATTCTGTGATTTTATCTGCAGCCTTGAGCAAATGCAGCGTGTCTTCTGTGTAGAACAGACCATGAAAAATCAGAGTAATTCCCACATGAAGCCTTGAAGTTACCACTAAACTACCAGTATCTTCAAATGACAAAGGATCAAATACTCCTTGGTAATTTGTTCCAAAGGCAAATTCCTTTGCTGAAAAGGAGTTATAATTTGAATTTTATTGCTAATACCTGGCATCATGCTCCAGCCCTAGACTTCCATTATAATTCTGTCTGCTAGATTAAGCAATACTGGAGTAGCTGATTTGTTCATTTTCTTCATTTATGGTCCAAGATCAAGATGCTTTATCGCTTGGGGTTAAAAAAGACAGGTATCTCCATTTATCAGAAGCACTGACATGATTTCTTTTTGGCTGCTTTCCTTTCCCTCCAGGTGTTATTGCACTTTTATCCAGTCGAGTCACTCATCCATAAATCAGTTTCCATTAAACATTCAGCACATGGTTTATTCGGATCAGCAGGGTCAACTGCAGCAATGAGCAATGGCCTGGTTGTACCTTTCAAGAGTTCTCGGTGAGGAGATACTTATGGATTTGCTTTTCTATACATGTCACAGAAATGGACAAATGGTTGATCACAACAATAGACTAAAAAAAAAAAACAGAAAAAGAAGGATATTGCAGGAGCATTTACACAGCAGCCAGAGGAAAGGAGAATTAATCCTCTGTTGAAAAGTCTTCTGACCAGTTAGTTTTGAAGCAAAGTAATCACACAAGAATGGACCCAGCAGCTACACAACTCACCCTGATTTGGCATTCCAGTCTTCAAGCACACCCACATCCCAACCCTGGAGACAAGAGAAGCTCCTGGGTGCACTACCATTCAACTGATAGGACTCTAGGATGGCATCACTTTTTTACTCCACGTGAAAAACAGCCAAATCTTAACTGAACTGTCTGACCAGAAACTTCCCACATCCTTATAACTTGACTGCGCAGACAAACATTATCTTACCACCAGTCTTGCCACCTAACCCACTCTTGGACACTGAGCTCAATTAACAGCACTCAAAAAAGAATGCAGGTCTTTTCCTCTTATAGTCCAGCAGTCACTGAGCTTTACTGAAGCAAAAAGGTTCACTATCTCATCATGCCTCTGTCAAAGAAGGCAACAGGCACCAGGAGAGTGGATATTCAGAGCCACCTCCCTCAGACACTAGCAAAGTGCCACTTGTTTAACAGGAAATATTTCAATTTAATTTTTAACTCTGCAATACCCAAACTTCAAGTGACCATCAGCTAACCTGGCAAATGTGGTAAGTCTCAGCTCGAAGGCAGCTGAAAACCTCAGCAAATCATCTCACCCCTCAGCTAGGTTTGAACAATATGCATAACTCAGAAGTCCAGTTGTTAAGAAATTTGAAACAGATTTGGAAAAAAAAAAAAACCTGTGAAAACCCCCAAGCAAACAAAAATAGAAGAAATATGACAGCAGGGAAAACTGTGGCCAAATATTCTTGAGCTAAGCAAATGAGTTCCTGCTGCAGGTTGAACTAACTAGCAGTATGCAACACATTTCCTTATCACCCAAACCCTCACTTCCTGTATCTGGTCATGTGAAGGGAACATGTTTGCTTGCTCAAGCGCTTTTTCATGTTGAGATCCACTGTAGCCCTGCCATTACCTCCACTCTCTCCCAAGGCTGCAATATTGAAGCTCATCCCCCGTCACTTTTATCTACTCCAATGGCCTTGAAGTGTTGTTAGGCAGGATCACTGCCCAAAGGGTTATTTCTGGAGTGGTGGGACAGAGGCCAGTTTTTCTTTCCCCCATCTAATGACTGCCGTGAGCAATGCCACAGCTGTGGAGAGCACAGCTTCTGAGGCACTGGGGAAACTGTACCACAGTGCCACAGTGCCAGCAGCAGTTCTGTGGTGTGCACGGCTGTCCAACAACTGAAATGGAAGCATCTCACTTCACACAGACGTCAACAAAAACTTTCAAGTAAGCTCTCTGGGTAAATTTTTCGTTAATATCTATACTTCTTGGTTTTCGGATTTATTAAATGCCTCAGATTTCTGAAACTGAATATAAAACTATCCCCTCAATGACCTCAGAGTAGTAAAATGCTACAGCTACTCAATTTTAGGACGATTCAGTTTTTCATGTCTTCGGCTCTTTATGGTTTTATTACTGCAGAGCCTGATTTGGCTGCCTTGGTTTCAAATGAGGACAAGACATGCAGTAACAGAAGACATATTGTGTCTGTTTCCCAAAATGTATGTACAGACACTTTAAATAAATCTTAATTTAAGAAAGTCATAAAAGAGGATGCCATGATTCTTCAGCCAGTAAAACAACACAGATAATACAATTAGCTGGCTGGTCTGGAAAATTATAATGTTGACGTGCTCTAATGAAATGAGACAGAGATGGTGCTTGCTCTGCTGGCTGAGTGGGCTGATTTCTGCTCCAGCCTGGTTTCTGTAAGAAGCTACATCTTCAGGAGGCTGTGTTGTCCGAGCATTTGCATGCCAACAGCCAGGTGCTTTTCTGGTTCTCCTCTACCCTACAGGAATCCTGGAATCTGAGACTTAGAAAAAAAAAAATCCACAAAACACCTAAATCTGCTCAAGCTTCACAGGGTACAAATTTTCTACAAAGCAGAGGGCTGAAGCTTTACCAATTGCATGCATCCACATCCCAGTTGAGCAAAAGCTTAGAACTAAGAGAACATTTTTAAGAATGCTGTTAGCAATACAAAAGTCACAGAAGTGACTCCAGCTGGCTGTGATAACAGCTGCATGTATATTATCCCTATTCAGGTCACAGCATCATCTGTTTTTTCAATTACTTGAAATTACTTTTCCAAACCAACTTTTTTTCCCTCCTTTTTTGGTAATGTGCATGATTTTACTTCTTGGGATATATCTTCTTGACACAGCTTTATATATATATATATAGATAGATATAGATATATATATCCTGTATCAAGCAGAATTCCAGACAAGAGAAAGTTAAGTTTGGCTTAGGAACAAAGGGTATCTTTCATAACTTTCCCTTGAAATACAAGTGGAGTAAAATATGGTTAATCTTCCAGTGATGCAAACTTTTAAGTGTTGTACCAGTTCAGTCTCAAGGTAGCTGAGCACATGCACATGTACCACTACCATCAATTAAGCAGAAATTCAGTCATGCCACATGCCAGTTGCACTCAGAGTTCTTAGAACTGCTTCAGAACAGAAAGCAAGTTTTGGACTCCAAAGCAGTTTAGAGTAAATGAGAGGTAAGTGATAAAATTTAGTTGATATGGGTATCTCACAGCCATAAAGGAGCTGGGACTGCTACATTAAAAGGTAATAAACAACTGTAGGGGATAAAAACAAGCATTACATTGCTTGGAGAAAATAGGTTGATGCCTTCAATTCTACTATTTTGAACATCTGTAGCAGGAGGACATCTACTTCCTGATGACTGAAAGGTCTTGCAATGCACCTACAGCTAATTTTTCCATGCATCAGATAAAAATGCACATTCCACCTGTATTTTCATCATACTTCATACGGCCCCTAGCAATTTAGTGCTGAAATATTTGTGTGTAGTTATTTCCAAATGTGATTACCAATTCCTATTACATTTATGAATAGTGATTTGAATCTCTACACTGTAAGATGCAGTTATTTTTATTTCCCAGCTGTTACACTATAACAATGTATTAATACCATAACAGCTATGTATATATAGTAGCATAACAGTTGGTATGGTGGTAATAATGCCACCTGCAGCATCTCTTTATACTTTCTAATCTTCTCATTGCCCCAGGTAAAGCTTAGACTTGCCATCCTTTCCATCTCAGAGCACAAACTCAGGCAGAGAAAAGAGGCTCAGCAATAGAAAAGTTGTTGCCTTCAATTTAAATCACAGTGAAGTCTCTAACTGTAGCCCAGGGAAGAGTATTTTAAACAAACTCAAATGTGTTGGAAGCAAACACTTCAAATGCAAGGTGGAAGTCAGTCACTAGATTTCAAATTAGCACATATTTAAATTGGTTTCTACAAATAACACAGAAAGCAGCATTAAAAACTGTTGACCTGCCATGAGCAAAAAAATTAGATGCTTCTTCGTCCACTCTCTCTGATGCAACCTGTGCAGTCTTTTTGCAATGCCCCAGACAAATTTCAGTAAATTGTTAAGCACCAATTTTTTTACAAGATGGGGGACTGATACAGGCTTCAGGCACTTATTTCCTAAATTATCTTGCTTTCAAAACGGACTAACTCAAGTCTAGCTTACCTCGATCAGAGATGGCAGCAGCAATCATGCCATATGCAAGCATTTCCACTTAAGTAAATCTGTGCTAAGACATGTAAGTGGAGGCTCAATGGCAAGAAAACATATTTTCCTTGCCCCTTTTAACAATATACCATCTGACTCCTTCTTGTCTGTGGTGGTTTGACTCTGTCTGGATATCAGGTGCCCACCAAAGCCGCTCTGTCAATTCCCTCCTCAGCTGGACAGGGGAGAGAAAATATAACAAAAGGCTTTGGGGTTGAGATAAGGACAGGGAGAGATCACTCACTGATTACTATTATGGGCAGAAAATACAGAATGGGGAGAATCAGTTTTTTACCAATCCAGAGCAGGGTAAACAAATCTTTAAAAAGGAAGCTGTCTTCTCCCATCCCTCCCATCTTCCTGGGCTCAGCCTCACTCTTAATCTTCTCTACCTCCTCCCCTGCAGCAGTGCAGGTGGATGAGGAAAAGCATTTGTGATCACTACCTCACATACTGTCTCTGCCACTCCCTCCTCGCAGGGAGAACCCCTCACACTCTTCTCCTTCTCCAGCATGGAATCCCTCTAATGGGAGATGGTTCTCCACAAACTTCTTCAATTGCTGTTGCCCAGTAACATTTCCGCCCCTTCTGAAATATGTTATTTCAGAGGCACTGCCACTGTCACTGGTGGGCTTGGCCTTGGTGAGCTGCAGGTCCACGTTGGATCCAGTTGGCACAGGCTCTGTCAGACACAGAGAATCATCTCACAGAACCCACCTACATGCGCCTTCACAACCAAAACCTTGCCATGCAAGACCAATGAACAGTCCCACTTGAGAAAATGTCTCATCCAAAGTTTCATGTCTTTTGCTTTCTCCCTCCTCTACAGAAGATTGGTACTATAAAGCTTAGCATACTTTCATCATAGAAAACTACAGAACCAGGATAGCATGTTTAACTACCAGCTTGAAATACCAAATAGCACTGGGGTACTTCCAGTACAGATTTACTGCATTGTGGTAACAGATCACATTATTCTGAAGTATCATATCTATGTGAGTGGAAATTATCACCACTAAGATGAACTCAAGTTCAGTAAAAACACCAAACAGAAACAGATATTACACCTGAAATAAAGCTCAAGGCCACACTGTAAACACACACTAGAGTGCCACATGCACATTTGCTGCCCAAATACTGGTTTTCTCATGTTTATATGTTCTGATTCAAATGCCATAGTAATGACATTTGCAGTCACAAAAATACTCAACAGGCCAAGTCTGTTTTAATTACAATTACAGCTTAAATGTCCAACTCCTAGTCTTTCCTTTCACATCCTTTTATTCCAGTATTGAAGAAAATACACAGTGAGGAATGTATGTTTGTATATACTGTTCTCCTGACTCCATGTCTAGTCTAATAAATTCATTAGCATGACAAGTTGTACAAATCTTGACTCTGTATCTCTTCCATTAAAACTTACTATTTGCTTTTCTTCCTCACTTCGCTTGTCCATATCAGAACACATTCAGCATTTTCGCTGGTTTTAACCACTAACAAAATGGTGAGCTGGATGACTGCTGACAGCCAGGAGCAGCATTATTGCCCGGCTCGTGCATCCTTCTTGAACAGGAAAACAAAGTCAACTCATAGTCCAGATTCAACATGTAACCAGCACAGGGCAGGGTGGGTGGAAGAAAGCCAGTACCGGCTTCTTCAGCAAAAGAAATACAGAGGAAACTATCTGTGTAAACGCATGTACTCTTCAAATTTGTGAACTAACTTACAAGAGGAATCTCTCAGAGTGAGGAAGGGGAAGAGAAAAAGGATATTTAAGCTTTAGTAAGGGATGTGTGGGGGGGTTGTTTGGAGAGGAAGACAAAACAAACAAAAAAAACCCCAAAACCAACCAACCAACCAAAATAAAAATTAACAACCCCTGTGAGAGCAGATATACTGCCTACTATCTAAGTTTCAGTCCAAATAAAATATCGTATTTGCTGTGCCAGGTTCAGCACTTTCCTCACAGAAAATCTGTGGATCATGCCTCAAGTCCATTTTCAGCAAAGACAGACCTACCTGTGGAAAGGGTAATTATGATGAAGCCAAAAGTAAAAAATGAAGTTGTTAGCCAACCCTGTAGTCTAATCACTTAACTGTGATACAGGCATCAGTATGGCAACACTGCTGAATGTAAAGTGAGAGATAAAATTAGTCAAAAGTTTTGTTTGGGTTTTTTGGTTTTGTTTGTTTTTTTGGTTGGCTGGTTGGTCAATTTGATTTGGAGTTTGTTTGTTTGTTTGTTTGTTTGTTTGTTTGTGGTTTTTTTAAACAATGGAAAATATTCCTCCTTCCTCAGAGGAAGAGTCCTCTGTAGGAGCCCCTGGAAAGCCCAAGAAACTCAGCGCCAATTAAGTGTTGATCCTGTTGTGAGCAGGAGCCTGGGCTACATAATCTTCCAGCCTGACAAATCCTATGATTTTTGTGAACTGCCTTTCTACAACCTGGAATAGCTTTTAAAGTTACTTTCAAAAAAGCAGAAATATCTAGAATTCATTAGAAAATCAGCACATCATAAAGTTGCAACTATGCCTGTAAAACTTCTACTTGCCCACCTAGCAAACATATTGCTGTAACAGGCGATGCTGCCTCACATTGTGCCGTGCCCACATCCACTTCCCTATCACCTTGGAAGCAAAGATGCCATATTCCAAACTAGTTAAATGACAGGTATCATTAAACCCAGTTCAATTAAGGTAGCACAAAGTTGCATGCTGATTAAAATTATATACTTCAGTAAAGTTTATTGTGCTGGTGGATTGTTTTTATAAATTTATGGCAGATCAAACAACTCCATTTAAACACAAATGGGGGTGTGTGCACATACATACATAAAGTCAGTTTAACTGAATACAAAATTTTAAATATAACATTAAGCACAGGTTTATGTGCACAGAACACTGTAGCTTGGTCCTCTGGGATCCTAACATTCTCTTTTATTAACCGTCTTACTACATGTGGACTCTATTTCATATATAAGTACTAATGTACAAATCTTTAAATACTACCAATATTTAATTTTCTACAAAGTGCCTACAAATTACACCAAGTCATGACAGCCCTGGGTAGACACGGTAAGTCACTGAAGTAAACAACACAGACTTTAAAAATAATCCCCATTTATTTCAAAAATCATACATCAAAGAAATACTATACCTGTGCACCTACAGACTCCATAAATAGTTTGATAAACTATTAGTATTGTGCAACCAACTCACAAGACCCACAGGTTTCAAAGTGCTTAGAAGATCATAGAAGATTGCGGTCCCATTTTACAGCTGAAACAGAAAACTCAGGTGGCTCGCCTGAAGTCTTATTGAAAATCAGTGTCACGAATGAGGGAAAAGGCCTGAGGCTCCTGACTCTCAAACCAGTCTTAAGTCACACGTGACTGACAGTGACTAAATTTATAAACAAAAACTGAGAGCAAAAAGTGACTTGGTTCTTTCAGTTCAAATAAGGAAAAAAGATTTCTCATGGATATGAGACATGGTCATTACTGCAGCAATCTGTAGATCAGTAAGGCCAGATATACCAAAGTCACTCATGGAAAGAGGCCCCTTAGTAAAAGACAGGTGGCTAGAAAGAAGACAGTGGCATGGAGAAAGCTAGACCCCAGTGTCCACTGGAACCACCAAAACTGAACTTCTGGCATAGCAACATTCCAGGGAAACTTCCAAAATGCCAAGAGGCATTTCTGAGTTGCAGGAGTTTCTGCAGAGACCCCTGCACTAGCAAACACTTCCCTCATGCTGTAGCATGGGAAACCCGCATCCATGGAGGCTCCCAAGTCACTGCACTATCAGGAGACCTGGCAGGGCTATGGTAAACAGGGGCTGTTGGAGAACACTTGCTCTATAGCTAAATCAGGGCTCATTCAGGCACCTGTCAGCCTGAGATCATGGTGGTACAAAGTCACAGGACTTGCACAGAAAGACACTTCTGTGCAGGGTCTTCATTTCCGCACTATGGCTATTCTTATGGTTACTGCTAAACTGCACGTTCTGTGCTCCAACACAGCACTACACTGCTCAACATTAACTAGAAAGAGCACTGTTATTCACTATGTGTAGACATACTGTCTCAAGAGGACTGGGATTTCACAGAAAGGTATTTCTACAGGCAGAGATAAAAATGAAGATTGACCTCTTTTGTCTACCCTAAGGGGCTGCAGAGACTGCCCTAAGGGGCACACTCACACTCTGTCTTTGATGAATAACATTGCACAAGTCTGTTTCAACCAACTGCCACTGGTTTCATAGTACAGCACAGCACCTGAGCACATCCTTCATGAAAGGAAAAGCAACGCACAGGTGACCTGGGAGAAGAGAACAATGTTACAGACAATGCAGTACATAGGGATCCTCTTTCCCTTCTATCATCCAGACAAATTCACATTGCAAAGAAAATACAACAGGAGCACTATTTGCAGCTATGGCAAAATAAAAAAAAAAATAAAAAAAGAAAAATTGACCAGTAATAAGATCACATTTCTGGGGCAAGGCCGCTGCCAATTTGATCTCTACTCTTGCTTTTCTAATTCGCCCATCCTTTCTATAATGGCCTGCAGTTAAAATATACTAAAGATTAACAAACCCAGCTTTCTTACTATGGTAAAGAGCCCTGAACTTC
>JAWWEU010000091.1:47948957-47961582 GCA_035583155.1 Acropternis orthonyx
CCTCCTGGCTGCCAGGGCACTGCTGACTCAGATTCAACTTGCCATCCACCAGGACGCCCAGGGCCCTTTCCAGAAGGCTGCTCTCCCAGCCTTTTGTATCCCAGTCCATACATACAGCCAGGGTTGCCCCGTTCCACCTGCAGAATCCAGCACTTGTCTTTGCTGAACTTCCTATTGCCAAGCTGTCTAATTTGTCTTGGTCTCTATACAGGCCCCCTCTGCCTTCAACAGCTCCTCCCAGTTTAGTGTCCCAGTTTACTTAGTATCCCTTCCAGTCCTGTATGTAAGTCGTTTATGAAGAAGTTGAAGAGCACAGGCACTAAGATAACCCTTTGTGGAATCCCACTAGTGACAGGTCATTAGTCTGATGTTACCCCATTTACTGTAACCTTTTGTGTCCTTTGGTGTGTTTATCCAGCTGTGGGCTGGATATTTTATCCAGAAGGATACTGTGAGAGGCAGTACTGAAAGTTTTACTGAAATCCAGGAAGACTACAAGAAAGGCTTCCCTTGGTCAAACAGGTGGGTTACCTTGTCAAAAAAAGACAATTAAATTTGTCAAGGAGGACCTTCCCCTTATGAAGCCATGCTGGCTGTGACCAACAACTGCATTGTTTTTCAGGTGTTTTTTTTAATAACTCCCAGAATAATCTTTTCCCTAATTTAACAACCAGGCACTGAAGTGACACTGACAGGCTTGCAGTTACCAGGGTCATCCCTCTTGCCTTGAAAAAAGTCTTCCTGATATCCAACCTGAAGCTTCCCTGGCACAGCTTGTGGCCATTTCTTCTTATCCTGTCACTTAGTTGCATGAGAGAATAGGCCAACTCCCACTGTGGTACAACTTCCTTTCAGGTAGTTGGAGAGAGTGGTAAGGTCTCACCTGAGCCGTCTCTTCTCCAGGCCAAACAGCTCCAGCTCCCTCAGCTGGTCCTCAAAAGACTTACTTTCTAGACCCTTCACCAGCTTTGTTGCCCTTCTAAACAATTTTCTCTCACCAGGATAAAGTTAATATCTTCAGAAGACTGGAATTTCTTGAGGAAAAGTGTAAAACCATGCATTTAAATCCCTTGGGAGAGAAGGGCTGCCACAAATCTCATCAGATTTTGACTCCAGTGCAAAACACTTATTTCTTACCACATGCAGGTCTCAGAGTCCTACTGAAATACAGCAGTGTAGTGTACATGCAGTCGTCTCCAGAGAAGCAGGGAATGAATCAATGTGGCAGATCAGAACAGGAACTTACACCTACCCAGAACATCTATGTTGGGTAGCACTGAGCAGATGCTAACACCAGTTATCCTGCCCACTGAACTTCTTTCCTCAGGTGGTGCCATACTATACAGAGAACTGAAGTTCCATTTTTTGGACAAAGTTTTTATATTATGGTTTTCTATTACAAGCTTGGTGTTGCCATCTTGCCTTGTTTTTTAAAATGTTTGTCTTGTCTTTTCTCCATGCAAGAAGGCTTGTGAGACATGTTTGCATGGACAGGACTTGAGAAGGGCAGGAGACCTGGGTCTTCATCTAGCATAAGACTTCTGACCAGATCCTCACCAGGTTATACAGCCCTTTCATGAACCCTGACTCTCAGGGAAATCCTCCTCTCCTGCCTCTGCACCACATTATTGCTAAACCTCCCAGATTTTACCCTCTCCAAGCTGGCCAAGAACAAACACATGCATTTGTATCAGTCTGATACAGACGCATTATCAATTTTTTACATCAAAAAATCTGCATTTCCCTTGTCACTAGCACTGTAACGCAAGACACGCCAAAAAAAAATAAATTTAGAAAAATCTGGAAAGTGTCTCTCCCTTCACAATCTGCTACTCAGATTCAGAGAATATGGATGTAAGCACAGCATCCATCCCTCAAGCACCAAATACAGCTCTTAGCCTCTCAAAGATCATGCCCTCAACTGCAAAGATTGCTGTGTCAAACGTTTCTTAATTCACAAAGCCATGCACACTGCTCAGGATTCAACTGCAAAATGAAAATGGGTAAAGTTGTTGGGAAGAGGCAGAAATCCTGCTCAGGCTTCAGATAGGAGCACAGCATGGTGGCTGAGAAGTGGCCCAGCTAAAAGCTTCCAGTCATGAACTGCAGGCATTAATTACAATTCTTCTGACTCACAACAAGGCTCTAGCATGCCTTCTGTGATACTGAAGTTTAAAAGGGTTAAGCAAGGGTCAGGTGCGCTGCTAAAATGCAACCTGGTTGGAAAACCCTGAACATTCTGTTCTACAAGCCATGTGAACAACTGAATGATTTTGCATTTCACTGGCACGCCCAAAAAACATGTGCATTGCCTCAAGTCAATGTATCTCTTTCAAACTCAATAGAAACATTTTCTATTTCAGGATTTTTTTGTTTAAACTGAACTAAGTATTAAAAGAAATTCAGTTTTGAATGAGAACAAAGTATTGGAGATGGCAACAATCCACACTTTGGCTTGTTCTACAGTTTAGGGGTTTTTTTGTCAAAATTAAGATGGATTAGAGCAATGTTTCCTGATTCATTTGCATTTTTTCATAATTAAAAAAAATGTTCTTTTCTGTAAAAAATTGCAGAAGTGGCAATCCTGGCCTCCAAGGCAGACCCTATGAGGGAGTGATGATCTGCCTGTCCAAAACAATGTTCCGTAGTTTTGCCTGAATTACTGTGGAATTTTTGTTGCATTGTGATCTAAACATACTGGCTATGGCCACTGTGCACTATCACAGAGGTATTAAGGTAATTGCAATATTGACGCTTATGACTCCTATTTTAATTATCTATATAATATATATTATATATAATATATATAGATATTAATATATATAATTTAATAGTTCCATAGCACTGCTGCAGAAGCTGCTCCAGAAACAATAACAATCACTGTAAACTAGATTTAATTTGGTTTTGAGTTTGCCCACCTGAAGCTTCACTGTATTTACCAAATTGCTTAAAAGTGAACCTTATAAACTGCTGCATCTTCTCAGTGCTGTGCAGACAAAGAAATTGTTGCAGGTCAGCTGGTGAACTACATATCTGGGTAGCATAGGATACCTCATATCAGTCCAGCATCTCTCCCCCAGGGAGACATAGACCCACACATACAGAAAGAATAACAGAGGGTAGTCGTGTCCACCTCCCTGCAAGTCCACAGCCTTTGAAAATAAAAGTAGGAGCTGCTGATGCTGTTTACTGGAGGAAAAACAGATATTAACCAGCTGAAATTGTACATTATGAGTTGTAGGGGTCCAAATTTCTGCTCTGAAGAGCCTCCTGTGATCATATAGATCAATTTATTTGGAATAACATTTTTTAAGAAAATGCCTTCAGACTAAAATCAAGTTTAAGGTATCCCTCCTAGTGAGAAATCATATAACCACTTCTGTATATACATACAATCATCATACATTATTTCACAGAATCACAGAAATACAGAAATACTTGGGTTGGAAGGGACTTTTAGGGTCATCTAGTCCAATGTCCCTACCATAGCCAGGAACATTTCCACTAGGCTGCTTAAGATTATCCCACAACATCTAGACATATTTTGTGTCAGGAAGAAGAATCCAAAGTAGTTAAACTACCCAGACTACTTCTGGATTTGGCATTAAAAAAAACCAGCAGAGAAACTGTTCTGTATCCTGCTCACTCTACCATCCATGTAAGACACACCTCACAAAGACTAACCACCTGAAGTCCCTTTGCAGCTGGTGGAAAGATAAAAGGAACTGCAAAGGATCATCAATTTGTCAAAATACAGTTTGTGAGATGAGCTGGATGAAGCATCCCTGGGAAAGTCATGGCCCCAGCAAACAGGAGCCAGGAAAACAGCTCAGCTTCCTACCATGACTGCCAGTTCTGCTTGTGATTGCACAGCTTTGCTGTATTCCAATGTGAAGTATTCTGAGGATAGCAGCATTGCACCCAACCATAACACTCTGCCAGGAACACTCTAATATCTCCTCCATCCCAGAGTGGCACTCAGAAGCAGTGGAGAAAAGCCAGCCTAGAAGCTGCTCTGGCCAGCACCAGTCTGAGTCAGGCTGGAGAATCAAGCTCCTGCTCTGTCTAACCTAGGTTAAAAAAAAATTAAAAGGGAATGGGTGTCGAGAAGAGCAGAAGCAGCAGAACAGACATTGGGAAATAAAGAAGGAAGAGAATGGAGAGAGAGACCAATGAGGGTAAGTGCTTTCATGTAGGCAACATTAAGAACAACAACAAAAATCAAACAGAGCAGCAGAACAGGTGCTTTCTCCAACCGGTTACTCCTTCATCACTAAAAGGCATCTGAGGCAAAACCAGTGCCTACACCTTTCCTTGGAAACCAGGTCACCAGTGTGTTTCAGCAACCGACACCATTACTACATAAGAGCAGGAACTATGGGAACAATTCCCCCACCTCCAGGCAAAAACAGTTTGGGAAAGTTTTCCCTGATAAAATATCTCTGTTTGCTTAATACACACCTGCTCACACAGCAATGCAAACTTGATTGTTTGCATGACCAGCTCTGTGGAAAGATGTAGTTAGCTCCTTCTGTTTTTCCCTCTGGCCTATACAAATCAAGTCTGGGTCTTGATGGATCTCTGGGAAAGGTAGAGGGACAATGCTCTCGGGAAGCTGGGGACAGGGAAAAGTAATCATGTGCTTTGCTAAGCATTTTATTTTATTTTTTAGTAAGCTGTCTGACTGAATTAAAATTTTAACACTATTTGATTATTCAATGCTGCTAGCAGAAAAGTTAATTTATTAATGTGATAGTTTCTACTGCTGTTAGCTGGTTATTTCCACCAGAAAAATATCTACTAACAGGGATTATGGGATTTCTGTAGGAGTACTTTTTGTTGACATTAAATCTACATCAGTTGATTCTACCAAGTTTGCCTGGTTTTCCACCCACTTCCCCTACACTGGAGCCTCAGCCTACGTCCCTGTAATACAATGACACTCACTACCAGCCTTGTTCCACAGGGCTTACACCCCTGTTTTGGCTTGCCTGCCTGATGTAATACTTAGGTATTCTCTAAACGATGCGCAGCTAAAGAACTAAGCAACTACTATTGCTTACATAGTTAATTGCAAGATGTAGAAAAATATGTAATTATTTTTAGACCCAACCCTAAACAAATGATGTCTGCCAATTTTAAGATCCTGAAGACTTAAAACAACACAGTGTCACAAGGAAAAACAGTAAGAAAAATCTACAGTTTACCACAGCCTGATTTGTGCTTGTGGAAGAGGAAAGACAGGTTCTTGCCACATACATGGGAAACACAGGTTCAGCAGAGATTTGGCAATTATTACACATGTCAAAGTCATACTGCACATGACTTTGTCCCAGTGCTAAACATGAGGACTCTTCATTGCACAGGATATGCAGATCTGTGTTTCCTAACAGAACCTGCTGTGCAGATAGTGAGTTGCTTTGCTTGTCTGTCTGCTACTCAGTCCTAACTCTCTGTATGCTCTTTAGAAAAGGCTGGAAGCTCTTTTGCAGTTGCCTCCAGCAGCAATCCCCATAATGTCAGTAAAAGATCTTACATGAATTCCTGAATGTCCATGTCCCAGAGATATGTTGAGGTAAAATAGGTCTGTGTCTCTGCTCTTTAGCCCGGAAGAGGTGAGTGACTTCTCCATGATCATGCAAGAAGACAACAGCACAAGAGATGTGAACTTGGTTCCTCTGTATCCCCAATTAATCTGACCTGTTTAACAATAACTTTTGATGGGAGCTGTTCTGGTGGAGGCTTGAAAAGAAAAGTCTCTCCGCAATTCCCTTGGTACATCCCATAATACTCCATCCTGCCAGTTTGAGGGTTTGCAGGCCTCTTAGAGAAGGAAAGTGTTAAGAAGGCCCAGAGATAGTCAGTCCTGAAAATTTCCAAGCCTGATTGCTCATACATTAAGTATTTAAATGCTCTTGACTTTGTGAAATGGGAGTATCCATTCTTGCCAAGGATTTAGTGTACTATAAAGCCAGGAGTCAAGACAAAACCAAAACCAAACAACAAGAACAACAAAATTAAAAAACACATACCTCAGCAAAGAGAGTTTACGCCCTTCTAATTTTGGGGCAATCTAGATTTTAGCAGCTTTGTTCTGACCCATATGGGAGTTTAAAGCAATACTGCTACAGTGAAGAGAGGGTTAACTTTTACTCCTAAGCTATAGTATAACACAAAAATAAGACCCAAAGAGCCAGAACCTGTATTCATTGGCAAGGAGAAGCACTGTAAAAGAGGGTGGAAGTTTCCTGTTAGACAGGAAGGCAGGAGAAACTGCACCACACTGCAGAAAAGCTACCATTAAGAGCTCAAAATATTTCTCCATTTCCTTCACCCCTCCATCAAGATGCCTGCAGACTCTCTGCAAATCACTGCTGTAAAATCACCCTCTTTGAGTCAATTGGTCCTTGCACCAAAGTCACAGCTTGTCACATCAGCAAGATCATTTCAAGCAGAGCTGCAGACCTACCTCCCGGACTTTGCTGCGGTCTCTTCCCCTTGCAGAGCTCTCTAGGATGCTCTGTCCCAGGACATCAGCACAGGCACATCCAGCTTGGTGGATGAACAAAGTTCTGGTGTCTGCTCCATCCTGCCACTGCCCACAGCTTTCACCATCCTCAGTGCTTCAAGCGCGTGTGAAGCCGGATGTAAAGAAGGAGGGATGACATTGCGTCTTGCACAAATGAAAAAAGAAAATTGTAAAATGTTAGCTGAACAATAGTGAGCATGGAGGCTTTGCATGACAAGCTGTGCACAGCATTATCTGGATAAGAAACTGTAATGGGCTGACCTTGGCTGGACACCAAGTACCCACCAAAGCTGTTCTATCACACATCTCTGCTCCTGGACAGGGGAGAGAAAATATAACAAAGGGTTCATGCGTTGAGATACAGACCAGGAGAGGCCCCTTGTGTCCTTGGCAACAACTATCTCAGGACAGGGTACTTCAAGGATCCAAAGGGCTATTGATGGGTTTTTGGTGTAGGTATTGTGAATATAGAGAAGGTCAAACAATTATCTACCCTGCCTGGTCTCTCAGAAGATTCCTTCATTGTGGGATTGCTACAAGCTGAAGACCAGTAAGTGCCAACTGCCACCAGAACAGAGCACCAGAAGCAATCCTACCAACTGAGACTCCATAATTCCCATTCATAAGCTTGACCGGAAAGCCAAGGAGTGCTCAGCATGACCTGCTTTAACAGCCCCATATGGCCAGTGTGAAAATCTAATGAAGACTGGAGACTGACAGTAGACTATCATGGTGTGAATGAAGTCGTTCTGCCTCTGAGTGCTGCTGTCCCAGACATGGGGGAAACTTCCAGCAGCTTCTCACAGAATCACCTCAGTATCCTCCCCACTAACAAAACCTGGCCACACAAACCCAATATATAATCATATTTTTTTGTTTACTCACGTAGCGTTTCTAAGCACCAAGAAGCTAGAGAGAAAAGAACACCATAAAAAGAACTGATCACATCAAAGCCACCCGATTTCCTTCCACATCATGCTGAAAAGGACTTGGGGAGAGGCAGGAAAGCACTGGGATTGTGAGGTGTCTCTGTCAAAAGCCTCACCAGTAAGATGCACATGGTACTCAGGTACTGAGACTTCAGGTCTTTGAGGCCTTGCTCACTCTATAAATGGAATAGCTCTGACACTTCAAGCAAGAAATCTGGGCTACTGTTATGAGACCCACAGTCCTGGTGGTACTTCCTGAAATTCTGTTTGGATACGATGATCTGCATTGCAAGTTCACCCATACATAAGTACTTCATATGGTATACAATGTCTCCTGCATGACAAGAAATCGTTTTGGGCTATTATAACTAACTTTTCTTCATGTAATGCTTACAAAGAAATTTGAGGAACTAAACACTGTACTGTTTGCATATACCGCAAACCATTATCACAGTATTTTCCCTCAACGAAAGCACAGAAGCAGTAACTCCTAAGGCCCACGTAACATTCTCCTCGTCTCCATCCACATTTTTACCAAAATACTGCGCACACTAGCCTCTTCTTAATCATCAGCCTTCCAGCACATACAGAATTATAACCTGTACTTTTGTGACTAGAGTAGGCTGAATCTCATAAGCTCCAAAGAGGGCTCTGGGTGGCACAGATTCACAGGATCCTACAGTTCTGCCTTAGGTCAATGGCCTCAGCATGGCAAAACCATACAGAGAGAACAATTTCCAGATTCCCCACTTAATATTTGATGCTCTCTGTATGCATAAGATGCCATGCAGTGAGACAGTACTTGGGTTAACTTCACCTCTTCTCAGTCTGATGGGAGGGTATAGTGGTCAACTGTATTAAATGTTGTTAACTGATAAAAGAAAATTAAGAACATAGAACATTTCCTGTATGATAAAAGCTTCCAACACACGTAAGACTGGAAAATGTCTGCAGACAGCTATGCACCTCTTGAGTAAGGTTTAGGGTGCTGACTTGTCCTTGCCTGGAAAACCAAGCAAGCAGAAAGCCCCCTCCACAAAACAACCCACCACAAAAACTCACACAGGGCAACTGCATCCACAGTCAATCCAAAAGGAAAAGGTCTTTGATGGGCACCAGGGAATTCTGCATAAGCCAGGGACTAGCTTCCTGATGGGCCAGACAAGCCACACTGCAGTTAGATAATATGACACTGTAGGAGGATGGGTGGGTCTCTGATAGGCTGGTATGTACCCTGTCACCTGCTTATTGATGCCTCTGTCTGGGTGTGATGCTCCTCTCTTGTCAGAGCTTTTTCTCTTGTATTCAAAGCAGAGAGACCTGTGCATCACATATTGCAAATCCCAGTGAAGCCTTTGTAATTTTTGAGTGTTTCAGTGAGAGGTCTGATGAGCTGACTGTTGACAGTTCTGCAAAATGTAACCCCCTTGCTGGATTCAGCACCCTGCTGTTTGTAATGCAGAAATGAGCTTTTCTATGACTCATCTGGTGCATCTCTTAGATCCTTTATCAGTATTTCCTGGAAGACCTCAAAAGCTGGAGTCACTGTATGACTCTTAACGCCTTTCTGTAGATGGAACAGCCACACCAATGCTGTAAATTTAGTTCTTCCAAACTCATCTGGACTGATTCTAAAGAATTACAGAGATAGTCTTTGCCTCTCACCAAGGCATTTTTAAGATGACCAGAGACAGCCTGTTGACTGACTAGAATCATTTGGACATATGAGGCCAGAAAATAGCATGTACAGTGTAGGTTATGATCCAGAAAATCTATAGAACCTGGTACACAAGCAGTTTTCAGTGTCTGAACACCCTGCTTGCATCCCCACTGTAATACCAGCACAAAGCCTGAATGTATTCCTTATCACCATCACTGCTTTTCAAAAAGTTATAGTCGTTAAGAATTGCTCATTTCTGATGCATGTTTCAAAAAGCATTAGCCAAGTTTGTTGGTAATCTTCATATGCCTTTACCACTGGGCAGCATACAGAAAAATGCACACGAAATGGACCAAACTCCACCAGTACTAGATGTGTAAAACCAGAAACCACAGTTGCACAAATGTAGTAGTATTTCAGTTCCCTATCTAGGACCATCTCAGAAAAGCTACATGCACGGAAAAACAAGCCCAACCAGCATACGATGTTGTCTCAAAGTACTCAAAAGTGGATGCTTGGAAACACGAGAACTCTTGAACACCTTCTCCACACATTCTTTCCACTTCTCTTTCCTTACAGCTCAGCAGTTGCCAGAGATGGGGGTTACAACTGTCTGTTTCTCACAAAATTTTGGGTTCTTCCATTTATTCATTTTTTAACTCAATTAAGTTTTCTGACCTCCAGAGACCAGGGCATGCAGGGGCAGGGTGGTGGTGGGAACACTCTACAGCTGACTAGAGCATTGTGTAAAAACTCACTGCTGTCAGTCTTTTGCCTTTCAGTGTCACCTAACTGCTGTAGTTCCTGGTCTAAAAGAGAACAAGCGGCTCTTTCCTGTTCACTGCCTCCACTCCACTACGTAACTATTAATGAAATGTGCCTAACTCAAAATGAAACAGGTTAGTGTATGGACTAGGTCTTTGGAACAAGTTAGAGGATGTTCAATGGAGCAGATGCTCAGGTGGGAGGTTCCCCATAAGGTCTCCTTCTTCAAACTTTTCTCTGATATTAGCAAATCTGCCCAACACATAATGAGGGAGAAGCAGACACCGTCTCACTTCCAGGAAAAAAAAAAAAAAAGTCACAGGTTCTTGCTGTTGTTACTTTTTGTTTCCTCACAAGGAAAAAGAGCCTCTTCCCATACCAAAGAAATTACTAATTGCATTTGGCACATTCAAACAGAGGTACAGACTAACACGTACGTTTAACTAACTTTTAAGACACGCGGCGGGTTCTTACCGGAGCTTTCCCCCAGCAGCGCCGACACCAACCCTGCTCCTCCCGCTTGCTCCGGCCGCCTCCAGCGCCGCGCCCAGCCCGGCCCTCTCGCCCCCTCACAGCAGCGCCCCGTTGCGCTCCCGCGGAGGTAGAGCGCTGCTGTCGCCCTTCCTCCACCTCCTCCTCCCAAACTCCGCCGCCGAGCCTCCAAGTTTGCGCCTATGGCGAAGCCGCCGGGAGGAGGGCGGGAGCTGATGCTGCGGCCCCAGCGCGCCGCTCCCCGCAAAAAGTTAGGGCTGTTTGCTTTAACCGCGTTGCTGCGGTCCCGGAACGTGTCCGCCGGCCACGCACCCACCGGGCGGGTCGCTCGGCTCGGAGGGGCGGCTGTGTGCGCGGGCGTGCGGGTGTGTGCGGGGTGTGTGCGGAGTGTGTGCGGGGGCCTGCGGGTGTGTGCGAGGTGTGTGCGCGGGCCTGCGGGTGTGTGCGAGGTGTTATGCAGGCTGTGTATGCGGCTGTGTGCGGGGGCGTGCGGGTTGTGTGGGGGGACATGTGTGCGGCGCGGCATTTTGCTCCGTGACGTGGAGGAAAAGAGGAAGGGCCGCGGCCCGCCCCGAAACCTGCCGGGTAGGAGGAGGAGGTGGCGAGGTGCCCGCCGGCACCCGGGCGCGGGAGGAGCTCACGGCCCCTCCGGCTCAGCGGGGCGGCGGATGCGCAGGGCTCCGCTGCGGCTTCGCGAGCACCGCGAGAGCCGGACGGGGCTGGGCTGGGCTTGGCTGGGCTGGGCTGAGTTGGGGCTGGGGACGAGCACCCGGCCCGGGCTCCTCGCCCTGTCCTCGGCTGCCCCCGAAGCGCCCAGCCGTGAAGAGGGCCCGGGGCGGGTGGGCGCGGGGCACCGGCGATGGCTACAGTTGTGAACTCGAAGCTGTGGTCTGGATTTAAACCACAGCGACTTTCAGGCAAAGGGCGGTGTTTTAAGGTCAGGCAGAGCCTGAGGGCTTGCACCTCTGGTACACCGGCTCGGTGGGAAATGTAGAAGACGCCACCGGAGATGACAGCATCTGTCTGCTGCTGTAGCGCAGACTGTGCAGCTGGGCACAGCTGTGGCAGCTCGGCTTAAGGCTGATAATTGCTTAAACCGCTGTAACCGAGTTATATGTAACCGTGTGCTCCTGCCACAGAAACGTGTAAGTGAAACCAAAGGGACAACTCACCTGTGGGTTTACTCTGTCACAGTAATAGCGGTCTAAGTGGTAAAACTTTCTCCCACAAAGCCAAAGCCTTAGTAATAACACACAAACGCCCCGACAAACAGAAGACCCCACAACCACAACCCGGAAAAACATAGATTAAAAAAAACCTTAAAAGTTCTTTGAATTTGGTTCCAGAGTCCCATTTCTTTGAAATGTTTTTCACCCTTCCCATGTCATGCTCCTTTTCCTGATACGGCTAGAAATTTAACAGTTCAAATTCCAAATCACCTATGTAATTTCCAACCTGACTGGTTAATTGACTACTGGTGACCAGAAAAAGGGCCTGAATGTCATGTATGCAGTTCATTCTCTTGATGACTTAAATAGGGCATTTTCCTTCAGTTATTGTTAAGGTTTGAAAACCAGGAAAAAGTCTTCATCTTTTGTCTCTGTGTCATAATGACAGAACACTTGGTAACTGCAACTGCTTGAAGAATTTACCCAAACTCCTATGGCAACATTATGCATCCCTTCCTCCCCTCCACCCCCCACCTTAGCTGCATTTTCACTGTCAAAAACTCTTGCTGGTTACAGTTTAGCTTTGCCTGCCAAGAAGGTGCAAATGTTTTATGCAGATCCTCTGGCTTCATGAATTTAGTTCCTTCTGCACCTATGTCTTTATTTCTTTCCTCTTTCCCATGTGTTTCCTGTGCTTTACAGAGCTTCATAACCTCTGCTCTGTGTTACTCAGAAGGTCAGCTTATCACATTGGTCCCCACTGGCCTTGTGGCTTTTGTGTTGCAATGTGTGTCTCCCAGCTGTTTATCTTCCTCCTCATCTCATTCTTTTGAGTCTTGCATTCTTCCTGACTCCTATTAATCTCCCCACTGATTTTAACTCTATTTTAGCAATCAATCAATCAATCAATCTGTGGAAATATGAATCTGATTGTGTAGCTTTTGTTCACTGCCTCATCTCTTTCTCCTTTTATTCCCCATCTGAACATTAAGACCATCATAATGTCAGGTGTTTTGTATTATTTGTGTTATTATTTGCATTTTTACTTTAGCCTGTACCTTGCAAAGTAAGTGCTAACTCA
>JAWWEU010000091.1:47970969-47982113 GCA_035583155.1 Acropternis orthonyx
GACCTCCAGGGGTCCCACTGAACCTACATTAGCCTGTGATTCTGTGCAATCACATTTGTCAGTTACTTCTGAAGTGATTTGCCAGTTTCAGAAAAACCTGACTTACAGGTAAGAAATATAGACATGAAATATCTTAGAATTGGCTTCCATGACATGTAGTCCCTGATAGTTGTTTCCTTCCCTAACCTCCCCAATTTTTTGCCATCTAAGTGATTTCTGTTCGACTCTTGCTGGCCACATAGTTCAACCAAGTCAGTCATGTGACATTCTACCTTCTACCCTGCTGGCAGTCAAAAAACAGCAGGTAGAGGATTTTGGAAAGGAAGAGTGTGCAGATGAAGGAAGTCTATGCCTTGGTCATAGTATGCAAAGTTACTGGAAACTACAGCTTTGTAAATTCTGCAGACAGAACTGTGTGCTTCTCGGTGAAGTATGGAAGTACCTAGAGCAACTACTGGAATTTTATAGAACTGGAAAATATTTTGTCTGCAAGCCATAAAGAAGAGAAAACAGTGTAACAGTTGCACTTCAAAATACCTCAGAGATTAAAAAATATTATGGGTAGAAGTATTTGTCTATAAACTCATTGCCTCTGAAGTGAAAAATACAAAGAGTACATAGTTTATCTCCCTATCTTTTACAGTCACATAAATGGGGACATAGTGTGGTTAATGAATATTCTGCTACAGCTACAGAGGAAAACATATATATTAGATGTCAAGGTTCTGGTTGTGTTTGTGTGTGGTTTGCTTCCCGGGGTTTTTTTTTTAAACATTTCAAGTACTTCTCCTCATCCACATTATTATTACCATTATTCATAGTATAATAAGCGACTACTTCAATAATATCCAATGAAAAAAATTCAGATATATAGAATTAAGTTGCCTTAAGCCACACCATTTTGTTAGCAAAAGCAAACTTGGGGTTCTCAGTTTACATGCTGAGTTTTCAACCACTAAATCATGTTCATTATCTCTTCCAGCTTTCTTCCAAAAACATGAAGAAAAGAATAGTAGAGTTTTCTAGTGAAAGTAGTTTCTGACAGAACTGTCTGAGCATAAGCAGAAGTTGGGGTTCTGAACTGGAGTACTATGCAGCACGAAACACATTGCAGGCTTTCAAGAACAGGTCATTTCTTTGCATTCTAACTTCATAGATCTTTAAACATATTGCAGAAAAATCATAGTACAATGGGCTAGATTTGTTGTTTGAACCATGTTACAAAGTAATATCTTAGATGTGTATGAGATCCCTCTTCTGAGAAGTTTAGTTTCACGTTTAGTGGAAGACTCTTGCAAATATGAACATGCAATGTTTTCCAGTAGCTCAATTTTACACCTATCTAGGAGGGCACTGAACTACTTAACAGCTTGGGTTTGTTTTCGTGGAGTCGTTTACACGGATTTAAGTATTCTCCTGTTAAGTCAACGGTTTCAGCATCACAACTTACTGCTGCACAAACAAGAACACTGAAATTAATTACTTTTCTATCATTATCCCGGACTAGTAAAGCCCAGAAAGTAAATGAGCTCAAAGCAAATTTATACAGCTGGGCCTTGCATTCACATTTTATTTAGCATGAAGTAAAGGAGCAATGGCATGTGTATATGACTTATTCATTGGAAACAAAGGTAGAAGGCAACTCAATGCAGCAAATCCATCTATACATTTAAAAGCCTCAGTGAAATACTAATCCTGAGACACTTGTTTGTAAAGGAATTTCCTTCATAAGTAGGAGTTTGCTTTTCACAGTTTGCTTTCAAAAATTTTTTTTGTCAGACTATGAAACTTAAAAAGCCTCTCCTCAGAACTGGATCCAAAAAATTTGGGTTCCACAAGGCAGACATATCAAAACTGAGATGGTGGTTAATGTTTTTAAGGCTTATACTGCATTTTAAGCCGCTTTTTTCCTTCAATTAACGGGGTAATTATAGTAAGTATAAACAAAAATTTCCAATTTACTATTTTTAGTATATTATGAATCTTTTAATTTTGCATAATCTCCACTGCCTGTTAATAGTTACTTTTGCTACAAAATTACTCTTATACTTTTGGTGTAACAGTTCCCACACAGGATGCAGCACTCAGGTAACAGGATGGCAAGGATCATACATGCTACAAGACCATTATTTTGGTAAGCAGAACTAGCAGCTATATTTGAGAAAACTAGAATGTGGCTATTAATTTGTTCAGCAGAGAAACATAACTCCTATAAGCCATAATGTGTGTTACTTTCAAGTCATATCAAAGGGCAGTTCAGTCTGGGGGAGGGGGTCATATCTAAATGTGAAAACAATCTACTGCACAATCTGGTTTGTGTAATTTTAAAGACCACTTTCCTCCAAATATTCTTCTCTGACTTTTACTAAGTCTATTTGCTTCTATTGGGAAAAAAAAAAAAAAAAAAAAGGTGGGATAACAAAACCATTTTCTGCAGAGGTTTGTCAGCCTTGGGGTAAACGTCATCCTTTGCAAGGTAGCTTTGCAGGGCCTACGTACAGAAGTATAAAGAATTGCTTTCAAGTGTGGATATACTTTCAGTTTACGATGGCAGACAAAGACTAGGCACTTCACTTCTGTTTTCTGTCCTACTGCCTCCCAGAGCACACCTGACTCAGGACTGTTTCCCACAGCGGGATTTGAGCTGATCTCTCTGACTGTGCACTGCAGTCAATCAGGTAGTGTAAGCACGGGCAGTGTACAGGCAAAAATACCAGGTCCAAGTGCAATAAGCACTGTTTAAGTGATACAAATATTACACATAGGGTTTAATGTGCAACCAACATAAAAGTGGAATACTGAAAACACAGTGTTACAAGTTCAGTCAAATACACAAAGATCAGAATATATTTGGGAACATTTCCACATCTTCCTTAGACTTAGATTACATTAGACTATTTAGCAATGCTTATTTATCATATTTCTCTATCTAAATCCAGAAGACACTTGTCTATGCTATTATTCTGTGAAGACATTTAACCAAGTACTTGAAATGATATGAAGTTATTTTGTTAACTATATCAAAATAGCAAAATGTTTCTAATTTGGACACTGGAGAGTCAACCATATTGAGCTCTGAAAAACATAATTACTGGGTCATTTAGATGAATCCAGCCCATCAGCAGCATTGGTTTCTCCAGCACTCTTTCCCTCCCACACACTGATCAATTCTATGCTACCTACTTTCTTTTTCCTTTCATACCTCTTGCACACTCCTTCCATCCACCATTAACTTTTTTAGACAGTTAAAAAATTACTTACTCATAAATTCCCCAGCAACAGCTGCTTCTCTTTCAGCATACAGTGAAGTTTTCACAAGTTCTGTTTGTGACAAGGACGGGGTGTTTGGATGCGTATTGCTCAGGTCAAAGCTCCCAAGAGGCTGAGCAATGGAGACAGTACCAGGACTGTTATCATGCTGGTTGTGGTTGCTGGTGTTCCTTGTGATAAAATTCTTTCCTGAGAGCATAAAAAGAAACTTTTGTTCTAAGAATAGAAAGTATCACTTAACACCGGTGGTTTAATTCACAGAACAGTTACACTTTTTATTTTTCTTAATTTCCTATGCTAAATTTTCACTTAGCCTTACCCCACCTAGCACATGTAAGGGATTTCCTTTGCTCCTTTGCAGCCCAGCTGTTCCTGCTGTAAGATGATTGAGGAATTCTTTTTTTAAAAAAATACATGTCTTCCTTGGCAAAATGACACTAGACACCACACAAATTTAACTTCAGAAGTAGTCTCCTAAGTACACGTGTTTCATTGCTTGCCTCAAGGAAGATGGAAACATACCATAACATATATGATCACAGCAAAACTATTCTTACTGGCTTTCAAGCAACCTTACTGAGTTCAGCTGCTGCCTGTTGGGAACAGTGCTTGGAACAAGATAACACCTGAACTGGGCCTGGAAACCATTCGGGAATTGCCAAATGACTGCAACTGTTCTCACAACACTGAAGGTCAATCCCTTTCTGAAACAATTTAAGGCAGTCTTTCATTTCCTACTATATATCTGGCCACGTAGTATCTGAAATGGAACTGAAACTGAGAACACTTTGGCTTTCTCTTCCACAATTTCTCACCTAGGGCTAATTACCCATCATAAAAAAACACCCCAAACTTCTTTAAATACTCTTTTCCAGAGTCCTCTGGACTATTTTGGGACAAAACACATCCCTTCAGGATGATTTTTGTTTTTCAACCCTATTTTTTGAGTAAATAGATTTCTCTGTTCTAGAAGCAGTAATGTTTATCATAAATATTCCGCAAGAGGAATAATTTAGAAGAACTAGAGAAATTTTCAAAAGCCTATTAAAAAAGTTAGAAAACTAAACCCAATTTTAAGTCACTTACACCTGGTATAAGCTGAAGCTGCTGAAGCAAGGCAAAGTAAACTCAACATCTGGGTAGTCTTAGCCTGAGCTAGTAGAACACAGTAGTTTGAATATCAAATTACTTATTTTGAATTGTTATCTTTTAATTTATTTTTTAAGAATAAATCAACCCTGGTATCCCAATTCATATGAAGTGTAGTGTCTCATCATATTAACAGCACCAATCCCCAAAGCCCAAAACCTTTTAGGACTCCAAGTACAACCAGCAGTCAGAGGGACTTGGGTTTCTCTGAGAACATATTACTTATCAAAATTAGTCTGAAGTTCTTAAGTCTGCTGGGTAGTTCTGAAAAAAACTGTGCAGTGTCATTTTGTCATATCAATGCACTCTGTTTCTTATGACTGTTTATTTTCAGAGAATAAAATACCCCCCTAGTTATTCCTGTTGCTTGGGCATACTGGGATTTTCACCAACACAGATAATTCAATATGATTTGAAGACATACATAGGATTAAAACTTATGCTACTGTATCTGAGTTTGCAACAGAATAAAAAAGTATAAAAATACCTTATTAGAAACTTCACTATATATCAAATACTTCATTGTAAAATTTTACAGAAAACTTTTTTACACAGGAACCAAGTCATTATTAACTATTCTCTTCACACAGCAAATTTATGGAAGAAAAGAAGCATACTTCTTTAGAGCTCATGTTTAAGTTCTGGCACTGCCTATATTTCAAGGCCAAGATCTGTGATAACCATGTACCCCAGAAAAAAATCAGAAATCAATAGAGGAATTTTGGGATTTAAGTTCTTTAGAAACCACTTTCTGCTGCTTTCAGTCATGGTGAATATCAGATTTTAAGTGGTACGTACCCAAAGGCTCTCTTCCCTGTGTTGGCAACTCCAGGTCACTGGAAACTGATACTTCATCAACAATAAATTTTGACAATTCTGTTCCAAGATATGTAACCTGTACCAAAAAAATCTAAATGGTAACTGGTTGTTTTGAATTAGTGGGGGGGTTTTGATAGGTATAAAGATGTCACTTTTCTTCTAAAACTGAGTTTATGCACTTATCAGTCCAATCCGTCCTTGTCTGTCAATATCAAACAGAAATTCTGCTAATTGGAATTCTAAATGGAAAAAAAAAAAAAAAAACAAACCAAAAACCCAAGCATAATACAGCTTATCTGCACAGCCCTCTAAACTCTGTCAGTACTTTTGCAACATTTGTTCACAACATTTCAATTAGCTTGCTCGTTTTTATTCAAACTACCTTTCAGCTCACAACAGGGACAGAGGCAAGGCAGAGATGTTTAATTTCTTCTTTTCCTTTGTCTTCAACATGGATAACAGATCAAGGGGGTCTCAGTGCCCTGAGCTGGAGGACCATGATTGTGAGAATGATCAATTTCCAGTCGACCCTGAAATCATGAGGGATTTGCTGCTCCAGCTCCCTGCAAATCTATAGGACTTGATAGGATTCATCCCAGAATCCTCAAGAGCTGGCTGATGTCATTGCAAAACCTCTCTCAGTGATTTTTGAGTGGTCTTGGGATTCCAGAGAGGTCCCAGCTGACTGGAAGCTGGTGAATGTTTTCCCAGTTTTCAAGAAGGGCAAGGAGGATGCTGTAAACTCAGGCCTGTCAGTCTCACTTCAGTGCCTCGCAAAGTTACGGGGAAGATTTATTTGGGAGGTATTGAAAAACACCTGAAAGAGAATGCACTCTCAGTCACAGCCAGCATGGCTCCATGAGAGGAAAGTCCTGCTTATCAAAGCAGATTCCCTTTTATGACAAGGTAACCCACCTAGTTGATCAAGGGAAGCCAATTGATGCAATCTTTTTGAATTTCAGTAAAGCTTTCGATACTATCTCTCACAGTGTCCTACTGGACAAACTGTTCAGTCCACAGCTGAATAAACACATCATGTGGTGGGTGAGCAATTGGCTCACAGGTTGAGCACAGAGGGCAATAGTGAGTGGGGTGCCATCTGACTGGTGAGCTGTCACTAGTGGGGTTCCACAGGGCTCTATCCTGGGCCCTGTGCTCTTCAACATCTTCATAAATTACTTGGACACAGGACTGGAAGGGATACTGAGAAAGTTTGCGGATGACACAAAACTGGGAGGAGCTGTTGACTCCCTCGAAAGCAGGAAGGTCCTGCAGAGAGACCTACACAGATGAAAGTGCAGGGCAATCACCAATCATAGGAAGTTCAACAAGGGGAAGTACCAGATTCTTCACCTGGGATGGGGCAACTCAGATGTTCATACAGACTGGGAAATGATATGCTGGAAGGCAGTGCCATGGAAAGAGACCTGGGGGTGCTGGTTGATGGCAAGTTGAATCTGAGTCAGCAGTGCCCTGGCAGCCAGGAGGACCAATCCTGTCCTAGGGGGCATCAGACACAGCATCGCCAGCTGGGCGAGGGAGGGGACTGTCCTGCTCTGTCTGCACTGGGGCGGCCTCACCTTGGATATTGTGGGCAGGTTTGGGTGTCACAATGTAAGGAAGAGGTTAAGCTGTTAGAGAGTGTCCAAAGGAGAGCAACAAAGATAATGAAGGGCCTTGAGGGGAAGCCATGTGAGGAGCGGCTGAGGGCCCTTGGTATGTTCAACCTGAAGAAGAGGAGACTGAGGGAAGACCTCACTGCAGTTACAACTTCCTTGTGAGGGGAAGAGGAGGGGCAGACACTGATCTCTTCTCTGTGGTGGCCAGTGACAGAATCTGAGGGAATGCTGTCAGGGGAGGTTTAGTTTGGGTATTAGAAACAGGTTTTTCACCCAGAGGGTGGTTGGGCACTGGGACAGGTTCCCCAGGGAAGTGGTCACAGCACCAAGCCTGACAGAGTTCAAGAAGTGTTTGGATGATACTCTCGGGCACACGGTGTGACTCCTGGGGACAGTCCTGGGCAGTAAGGCCAGAAGCTGGACTCAGTGATCCTTGTGGGATCCTTCCATCTTGGCATATTCTGTGATTCTGCGATCTTTAAACCTACTCGCTGAAATCCCTGAAAGCTTACAGTGTGAACATTCCACATTCTTGCAACACTTATGACTAGTTCATCTCTCTACAGTTAAACTATGTAGTTCTTTCTTTGCTGCTCATTCAGTAAAAGTAAGAAAACATTGTAAAAGTTAGGCTTGTACTCTCTTTTGCTTTAAGAACAGTACGGAGATCTAGATTAGTGAAACTTGTTGTAGCCATTTATTATTGCTATTTTTGGGAGTAAAATCAGGCCTACCTTATTCCATACATACTTCCATGTCACAGAAATATCACTTCCTAGTAGGTCTTTAACCCACTGCACTGGATTCTGCAGTATTTGTCCTTTGCTGGTTCTGATTTTGCCATTCTTTAAGATTGTAGCTTTATGACTAAATTCCTAAAAAAATATAAGAAATAATTTCAACTCATACATTGAGAAAACTGAAATAACATTCTTGAAATATGAAAAATGCTGAAGAATAATATAGTTCAAAAGTTGCAGCTAATTCTATTTTTCTCTGAAAAAAAGTTAAAAAATTTAATGCCACTATCATAAACTATGTTATGTAAAATAAGAGGATTTATTCCACCAGAATATGATGCTGTAGCCAATGAGAGGACAAATCTCCCTATGTGTATTTATCAAAACTGTATTTGCATCTTATTTCCTCTTAGACATAACGAGGCATTGAATAAATTAATTTGCAACAGTAAACTCAGGCAACTCACAGGAGGCAAGTCTGTGCAACTCAAAACTGCTACTCAAGTGCAATTTGCCTTACACATGTGGAACATGCACGTGAAGTTCCAGCAACAATGCAAAGATGAAATGTATTTACATAAAAATTTCCCTTATATCAATGGATATAATTTACATGCTTTAGGATGAACCTGACAGTCTCATCTTCTGCAAAATTAAGTATAAAAACTTACTGTTAGTGCTTCTTTGATAATGATACTACAGCTCAGTTCTGCAAACCAGAACCACAAGTTATTACAGCTGTTTACAGTTGAACAAGTTATAGTTTTGTCATATTGGTCTCAGACTAACACAGCTAAATAATGCAAAAAACAGCTGTTGATGAATCCTGTTAGAACTTAGTAAGGTCACTTATCATGCATTAGCTTAAATAAATAAATCAGAATAAGAGAATGATCCACTAGCAAACACTGAACTCCCTCTTACTGTATCCACTGCCTTGGGGTGTCTATAAGAATCTAAATTAAGACAATTGACCCAAATATTTTGATGAGCACTCAGTCCAGTTCACAGTTTCACAGCCTAGGTCTACAGAATTCAACAACTGCATTCTGCCTGTCCAAAGCTAACCTTAAGTATGGACTATGTACCAGCTATTTGTTGGTGACAAGTACATCTCTAGAACAATGAAGAAGGAAAATTTACTGATCATCTCCTCTTTGCAACGCAACAGACACTGGTTTCTAAATTTCAATCTCTATAGCACTGTCTTCCAAGAAATAAGTGAGTGTCATTGTCACCCTTTTAAAGATCACTGACTTCTCTACACTCCAAACATCAGTACTTCAACAAGGGGTTACAATTCCCTAAAATCCACATGCATCAAGGTGGTACCACAGATAACTGTCTTGAGAAATGACAGTAGGCATACTGAATTCTTCATCCCTCCACTTAGTCATCTTGTGGTTCAATGGAATATTACATATTCTTTAAAGAAAAGAAGCATGTCTACATACCTATCATGTGATGCAATGTAGAGCCTTGTGACTTATGCTATCTTAAGTTACAAACACAAGACCACATGAAATGGCAACTCTCAGCAGAAAAGCATTCCTGAGCAGATTATAGGTATGCTGCCTTGGAAATAACTAGCTCTCATCTGGGAATTCAGTCAATGATTCCCTCATTTGCTCAATATTAAGCCAGGCCCCTGGCAGCTGCCTTGCAAATCTGCTCTGTATTTGGAGGAACATGGATATGCTTTCATATTAAAAAAAGGGGTTTCTCTTTCTTTTTTTCCTTCAAATGTGGTTCATACCAGACTGTAAAATTAGAGAATCAGCTAATATGTAAGCAAGTAATGTTGCACATATATGTCTATTACAGCACTATGAAATTCTTGGTGTCACACTTATTTGAGAGACTTGGCAGTTGCTTCCAAGAATCACATTAAGTCACAAAACCTTTACATTCCCACTCCTTCCAATATGAAAATCAGGTATTACACAATGCAGATCAACCAAGAATTCCACTCTGGTTCTAGTAATAGGAAATATTAACAAACTGATAATACAAAGTTAAACACAAATTTTACATATGCAATATTCTGTGTGTTACAGCCAACAAAAGACTTCATCCATAGCATTTTCCTTTAAAACTTATAAACAGTTATCTGTAACCAGTGAATAAAAACATTCAATAACTGCTGAAGATGCAGACTGAACCATAAGAACTGCTGTTTCCCCATTTTAGTGTGTGGGTTTTTTCATTTTTTCATTATATGCTAATATTAACATTATTGGATCTCAGCAATTACCTGCAGCTTGAATTCTAAAACATTTTCTCCTGGCTTAATTCTTCCCAATTCAAGCAGATCTATCAACTGAAGTTTTTTCTTATTTTTCCATCCATACCTCACTTGTTTTTCTTCCCATTCCTGGTTACTATAGCTCTGTGAAGATTTCTCACTGTTCTTTACTGGAGAATTTGTATTTGAGGTATTACATGAATTCTCATTACTCTGAAAGACCATTTGCTGTGAAGTATTAGGGAAGTTCTTCGTAGATGCTAACAAAATTTCTTGCTGCTGCTGGAAAACTTCTTTCTTATTTACATATCTGTGTAGATTCTTATGTGTAATAACCTGCTGGCAGTCACTGGCTGGCTGACAGACATTCTTATTCACAGCAGTGCTTCGGGGTTCTACACTATTTACTGTGTTGGTCACTGAAGTGGGATTTAAAGACTTGTTTCCTTGGTCTGCAAATGCTACACAATCAATGTCTTTTTGATGTGAGCGTTTTGTTTTAGCAGTGGAACCAGTAGGTTCTGAAGGCAATGCCACCACTTCTGCAGCATTTGTCAGCTTTGACATGTTGTCAAAGGGATATTGTCTTACTCTGTTTTCAGATGCGAAAGCATGATCAGAAGCCCCTTTGCTTCTAATTGCTTCTTTATTTGCTCCTGTCTCATCCAAGCAGATGTGTGGATGCTGGCTGCATTCCTGAGCTGAAAATCTATTTTCTAAAGAGACATGTGCTCCTACTCTATTTCCATTAGGCATGCTGGCACCAAGCCCCAGACTAAATGTAACTACATCAGGGCACATGATTTCATCAGCAGTTAAACTTTGTCTTTTATCATTTCCATGGAAAATAACCAAGTCTGAGATTTGCTTCTCTGAAAAGGATGAATTGAACATTTGCTTTGTTTTTCTGTAATTTTGTATTTTCTGCACCAATTTTTCCTGATTGTGGGCAACAGTCAACAGACTCTTTTGCCTAGAAACAAAGTTAACTAATTGTTTCCTCAGTGCTCCTTTTTTGAAAGATTCCTTTGAGGCCCTAGAAAAATAAAAAATAAGGACATCAGAGTTACTGTAAACACAAAGAACAGGAATACACCTAAAATTTGAACAATATTTTTATCATATATGAGGTTTAAAGTTCAAATCCTAGGCTTATGGACAAACTGCAGAATCTCACAGCAGGATATAGAAGTAAGATGCAAGTAGGACTCCAACAGAATTAGGATGCAAAGCATCAAAACTTCAGTACTCCTATACCACCCTTAATTCACAGAATCCAAACTGGGTCTGTATTATCTGACT
>JAWWEU010000091.1:47991100-48002481 GCA_035583155.1 Acropternis orthonyx
CCTTTAGACATAAACTGATGACTGAGTCTGGGACTAAGTCTGGATCTAGTCATCTGAGACAGAGTTTAGAAAACAAGGGGGTCAGTTCTGGACATCATGACTCAACAGGAGTGCCGCCCTTACAGTCCTGACCTTGTCCTCTATGCAGTAAATAATCAATGTCTTGTCAAATAACTGTCAAATCTTGTTAAACAACTGTCATATTTACCAGTGAACTTTGCTAACTCACTGTTTTCTATCAAAAAAGTATATTGTTACTTCTCCCTTATGTATGAAATGCATCACTCCCATCTGTGGCAGAGTTGACTAGACAATCAAATTGAGAATGCTCAATTTTTAGTATTATTTTTTAAAAGCCTGAACCTGGGAGAAAACCACAGGAAGTCCATGAATTTCTGTGATCTGTCTGCTGTACTAAAAAGGCAACTAACTGTACAATTTCAACTGTCAGTATTGAAAAACATTTCTTTCTCTAATTTGGGTCCCTTTAAAGAATCTTACTTTATTTCCTAAATGCAAATCCACACTAAAACTGTATTGTAACTTGAATGAAATGAGGATTTTGCTCTGCTGACCCTCTGCTGGAAATCACCTTCAGGAAATCTCATGCAAAGAAAAATGTACCTCCAAATAATTGCCAGAAACAGCACTGTGTATTGGTAGAACACCATCCAGAGTTCTGCTGTTGACATGAGCACCCGCTTTCAGCAGTTCTAAGATCACGTCAGTAAAGCCCCCACTGGAAGCTTCATGAATTGCTGTCCAACCTAATAAAGACAAGACAACACATACAGCATGCATTTGATTTGGAAAGATTCACACAGATCACTTACTAATGATTATAAATTTTGCTGCATTTAAGATAAATCTTACACGAATAATGATCTTGAAATACTAAGGTCAGCTATTTTCTGTATAATTCAGTTTACCTCAGAGAAAATCCAGTATTAAGTAGAAAGAATACTGCTCTTTTCTACTACAGTACTAAAAATAATAAAACAAACACTGGAGTAGAAAAACTCTAAAAGCTCAGAAGCACAATATTAATAGTCTGATTTCTAATCTCAGTAGCATTTTATAGTACTAAGTCTGCCAGGCATCTAGAATAGAATACCATCCATTTTAAGAGTATGGAAACAGAAATATGTTATACATTTAGGAAGAAAAAAAGAAAACATCATCTTGTCATCTGTTTTTTGTCCTTATTTCTTAAGGAAAGAAGATCTGTCTGAATGTGCTTCACACATGCATATATTCGTGTGCATAAGCATTATTTCTCCCACCAAACTTTCAAGTGTACTTTCTGTACACATCTCTGAAAATGTGTTCTTCAGCAGAGAAACAAGACCCTATGAATGCCCCTGCTGAGAAAAAGTCTGCATTACCTCCATGATGAGACACAAAATCCAGGTATTTATTGACTTGTCTACACTTGTTTAATGACTTCCATTCCTTCTCACAATTTTAAGTCAAGAATCCATATCTATACTAAAAATTATGTAAAATTGTATCATAAAACAAGCCCAAAAGAGAGTAATTTTCAAACCTGCATAGTCCTTTTCATTGACACAAATTTCAGATGATACTAGAGTCTTCACCAAAGCCAAATCTCCTCTCTTAGCAGCAATATGCAGCTGAGTTTCCCCTTTCTTATTTCTCCTAATGTTCTTCTTTCCTCCAGTTCTTGAATTACAGGTACCATGTACAATTACAGCTTCTTTTCTGTTAGACTCTAAATGCATATGGGGTGTTCAATAAGAAATTTTTTCACAAAAACTGTTTAACTATGAACAGAGAATTAAGTTTCATAACTCATTTGAATTACTGTAAATGTATGCAATACTGTAGCTTTAATTATGCAATAACATTAACTGACTACATCAAAAGGTTAGAATGTACTGTAGAAGGTACTGTGTAACAGCTCAGACAATGAATGGACCCTATACCCTATATGAAAGAAGCTAAAGTTCAAATCTAGATGATTTAACAAAGGTACAACAAGTCCAGGATAAAAAGAGATGTAACAGGGTTGAAGTTCTGTAAGTAGGCAGTATGTTATGTTTCTCCATGGAACTGCTTTCAGGCTGCCAGGCATGCCTGCTAAATATATAAACTACACACATAAATGTATTTCAGAAATTACATAAAACAATATCAGTTCCTAATTCTGTCTCAGGGAAAAGATACATGTGAGTGTATATATACATACATATAGGTATACATACAGATGGGTGATTATGTATCTATATATATCTATAAATACATAAGGTATTTTTTTTATAGCTCTGATGTGAAAAAGTCCTGTACACTGACTACAAATATCTGATTAATGTTTAATGGCATAGATAAACTGTATTTTAATTAAACCTGGTTTGGACCCATGACTTTAAATAAACTTGATTTAATCCTTATTGGTTAACAGAGCAAACAAAACCCACTTTAAATTTTATTATGGGATCATCAGATAGGTTCTAATTCTGAAACTTCAGGTAACAGACCTATTAAATTGTAAGAGAGACGAAGAAAAAGAAAAGATTAACAAAGTACTGATTATGCATGTAGAGTAAGGACAACTCCCTCCTCAAACAGCTACCAAAAAGACATGGTATATAAATCTTCAAAAGCTCTATCATGTATGTTAGCTTTTTAAAAACTCCTGTACCTGCTGTTATAATACTGTGCTGTTAAGGTTTTCTTAACAGTTCACAGTGTTCTTTCTCTGTTTTCTAGAAAATCTGTAATTCATTCAAAAAGCCTGAAAGTGTAAGATTTAAAATGAGCATTTTGCAACTCTTATCCATGTGGGTTTTTTTCAATTATTCCTATGAACAATTAGTTGCTGCATCTTCCTCTTCTCATCAGACAAGATGTTTTCTCAAATATTTTCATTCAGCAGCATCCATTGGTATCAAACATATTCCATGACTTGACAGCTGCCTTTCTTCAGGTTCCTCCTGCCTTCTGGAAAATTTGCTTTTCCAGTGTTTCCTTTAAGGTAAACTACTGAGCTTGTCATCAAAGACTATTTGGAAGAACGTGAAATTGTATTAGAGACAAACATACAGTGAGGATATATCCATACTAACTTTAAACTATCTTGTTCAGATACTGCTGCAGACAGACTATGGCATGGTGCTCACTGTAGTGAAACTGGGGAGGTAAAGACCTTTGCCAGGGCCTAAGGCTTGGCTATGTTAGCATAACCTTTGGAACTTAGCATGAGCATGACTTTGCAAAATGCAACTGCGAGCATAACTGCCCAACTGGTGGATGCTCACCACTGGGGCTGATGGATGGGTGATGGTGTGGCTGCTTGAAATTACATGACTGTTTGTAACGACCATGTAATAGCAAGTATAGGAAATAGGTAACTGAATGAAGTTAGGTAAGATAACCACAAACGGAACTTTGTACCACCTGTGAAGGATATATGGGATAGATAAATTCAGCACTTGTTGTTTCAGGGTATAAAAACCCCTCCAATTTTGACACGTTGGACATGTACATGGAGGTGCTAACCCCTATGTGTGTCCCAGCTGAATAAAGGTGTGCTTTACTACACAGTGCATATAGTGTAGTGGATTCCTTCGAACCAGTAGGCTCTCCAAACCTGTCAGAAAGCATTCAGGAAGCCTTTTTTGCACTGAAGGTGCTTGGCCCACACTGTAATGGCAATCAGAAAAGCTCAAGAATTCAACTTTTAAATGAAAACAGATTCTAGAGGACACATAGGCATCCTGCTATTAAAGTACTCCTCCAATCTGAAACCTGCTTTTCCATAAGATAATGTATTATGTTTTGTCTAAAAGCTTCTGGGTCTGAACTCCCAAAGCAATCATCCGCTTTCTGGTTCTTCCTTTTCTTCCCCCGCTTTGATTGATGGGAGAATGTCCTAGGGACTGTTTAGAGACATCTGAGAAAAAAAAGGCACACAACAGCCCATTAAGCTAATGACCCTTGGCAATATTGGCTGCCAGTGAATAGAAATAATTGCAAAGTTTTCCAGTTAAATTGCCATGCACAACATTTTGCTTCATGGCTGTTAGGAAACATTTGCAAAGCATAATCGGACACTGGTATGTGAATCAAAATATTGGTTCTCTGTGGATGCATTGCCAGGTGGGTCATGAACAGGAAAGATCCAGATCTTGGCAAATACAAAATCCACTCAGCACAGTACAAAGATAAAATGAAGAGATCACAGTAACCAACAATCAGGTTAGATCAGGCTGACATACCTCAACAACTTCAAGGACACTGTCCTTCAAAAAGACATTTAAAAACCTCAACACTGGTCTAAGAGCAATTATTTCCACAGGTTGAACTGTAAGGAAAGAGCAAGCTGTTTGTACCTTCCACCTGTATAAGCACAATAGGAATGTTGAGAGCCTAGTAAGTGACTGACTGTAGATGACAGTGACTGTGTCATTTGGGAAGAGAAGACTTTTATTGAAGAATAGAATAATAGAGAGAAGAGCAGTGGGAGATAGGAACAATCAGATGACATACAAAGGCTAGTTAATAAACACAAAGCATAAGAGATCAAAAAATCTGAAAAACCCAGAAGTCAGAAAACATTACGCCATCTTCTACTTTTCTCTACTGCAATCTGAATGTCATTGTCCTGGACACCAAACTTATTAAGGCCTTCAACTGTACGACAGGTTATACTTTCTTGCAATGCCTCTCAAATGGCAACATTCTCCTGGTATGAAGGGAATAATTACATTTTATCTGAAAAACATATTACCTGAAGAATCTCTTTTGAGGAAAAAAGTAACCTGGGAAATGCTATCCGAACAGAGACCAAAATGTAAGACACAAGTTTGGAATAAAGTTTTTTAAATCATAATTGTATATATAGGAGGCAAAAAAGAGAAATAAAAAAATTCAAAAATACATTAATGCACATAGACCTTATTATAAAGGTTCAGCAGGAATATAGGAGCTACAAAAAAGAATGCCTATAGAAAAAGGAAACATTTCTATGTGCAGTGTTTATTCTTCCAATAACTAGCAGTGAATTATGACATGTGTTAGATATGCCATAGATTCTTTTCCGGCATGATTTTAAAAGGCACTCCTACAGCAATAAAAACAAAATTTGGAACTAGAAAAGAGAAGTACTGACATTGCCAAGAATTGGAGAGCACCTACTCCTTTCTTTCTCCTTTCAGCTTCGAAAAGAGAATACACACTTGCAGTCCAGAAACTCAGGAGAGAGGGACTTAAGAAGGTTTGAAAACAAGCACCCATCCAAGATGGGAAGAGGAAACAGTCATCTGCACAGCTGACGGCAGAAGACAAGAAGACTGAGTATCATAAAGAAAAGGATCAGGAGGAACTTCACATGGTTTCTTGAGTGTTTTTTGTCATGTGTAACAAGACATGGCAGAGATTGGCTGATGGCTTCTTAATTCAACTTTTAGAACTATCATCCAGACCAAGTCTCCAAAGAGAAGGAGGGTACTTAGCAAACAACAAGCAGAAGTAAAAAATGTGCATGTTGATGGTATGTGAGCAGATGTATTTGTCCATATTGTGGGTACATTTATGGGGAGGGTATATTTGTTATATGTATTACACACACATGCTGTTCTATATACTGGTTTTAAAGAATTTAGTGCATGTAGAAGCACAAATCCTAGTGATTTGCTAAATATACTTGATGTAAGCATTCATTTACATACCACTCAAAGGCAATCAAAGTTTGACCAATAGACCCCAGCAACAGATAATCACAGTTCAAAAGAAAAAAAATTAATTTTTTTGCTGCACACACGTGAAAAAAAAGTCAAATGTCACATCATACATATGCACTCACACATTTCTTCTATAAACCTACATATATCTATATAACTCACCTTTTCCTATGTATGTATATGCATACACTTATACTGACACTGTAGTTATTTGAAAGAGAAATTTTCAAAGAGCTGAAAAAGGTCATAAACAAAAAATTTTGAAGAAAAAGTGTCAGCAGAAAAATATGAGTAACAGTAGGAAATATATCACAACACATCCCACACTAAAGATGAAAAGCTGCAGTAATTCAAAAACTAACCTACCTTAAGAAGCAAATTACGGAGCAACAAAAAATGAGAAATGAAAAAACTGGAAACTAATGGTAACAAATATAAATTAGGAGCTGTAGAAAACTGCTGTGGAAAACAAAAGAACACTGCAAAATAGTCACAGAGAGCTAAGGTCCTAAGAATGCGCTATTTTAAAAACCTATCAAAATCCAAAAAAATAATTCCCAAACTTTATTTGAAAGACAAAAAACCCCCCTAGAACTGAAAAGAGATCATAAGTTACTTTACGTATATAAAATCTTGCTATATATGTATAACTTGTCTCCAATATTGTGTGTAGCACTTAGCACATTTAGCTGTCAAGAAAAACTATCAAACCATATGGATTTTATTAGAAGCTAAAACATATCAATATATAAAATATGTATCAAAATCTTGGAGTCTAATCTTTGTTGCAAAAAGCATCTTGCAGTGATGGCGAGAGCAAAGAATGACATTATATTTCTAACTTTTTTTTTAATATTAGTGACATGAGTGATTCTTTTTGAAACTTACAAGGAATCCTTGGCTCCTCTCTGTAAGACTTTAAGTGTGCTTCAGGGTATCCAAGGAGTCTCAGTGCAGCAGACTAAGTACCCTAGTCTGCTCACTAGCACCCCATCCATCTAATCTTCATGTATCACTCAACAGCTTGTAATGGGCAAGTCTGATATTATCCCAGTCCCACTTCAAGTCCAATTGTCAGCTCTGTCAATGAGCCCTGCTATCTATGAGCAAAGACCCCCTTTCTTCTGTGAGAAAGGTGCCTGCCTGACACTAGCAGACCTGGTGACTCTAGCCCAAGAAACAGATGGACATCATTATCTTTCATACTTTGTCAATGTACAGCAACTGTAGAAGGTAAGGAGTGCTCACTGGTACTCAAGAAATAGATAGTGAAGCCCACAGAATTGCTTGCAGTAATTAAAAAACACAGTTCAACAGATGTTCTGAATTTCTCCATGTAGTGGTGATGCTATGACAGAACAGTTCTTTCCTACCTGATACTGAGTATCTCTTGGAAGTTTCTACATAACTTGTAAGAAGTTTCCTCATAGATGGGTCAGAAGCTTCTTCTAATGCACACCTTCCCATCTTATTTTTTAATAAGGGATCAGCTCCGTACCAAAGCAGTAAATTAGCCATCTAGAAAAGTAAGTTTTTGAGATCATTCATCTTCTGGCACTATTTTCCATACTCCTTATATAGGCTTCTCTCTTGCACTTGACAACATGAACAACTAAAATCAAATCCTTCTTTATTCTAGTTCATATACCCCAAGCATTTCCCTAGATGCATCATTGTCCTATAGTCTTATTATTTTCATTTTCATAACTTTTTCCAGTTATTAAGCTGCCATTAAGACAAGGTCTCCCAAAATACAGGGTAGGATTCATCCCCCCCATAACTCTTAACTGGTAGAAAATAACAGGTGATGTTAGAATATGAGTCAGCTTACCTATTTAGGACACCACAGAACATTCCACAAGGATCACCAAGTCCAACCCTTAGCCCCACCCAGGACCATTCCCAAGAGTCACACCACGTGCCCAAGAGTATCATCCAAACACTTCTTAAACTCTGTCAGGCTTGGTGCTGTGATCACTGTTCTGGAGAACCTGTCCTGGTGCCTAACCACTCTCTGGGTGAAAAATCTGTTTCTAACATCCAAACTAAACCTCCCCTGACATAGATTCAGGCCATTCCCTCAGGTTCTGTCACTGGCCACCACAGAGAAGAAATCAGTGTCTGCCCCTCCTCTTCCCCTCACAAGGAAGTTGTAACTGCAGTGAGGTCTGCCCTCAGTCTCCTCTTCTCCAGGCTGAATACACCAAGTGCCCTCAGCCACTTCTCACACGGCTTCCCCTCAAGGCCCTTCACCATCTTCATTGCCCTCCTTTAGATGTTCTCTAATGGCTTTATATCTTTCCTATATTGTGGTGCTCAAACCTGCCCACAATATCCAAGGTGAGGCCACACCAGCAGAGCAGAGCAGAGCAGACCAGGACAATCTCCTCCCTTGACTGGCTGGTGATGCCCCCCAGGACAGGGTTGGCCATCCTGGCTGTCAGATAATACTGATGATACCTACTTTAGGAGAAAATAAAATGTACTCTAGATGTGTCTGTTGTGACTCCTGTGACTGCAAAGGGAAGCTTTGACAGTGTCCTGGTTATAGTGGCCGGGACTGGTTTGTCACTGTGTGGGTGTGGCCAGGGCTGTGTATTCTACATCCTCTGTGTCATTTCTCATAAACTGTTAATAATGAATCACTTGCAGCAGCTGCCCAGGGCACAGCTGACACCTCAGGCTACAAGCTGGGTGTTTGGGAGTGAGATAAGGAAGTTTTCCTGTCTTCACACCAATGAGTTGGGTGTGATAACTCCCCTCTGGCGAGGCATCAGCACATTCACACCCAGTCTGAAGGGGTCATGTCTGCTTAATAGGCCATCAAGGATTCCAAAAATATCCCATGACTCACCTCACATAGTAAATCACCCATTGTGAAACTCCTTGCCCTGGGGGAGGTATTGGGCATTTCCACCTGAACCTGAGCATGTATAATCTTGGGGTTTTGGGACTTCTGGCACCACTTGTTGGACCCAAAGGAGGACCAGAACCTCAACAGGACTGTGATCGCCACTCTCAACCAGACTGTGACCATCATCCTCACCAAGAGGTTTCTTCTTTCCTTTTACTTTGTACCCAGGGGGGCCACATGGTGCACAGCACAGGGGCTGGAGACCTCCATTCTTTTTGTGCCCCAGGGTGCCACCTTACACACCTGGTTTTGTGGGTCAAATGGGCTTTTTCTCTGTATCATTTTACTTATTGTGATTCTTTTATTAAACTGTAATTCTGAGTTGTAATCTCTTTTTGAGTTGGGTCCATTTCTTCTGCTGATTTACCTTTAAACCAGCACAGACAGCTATTTCAGGTGTACAAGACATATTTGATCAAATGAAACCCATTTTGGTAGTCCTATTACCAACATTATGATTTTTGCACAAATATAAATCCTCAATGTGTTGTTATTAAAGAAATTACCATGTTAGGAAAATGCTCCATCAACCTTTGAAGAATACTTTCTAAACACATAGGAAATTTACAATCTGACTATTCCATTTCTGTGGGTAACGCTGCAACTAGTGTGACTTTACCTGTACCTCTGCATTTCTCTCTTCAGCATATTACAATTTCAGACTGAACTTGACTCATCTTTCGCTCATGTGTGCAAGTTCCTCATTGTTTCTAACCATATAGCTAATGAGAAAATTGTTAGTGAATTTTTCTCAATTCGTACATTCTCCTAAGTAGAATAAAAAAGGCTCAACTGACAGCAAAAGCCCTCTTGGGTTTCACAAATTGTCCCAAGCCTTTGCATTTTTTTCAACCAGTAATGTTGAGAACTACTAGAAAATCTTTCCTATACGTACCATTTTTCCTGAAATAAATTATTTTGGCAAACTGCAGGCACAGAAAGGGATTAAGTAGTAGATGAAAGGTGTGTTTCCAATCTACAGTAATAACTGCATGCAGAGAAAGTAGCTTCAAAATACCAGCTTCAAATACCACGTTACCAAAGTCCTATTACCAAATCACTGTCACTATTTTGTTGTGGGTCAGAAACAACAAAAAACAAGTCTGACAGACCACTGCAGCAAGACAATATTTCTGCTACTGAGTAAAGAGAGACTGAGTAAATATAGCACCACCAGGCAGTACCATTCACTCTGAACATACCAGCTTGCATAACTCTAACTCAGCCCCATGCTGAGTGATCTTCATGAGCCTCTGGTGACCTAGCTGAGATGAGTGTTCTTCCAGTATCATCCTAGTTGCTGGATCCTCAATATTACTTGCAGAGATGTAGAGTTCCTCATGCATCACCATGAACATGGTGTGTTAGATACACTCATACAACTCAGAAATATTTCACAAACCTGCAACAGTCTGTGATGCACAAGATGAAAATCATTCTTGGGACTCTCAAGTCTCAGAAAAAATTGTTAACCAGAAGTCCACCCTTCCTCTTTGCTCCAGGGGGATTTGTGGGGAAACAGAGTAAGTCTCATCTCCATTACGAAACAGAAAAGAGCAAGTGTTTAGGGATAAAACTTCTGACACTCCACACAAAAATCTTGGAAATCAATAAATATTAGGCAGCATATGTCTATGTCTAGAGAAAAAAACTGCAAGCACATAAAAGGGACACATAGAACTCCTACATAAATTTGGACCACCCTAGGAATATTCACAGACATGACAGGTAGAGGCAAGCACTGCCAGACTGAAAGAGGATCCACAATTCAGACACAGGTTTACAAAACCACAGCATTTGGCAACAAGTCTTACAACTAATTCACATTCACTCTTCAGTTAACTTTCATTTTAAGACCATACAAAATATAAAGCCATGTCTTCATAACCCTCCATGCTGTGTGTTAATACAGAGTGTGTGTGGCTGTGGCAGCATGCCATACACGCAAGATTACAAAATCATGCAAAAAAAGTCATTAAGAGTCCAGAAGACTGCTCGAGTCATAAATTATTCTGCAAGGTGATGATAAAATCATTGAAGCAAGTAGTATTAAAGAGGAGCAATCTATTCCTCAGTAATACAGCCCTTGTCCCCAGCAGTTAGGAAAACAATTATTTCTCCTTGTAGACAAATCCTGTTAAGCATGGAATAGTTTGAACAGAAATCAGGCAGGAAAGATTTGCAAGCTCCTGAATTTGCCTACAATCTGAAAGAACCAGTCATATGCAAAAACATTATGTGACCTTCTAGACTCAACAACAAAAATTTCTAGTCCTAAATCATAATTTGTGTTCAATTTGGAACATACCTCATAATGGCCTTCTTTAACTGCATCCTGCAATGGTGTTATTTGTTCCTTTTGTGTAGCATTAACATCAGCACCTGCTTTCAAAAGCAGGTTTGCTATTGCATAAAAGCCTTCCACACTTGCTATATGTAGTGCAGTCAAGCCTACAAAAAAGAAAAGCATGCATTCCACATTTAGATGAAACAATTTCTAAAAGTTTATGTCAGTTTTAGGCTGCCTATTTGATAAAAATTTCACAGAGTATACTGAAAAGGTAAAAACCAACACATTATGGTAAGTTGTATGAAGAAATGTTTATGTAAAAGTCACAAGGGTTGGGAGATCTCATACAGGAATACTTTTGAACAGATTAGTACCCGCTATCGCAGAAGAACTTCTACCTGAAAGCCAATGTGGCTTCAGAGCCAATAGGAGTACCACAGACATGGTATTCGTTCTCAGGCAACTGCAAGAGAAG
>JAWWEU010000091.1:48011565-48025577 GCA_035583155.1 Acropternis orthonyx
AAACAGGAAGAGGTTATGGTGTTGCTTTCCCTTCATGCTCCTCTCCAGATTTCTGCATTCGTGTTATTGAATACAAATGACCTATTCCAGAAGCACCTTTACAGCACAAGGCATAACAAGAAGGATCACATGCTGTAGCCATACATACTGACTTCTTCAGGGGAGGACATGGACATAAAAGCACCTCTTAGATTTTTCAGTAAGTCTCACATAGGCAGAACTAAACAAAATAAATACACTTCTAAATACATGTGTAAAAAATCCCCATGGAATAATCTTTCTAGTCTACAGAAAAGACATAGCTGTAATTTGTTTTGAAGAACTCGCAGAGCATTTGTATGCTACAGCAGTAAGAACTGTGACAGAAGAAAACAGCACACTATAGCATGGAATAAAAACAGAACCAGATGGGTTCCAACTTAAAGTATGCACATATGCTACAATAAAATAACAGAATAGTGTTGTGGAAAGACACAGAAGATGTAGAGGAGGACTACGTTTTGAAACTCCCATGCTGATTCTAGACTTTCACATCAGTCACTGAATTAACTTTAATAGGATTTTCTGTCCCAGAAAGCTCAACCTTTTTCACAGCATGGATGTATCAAAGCAGAAAATACGCTACTGGACTTTTAAAACAAAAACAACTTATGTGATCAAAACATGCAAATTACCAGTGCCAGTTTATTCTTTACTAAGATTCACATCTCAAAGTAATTTGGCTATTCTATCAAATATTTTATGATAAACAAAAAATTTTCAAACACAAATTAAACTGTGTATATACTTGCTCATTTGTTGTCCTCTGAGAGTCAGATCCTGTGAAGGCATCTATTTCTTCCACCTGAATTGTAGCAAGTTGAGGTTCCATCATGCTTGTTATTTGTGTACAGTCATCATCTAACTGGGGAATACTGGGTTCTGAATTTAGCTGCTCTTCCTCAGTGTTAAGTTGTCTCTCGTTTGGCACTACAGGACTGACAGGTTGTACCACAGATCCTGACAAGGCATCCAGAGGCGTCACAAGCTCCACTGGCAGGGCATCACTGCTCTCAGCCACTGATGGATCAATGGAAAAGGCATGACCCTGACACCCTAACTTGTCAGGCAATGGCTTTATCACTCCAAGACTCTCAGAATTGCTAGGGGATCTCAACAAAGCACTGCTGTCAAATCCACCAGTCTCTATACTCTGTTCAATAAATACGTCCATGAAAATTTTCCTTGGGGATGTCAGTGCAAGATCTGTATCATTATTAAGGGAATGCTCTTCTACTATGTTATCTGTGTCAACCATGGTCACACAGGTTCTGTAGCAATCATCTAAAACATGTGGAAATGTATCTTCTGGTGTCCATTTATTTAGGACTGTTATGCCTTCCACAGGGGCATCTAGACAGACGCTCATTTCTAGAGAGAGCTCTTCATTACATAAATTTTGTGAAACCTGAAAATTAAAAAAAAAAAAGTTTACAAAAAGGAATGGAACAACTCTTTCTAAAAAGCATTTAATTTACATTCACTTTAGAAGTCATATATACATATATATATATACATGTATATTCTATTATCAATTTTTGCATAAACTATAAGACTCAAAGCCTTCCTTCACACAGTTTATCAACAAGGCTTAGAATGAGGTCTCAGTTTCAAAAGTAGACCACTTCAGCTCTTGATTTTCACAGCAGTGAAAATCCAGAGCAAGAGACACTAGATCTGTTAAAAGATATTATGCCATTGCCAATGACCTGAAGGTGTTAAAAAGCTGTAAAAGAAAGTTACTAAAATTTTCTCTCATTCAGAAGTAATGAAAGTGATCATATTCATAATAATATAATACATATACTTAGTAAAACATAACATATGCGTTTTGACTATGTTTATGTAGATCCCATGTAGGTGTGGAGCATTTGTGCCTCACAAACTTCAGTTCAAAATCTTAGGAGTTTGAGAAGCTTGCATATTTGCGTTTCCACACTGAATACAGAATATAAAAGCATAACTGTTCTTGGAAAAGTAATACTGTTTTTATAATCACTTTCAACAGATACACCCATTTTTATTTGAAGAAATAGCTTTTTCATTTTTTTCCCTATCCCTGTTTCAAATGCTCTGCATAAGAAAATATGATGCCTCCACTGACCTAAACCATGTTTTTTCTATATAACATTTGTATATAAAAGTGTTTTTACTTCGTAATACTGGATCTCAAGAAAATATCTTTAAATGTATTTTTAGAGTTTTGCTGCCAGCAAGTGGCGATACTGGGCAGTGCAAGAAACCTTTAACCACTGGTAACATGATTTTGATAAAGCTCACAAACAATAAAACAGGGCAGAAATCTGACAGGATTGACTCACATTCAATTTGTAAGCCACTGTAAATCCCTGCTTCTTTGTTGAAAAACTATTCCCTAGCCAGCTATTTTGTATCTTATATCTCTGTATCTAATTGTTCCTTTCTAAGTACTGACTACTTCTTACTTTGCTGTACTGAACTTGGTTTTCTCTTTAGATTGCTTCCCTAATTTATGTGGACTTTAAACAACTGGAGAAAAAAACTCCACTGGCATAACTTTCTGTACTTGAAGAACTGTGGTATAAACAGCATGTATATATATTACAAATTTCCTAAGAAAAATGCTCAGTGCATTTGTTAAAGGGTAGGTGAAACCTATGTTTATATTAACGGAGAAGGCAGGCAATGAAGGATTAATTTTGCAAGGTCCTAAAACCCCCCAAATGTCAACTGAAATTCAACACTTATATGTGATGTGTTCACAAAACTCCTGTCCAACTACAGACATCTAAACTTCTTTAGCACTCATTTCTGTTGGCAAAATCCTGTGGGACTTGCTCTACAAATAATTAAAATCTGCAGAACACAAAAAAGTTTAAAATTTCTCTCCATAAAACCCATCCTCAGCTGCCACTTTTTCATAGACACTTACCAGGCCCAGTGCCTAAGGTCTCTGTACCTTCAATCATCTGTTGAAAACCAACAGGGGAGCTACTGAAGAAGGAAAGGTAAGCTAGCTGTGAACTGAATCAAAACTGGGAGTTCTCTCATCTGTTGCCCCCAGCCTGGTAAATATGGTCTAAATATACCTAACTTTCACTCAGAGGTGGAAGAGCGAGATTCCCCCTCAGTCAGCAGTTCAGCAGTAAAGTATCACCACTTGTGGTGAAGGCAGGTTCAGGACCATCTCCTACCAGAAGAGCTATGCTTCAAGCAATTCATTTTAAAAAGGGTGTTCTATGTAAGAATGTCAAAGAGAGAAAAAATGTTGCTCTTTGGCATAATGCTATTGACTACTTTTAAGGTTTGGATGCCAACCATCTCCTGGCATCTGTGAACCTCTTCCACTGAGCATGTGCACACTACTTCAAAAAACTTGATTAAAATCCAACTATTTTCATGTCTCAATTATTCCCAGTAAATATTGAAATCATGGTGCTCCTTAATCTAGGCACAAATCCTGGTGACCTAGCATCAGCACAGAATTTCTTGTGTCACTCTCCACCTTATCCAGTAAGCACACACTGAGTAACAGCTGAGCACAGCCACAGTCAATTCCAGCCTCAGTTGGTTCAGAAGCTAGCACAGTTAAACAGTCCCACCTCCTTCAGCTTCTCCTCATAACACTTGTCTTGAGTCCCTTCACCAGCCTCGTTGCTCTTCTCTGGACCTGCTCCTGCACCTCAATATCTTTCCTGAACTGAGGGGCCCAGAACTGAACACAATACTCAAGGTGTGGCCTTACCAGCCCCGAGAACAGGGGAAGAATCACTTTCCTCGTCCTGCTGGCCACGCTACTTGTGATACCTGGGCACACACTGGCTCATGTTCAGCCTCCTGTCAAATCCCAACCCCCAGGTCCCTTTCTGCCTGGCTGCTCTCCACCCACTCTGTCCCCAGCGTGCAGCACTCCATGGGGTGGTTGTGGCCAAAGTGCAGAAGCCACCACTTGGCCTTGTTGAACCTCATCCCATTGGAATCAGCCCATCTCTCCAGCCTGTCCAGGTCCCTCTGCAGCACCCTCCTGCCTTCCAGCAGATCAGCACTCCCTCCCAACTTGGTGTCATCTGCAAATTTGCTAATGATGGACTCAATCCCCTCATCTAAATCGTCAATAAATGTTAAGTGGACTCCTATATCTGAGTAAAACAACAGCAGAGAAGTTCAGCTGCTCAATACATACATGCAAGAGAATCACTATAAAAGAATTAAGCCTTCAGAGAGATTAACGTTACCAGTTTTTATAAGAATATTGAGCTGAAGATTACTGCAATATACTGGAATATGAAGGAGGCACAGAGAATGACAGAATATCTGAGGCTGGAAGCAACCTCTTGAAACCAAATAGTTCAGCTTTGCTGCTCAAGGAGTGTCAGCTGCAGCAGGTTGCCCAGGACCATGTCCAGTCAGGACATAGGTGGAGGATGCACAACTGCTCTGTGAAACCTGTTCCAGTGTGTGAGACTCCCTTACAGTTAAAAGGCATGTTTTCATGTTCAGATGGGACTTCTTTCTTTTGAATTTGTGCCCATTTCCTACTGTAGTATCAGTAGGTACTCCTGAGAAGTCTATGTCACTCATCTTCATTCCTAGCTGTCAGATGTTCATACCTAACAGTAAGATACCTCTCAGCCTTCTCTTCTTCAGGCTGAACAGTCTGAGCTCTATCAGGCTGTCCTCATATGAGAGATCATAGAATCACAGAACAGTTTGGGTTGAAAGGGACTTTATAAAGTCATTTAGTCCAACCCTTCTGCAATAGGCCAGAACATCTTCAATGCATCAGGTTTCTTAGAACTCTATTCAATTTGATCTGGAATGTTTCCAGGGCTAGAGCATCTACCAACTCTCTGGCCAACCTCTTCCAGTATTTCAACACCCTCATCATAAAAAAAAAAATCTCTTCTTTATGTTTAGTTTGAATTGACCCTCTTTTACTTCAAAACGATTACCCCTTGTCCTATCCCTACAGGCCCAGGAAAAAGTCAGTCCCCATCTTTCTTATTAGCCCCTTTTGAGTACTGAAAGGCTGCAATGAAGTCTCCCTGGAGCCTCCTCTTTTCCAGGCTGAACAACACCAACTGTCTCAGCCTGTCCTCATCACAGCCCTCTGATCGTTTTTGTGGCCCTCCTCTGGACCCACTCCAACAGGTCTCTATCTTTCCTGCATCCATAGTTGAACCTTGTGCTCCAGGTCAGGTCTCACAAGAACAGAGTAGAAGGTCCACCAGGATCCTCAGGCCCTTCTATGCAAAGCTATTTTCCAGTCAGTTGGTCCCTACCAGTACCAGTGCCTGAGGGTGTTTCTCCCCAGATGCAGAACATTGCATTTCCCCTTGATGAATTTCATGAGACTCCTCTCTTCCCATTATCAAATCTGTCCAGGTCCCTCTGAATGACAACACAACCCTCTGGTATATCAGTCTCCCACTACCATCTCTGAAATGCTGAGGGTGCATTCTGCTCCATTTTCCAGGCCACTAATGAAGATGTTGAACAACATTGACCCAACTATTGACTAACCACAACAGAAATCAGTGCTGTGACATCATTAAAGTCAAGAAAACCCAGCAAGACTAATTTTGTGGTGTCAGAATTCTATGCAGAGATTATCTTAATTTGTAGATTTTTCTTGTATTTTAAGGGATACACAAAACTAAGATGCTCAGTGACTCACTGCTGGTTGCCAAGGTGTTTGTCCTGCCCTTGCTGCAAATCAGTACATGGGCGGCCATTGGTTTGTCTCACTAAAGATCTTTCTGCAGGACTCAGATCTTGCCACTGCCAACACTAACCAATATCCAAAAAGGATAATTCACTGCAGTGATTATTTCCAACCTTCTTACTCCAGGCTCCTAAAATATCCTCTTTAGAGATATTCTCAATGCACTCAACCTACCTATTTGCCAGAGGCTATTAATCATAGGCAATCTCTGTTTCAAGGCATTTAGATTTTCTTCTATTGGACTAGTTCTGTACAATGAGAATGTTTCATTTAATAAACTTGCTATTATAGTTTTATATTGATAGTTGTATCTTTTTCAGAAAAGAATCACCAAGGAGAGATTTCATGTTTTTTTTTCCCCTTTGTTCCCAAGACAAGGAATACTTGACCTGGTCATCAATCATATTTGCTGAAAGACATGAACAATTAGCCATACTGGTCTCAAATCTGCTTTTGGTGAATTTTACCAAAAATAGTTGCTTTTCTGCCAACTATTACCTCAGTTGGGATCCCTGAAAGAAGCAAAGCAAGACTGATTTATACATGACTCCAACTTCTTTTTAATAGGTACAAATCTATGGAACTAGATGGAACAGTCATAATGACAAGCTATCTGCATTAACCAGCCTTTCAAAGCAGAGACTCTGGTACACCTGCTTCCGGCCACAAGTAAGACCCTCCTGAACAGGACAGTTACAGATAATCTGTTCTTCCTCAGAGACCTTTCAAATGTAATCCCCCTCCTGTAATTTACATTGGTGGGAAACATCTTAAGCTACTGAGAGTCTTCATTACTTTAGCTTAAGTAACAGCCCTTACAGATTCTGTGTCATGATGTCTTCCCCACTTCCCTTCTACTGCTATGCTTCTACCCTTGCATTCTGCAAGCTTAGAACTGCAGCACTTATCAAAAAAGCAAAAAGTAAAGCTTAGCTTTAAAGTTGTTTTCACCTACTGAGCTCAGTGACAGTTTCAACAGCCATGTGCTTGCTTTTTAAAATGAAAGAACCAGGTATTTTTCCAGTAAAATACTCTATAATACTAAATAAATTATATGATATTGTATATATATTCTGTTATAAACATACACTTACCTTTTCTTCTGAATCTTTCTGAAATCCATTCCATTTGATATCTAAATTTAGGAGAGCAGACAAATATTTCAGTTTTACTTTCCACTTCTCAAAGTTCTCATCACCCCTAAAAAATGCCATCATTGCCTAAGTTTAAGGCTAAAGTTTCAAACCTTAAAAATTACTATAGTTATGTTCCCTAAGTGGAACTGACAATAAAATTTCTAGTTAGGCTCTGTTAGTCACCAAATTATATCCCAGAGCTATTTTGTCACATTTCTCCACTGTGGTTTAGAGGCCTGTCTTTCCAAAGACTGTCAGCAGATCGTATTGCCACCCATTCCACAAGATAAGACCTATCTCCTGCCCCCTCTAATTATGGTGCAATTAGACAATACTGCTAAAACAACATAATAATTTACTGCCTGTGGAAAGGGATGATCCCAACCTTCCTGCTCCTATAACCCTGTTTTGACTTTCATGTGACTTCCTGGCAATTTCCTAATCAGAAATAAAGTAAATGTTTTTCTGCTGGGTTAGCAAAAATAAGGTCAAGTGGGAAGACAGCAGACTGATGGGGCAGTCCTGCGCTGCTGGAAGTGCAGAGGAATGGAGGCACAACTAAAGTGGCAGCAAGTGACATACAGACCTGGGCAGTAGTAACATCCTTTCTTAAGAGATGCCTCGGATTCTTAGATATGCTGTTAAGAAGCATTGCGGAACCCTCTGTGACCTGTTTACCTCACACATCCATATGGCGTTTACGTATCGTGTGGCCTGTAACTTTTGTCAGAAAATTCCACAGCAATGAAGCAATTTTAAACTGGATATATACCACTGGCTTGAGAAAACAGTTACTTCTTCAAACAATCCTAAGAATACTTACAAAACCAGAACTTGTAGTCCACAACTATAAAAACTAAACAATTGTCGGAAAAAACACATGTAGTCAGATTCTAAAGAAATCTACACGGATACCCATCTTCAGCTTCTCAAATGATTTTGGCATGGCTAGAGCAACTTTAGTTTTCTACAACATACCTACAGAATTATTTTGCTGTTCCTTTAGTGCAGCATTTAGTGAAAAATCAGGCACAGAAACATTTTCAGTAGGTGACAAACACTTTATCCAATCCCTAGAATTAAATAATACAACAAAAAGTTCTTAAAGAATTGTCATCTGCTCACCTTGTGAAAATTTTTAAAGTACTTTGAGTTTACTTATGCAATTTTGTGATACCTATTATTCATGCAAACAGCTGCAGTTATTTTAGAGGTATACTTTTCTTTACAAGGCCATGCAACAAATAAGACTTCTGGATTTCCTACATGGAGCTAGCTCTGTTTGCACATTCATTCTCTATGTGAAAAAATGGTCTTTCCTATTTTCTATTACTTCTTTCTACTTTTCTCTTATAAATTCATCTTCTACTGAAATCCTTCCATACCCTCCAGGAATGAAAGGTCCAATATTATTTATCAAAATTTTTTGTTTATTTGTCCAATGGTTTTCTCCAAGTTCTGTTACACTTGTTGGTTACGCTCTTAAACCATTAAAGGTAATATCATCAATATAAACAAGTCCAGGTACATACTTGCCATATAACTAGCTCTGACATAAATACAGATTCTTCACTAAGCAAACAAGAAAGCTGTTTCTCAATAGTACACTGAGAATAAAATAATATACAAATGGAAGTATAACAGCATTGTTTAATTACAGTATGCCCAACTGGAGTTCCTGTGTGATGTATTATACTCACTGCAATAGAGACTGAGAGTGGTCAGATGTGTCTGCCTCTTGAAGTATCTGAAAGAAAAAAAACAAGTTAGTAAACAAAGTACTTTTTTTTTTTTTTTAATTACCAATTGCCTATCTTCTTCCTTTTGTAACTGAGTTGGGAAATAGAACTTTTAGATCCTGTCATTACATATGTTACTAATAAGACACAAAAATATTCTCCTTAAATTTTTATTTTTTATTTATACTATTTGAGAAAAATGTTGAAAACAAGCCTACAGAAGATAACACACACCCAGAAGAAAAACATGTTCATGCAATTAAGATACGATTGCTTCAAACTTAAGATGTTTTGCATATTAAAGGCTGAAAACACAAGGTATTTTCATTTCAACTTACCGTTTTAATCTTTTTTTTTTAATAACAATTACCTTTTATCATTATATAAAACTGGTGCTGCTCCAGAGATTGTGATTACTCTCAATATTTCTGCAAATATCATAGTTACGAAACTTCATGACCCACACATCAGCAAGCTCTAAGTGGCAGGGCTGCAACATGCCAACACAGGAAAGACCATGCGGGTAATGTCACAGCAGGAGCCAAATTCCAACTCTTCAGTACAAAGACATTGGATCTGCTTTTTGTGCCTCTTCACATAATGGAGAGATGTCCTTCAGTATGGAGAAAGGAGTCTTTATGTATAGCATAAGGCAAACCAGGTATGATTGACAAGTAAACTACAGAATGGTTCTCTCACCAATGAGCTGAAGACTCGGTATTATTAGTGGACTATCTGCATGATAGCTGTAATTTTACACAATCATTGACATACAGTGGACAACATTAACAGCACTAGGAAGACTCTGGGAAAGAATACCTTGGTGCAGACACCAAGTGATGACCTTTTAGGCTTACACAACGTATTAGCAAGGCAGTAAGATCAACCACCTTAACAGTGACCTGAAGAGCAACAGGTGGAGATTGCCCAGTAAAAGGCCTGTCAAAAGGCTCCCTGGAACAGAACAGATTCTTTGGTTTGTGCAACAATTATCGATTGATGTCATTCCAAAACACAGCAATGGGGTAGTTTGCAGAAAGTTACTGACTTTGTTTAAATACACCCTTCAGGTGAGTCTGCCTGACTATTTACACAGAACATTATCCAGAGACCAGGCAAGGTCAGGAGAGTGAAAAAACAGCTATTAAACCTCTTTGGCTGGTTTACATTGCTCTTAAAAGCTCAGTGAACTACCATTATAACTCAGAAGACAAAGGGGCTATTTTTTCTGCTAAAAATTAAAGTCCTAAGCAAAATCAGTGTATTGATCAATGGTTGAAAGGTCTTCTCAAGTCATACAAATTACAGAACTAGTATTTGTGGCCACTGACTGGAAGTAGTGGAACAGACTTTTGTCCTGCCTCTTGTTTTTGGTAAGAAAGCTCCAGCAAAATCCTAGTAATTTTTATAATTTCAACACTTATTCATACAGCCAATTATATGAGGGGACTCTGGATGTGTTCCAAAGAAAGACTAATACTTAATAGCTGTTAGGTGTTACCTAACAGCTTCAGGAGCACTTCACCAAACGGGACAAGAAAAAAAGTATGAAAATCATGACACCTGTCTGAACAAGCCACCAAACAGGGTATTAATACATAATGAAAATGACTTGTCAGTTGAAAAGAACTTGGATGCTACAAAATCTGATGTACCTCTACTGCATTTCTGATGGAAGAAAATTCTTAATTACAGTTTCTTACATGACGGAATCAAAGACAGGCCTGCATACCCCAAGCCTCCCCCAGCCCATCTGAAGTACAGAGAAAGCTAAGCCCCTCTGGAACAACTGGAACAAATGTTACATTTCCTGAAAAAAATCACAGCCATTCCATGACCCTCATATCACATCGCATTTAACATAAATATATCACATAAAGTAATTTCTGAGGACACAGTAGAATAAACCAAATGCAACCATATTCCATGATGGCTTTTGGAGTGGTTGAAGAGCCACATTGGTGCAATCTACACCTGTGGGTATCAAAGATGACAGGACAATACCATTCCCTACAGCATTCAATAAAGATTTAAATTTTATACTGTTCCCAAGCTTTGCATAACCAAGCTGCCAGTGGTATGCTATACAGGTCTCCCCCAAAAAACCAGTAAGAATTACCCAAACTATTTGGCGAGAAGTACTAGGTTTCTTTGCCTTTCTGACCTTTTCTTTAGTGGACTGGGTATTTGTTCTTAGACTTGGAAGAATCCCTTACTGAGATTGCAGAATGGCTAATCTGGTGGTAACTATGAAGCCAAAGACTTAGATTAAGAAGCAGTTAGTCAGATCAGCTCCCAGAGGGGAAAAGAGCAAATGTGCACTTCCTTCATTCCCTCCATCCTTAGAAAATCATGACAAACTTCAGTCAAGACAACCCTGGGACATGCACAGAGCAAAATAAATTTAAAGACAAAAGTCTTTGAAATACCAGCATCTTTTGGATTTTATTTACTGACTTCCACACTGACAATTGAGATAAATTTATTCTCAATTCTATAATGAGCTGTAAAAACATTCACTTCAGTAGACAAAGTGTCTTTTTTTCAATGTAGCTTTTGTTGTCTAGGAAGCAGTTTAGCTCTTTTAAAAAACCTCTCTTTTACTGGAAAGATACAGAGACTGTGGGCTTTGCACTGGTGAATCTACAGTGCTAGACAGTGTAACAGTCACAGTTAAAAGCAGAGAACCTGCTTGTCTCCAATTGTTTCATGACCCTATCATGCAGGTGGAAACTGATTGCTCAACTGAACAGAAATTTATGGGCCAGCTATAAACAGGAGTAAATACATTAAAAGGTAGGCTAATTAGTAGATTAGGGAATGCAGAATTATCCATAGAGTATAAAAATTACCCCATCATCATCAAGTAGATATTTTATTCTGCATTTCAGATCACTATCTCCTTCTTTTAGAAAGAAACAGGTGTTCAGTCATTGGATCACAGCTAATCTCATAGCAAGTAACCAAGGGTGTATTCTGGCACAGTCAGTCCAGATGGTTATTTTTCAGCTCCTGAAGGGAACATACTAAAAGGGGTGTGCTCCACAACTTCTTCATCTTTGTCCTGGGCTTGTTCCTCAAATTTGAAAGGTCATACCCTCGTGAAATACTTGGGAAGAGACTATGATAATATTCCTGGAGACAATGCACATGTGACAAGATGAAATTCACTTTAGCTGTAAGCCACCAGACTCTTTCACACATAATCAAAGGGAGGCACAGGGGTTTATTAATAACTAATCATTAGGTATATTTACAGGAGACATTATCATTGCTGCACTTACTGGATTTATCTGTTCTTCCCCTTTACAGTATGTGTGGTCATCAAATTTCTGTATAAAACAGATCTCTGGAGAAGGAGCTCCTAGAAAAAAACAAACAAAAAGTCCCCAGTAATTAAATTTTTGATTAAATTTTGATTGCCTTGATTTCTACATAACTTTGCGTAATTCCATACATTTTACATAACTCAGTAATTGAGGTACATGCATCAAAGCTTCTGATATGCAAGGGATTTAAGTAGCAATAATCTAAGTAGATTTTGAAACTACAATGAATGGAACAGAAATTAATAAACCTAGCTGGGGGAGAAATTTCTTCGTGTTCTGGAACCCTCTCCAAGTTTTTATTGGAGATTAACCCCTTCCTCTTATTTTTTAAACTAACAACTGCAATTTTGGTAAGTTGCCTATCCATTTGACTAAAAATATACTTGTATTTTTATATGGAGTAGTTTCTTTAATGACGATACGAAAGAAGACCTTCTCTTGAAAAAAAAAAGAGAAACCCTTAAGGCTGGACCCTTATGTTTTAAAACTAAGATGTTGATACTGACATTAATAAAACACTAATCAAATTAATATTTACATTATGTATCTTGTCACCAAATTGCTACTAGTATGCCCAAAAACATGACTCATGAAATTCTAATTCCAATTTACTGAATACAATATGCTGCAGGCAGAACACTAAAGGTACTATAATTTGTTCCAGTTGCAGAGACAACCCCACACACACTCAACCCTCAGACAAATGCTCACTCCATAAACTGAAGAATGAGACAATCAAACATGCCCTAAACTATGGATGCTGAATGTTGCCAGGTTTTAGTTTCAGTGGATAAACCACAGTTCAGTTCAAAATGGGATGATGCTTCTCTTCTCAGTAAAAACTACTAAGCAACTATAAAAGGTTCAACATCAGGAAATCACAGCCACTGGAAAAGTTTCTGCAGATTCCAATGGGCTGTAGGTATTATATATTAACCCAGAGTAGGCTGATAAAAAAAATGGCAGTCCACTCAGATTTTCAAACTGGCAAAAAGACAAACAATAAAAAACCCTGGAAGAACACCATGTGTCACTTAAAGAACAGGCAGTCTGAAATATTCTTGAAATAAAATCTACAGGATGCAAGTCAAATGGATCACATAAAAATGCAAAGGAGGTAACAGTGAAACTATTATGTAACTAAGACATGCTTGCTCATGCAGCCAGCTTTATTGGAGTTATTAGGGAAGACTTTGAGACTTTAAATGAGCGTGCATTCATTTATGTTGAATGTAATTTAATGATACACTTAAAATAATGCACTTAAATATGCCTACTCAAACTTTGTATATTAAAGAGGATGGACATATTAACAATATTAAAGGTTTTTTAAAATACTATAAGCAACTATAGTTACATATAACTACTATGTGTATAGATTCCATTTATTTTATTCTGCTCAAGCACATGTGTAAAAATACATACATGTATGGATATCCCTAGGTATAGTTCACACACCTACAAAGAAGGGGGATTCTCAGTGACAGTACATAGAATACAGAAGTCAAGAGCAAACCTAATTTTCAAATATTAAAAAAGTGCTGAAGAATCTTCTAAAATGTGAACCAAAATTATAGATGTAATTTAAAAGCACATACAGTTCCTAAGAATGAACTTCATGCAGCACTGAAGTATAAATAACACAGACTCAGGCAACATCTAAAGCAACAGTTTAAAGAAATAAAACAACACAGACTGAAAGCAAGAATCCGTCCTACCTTTGATAATACTTATCTCAGTGGTTAAAGCCTTATCCTCATTAAGAAAAGCCAACCTTTGCAAAATAAATAAAATAAAAGGTTATTAAGGCTTACAGTCCTATAAAGTCAAAGGGCAGCTGAAAGCAGCCGAGGGTGCCCATCCCAGCCTCTGCTGTTGGGACACCGCTGGGCAAGCGCTAACACTTCAATTCTTTGCCATGTCTTAAATTATGCCGGAGATAATATAACGAAAATGGTAGAGTCCAAGTTGCAGGGAAACAGTATCAGCACGAACTGCATTTCGCAGTGTCTATTTCCTCCGAGCTGGTTTCTGGGGCATTTAACTTCTGCAGGCTGAGGTGTTA
>JAWWEU010000091.1:48032797-48049429 GCA_035583155.1 Acropternis orthonyx
GGAAGGAAACAGAGGGCAAAACGCCCTCATCCCGCGCGCGGCCTCTCAGCCGTGGGTGGGCCCTTCGCCGCTCCCTGGGCGCGCCCCACCCGCCGCCGAACCCGCACGGGCCGGCGTGCTCGGAGCGGCACCGCATTACCACCTCCGCCGGTAGAGCTCGTCGTCGTCCACATCGCTGTCGGTCACGGAGCCCTCCACCACGGTCTCGTCGCTGTCGGTGCCGCTGTGCCCTCCGCCGCTGTGCCGCTCCATGGCGGTACCGCCACCCGCCCCCACTCAGGCGGCCGCCATGTTGCGGCAGGCCGCGCTGCCCGCGGCCCTGAGGGGCACGGCCCTGAGGGGCACCGCCCGCCCGGCCCGGGGCCGCCGCATCCCGGCCAGGGGCCCCGCAGGCTCACAGCTCAGCACTACGGACCATGCTTTGCCCTCGGACTTACAGGGAACGAGCGGGGAGCTGGGAATGATAAGGGTCTGGCCTTGTCACTGAAAGCGGCCTCATAGCCTCAAAGGAGGGACCCTGAGTTAAGGACTTCCTGGGCTTTTATTGCAGAGGCTGGAGGCTTAGAATCATAAGGAGCTGGAATAGACCTTGAAGATCGCCTAGTGGCAACCCCCCCATAGCAGGGATGGACCAGGTTGTTCAAGGCCTTATCCAGCCCCGCCTTGAAAACTGCCAGGGTTTGGTCATCCCACAACCCGGCTGGGCAAGCTGTTCCATTGCCACACCGCCCTCACAGGAACGAATTTCTTCATATCTAGCTTAAATTTCCCCTCTTTCAATTTATACCCATTACTCCTTGTCCTATCGCTACAGTTCCTGACAAGTTCCTGTTGAGTTGTTGTCTCCTGCTGTCCCTTGTCACCTGCTGTCCCTTGTCACCTGCTGTCCCTTGTCACCTGGCTGGCACCACAGGCCCCCACGCCCTTTGCAATGCAGGGGATCTGTGCCATTCATGGCCTCTTGAGCCTGGCAGTCAAAGGCTGCAAACTGACTCATGGACCAATGACTCAAGAAACCCACCAACCTGCAAAAAAGGGAAAGGCTGAGCATGCAAACCGGTATGGGAAGGGACAGAATCATTTAACCAATACAAGGTAAAATACTAATTAACAAGCAAACTAAGTAACTTGTAGTGCATGAACTGTGACTTCTTTGTTTGCTAAAATGTATATATAGTGTTCCACTTTGCCTGCCACCCCCTTAGCAGTGGGCATGAGGCCGGGCTGCAGGCAGCCCGCTGCAAGACCTACAGATGTCAAAACTTGATGTCAGCACAGACTGCAAACGCCAAATCACCATAATGGTTCCTGCTCCCACTGAACTTTATGATAAAATTAGCCTTTTTAGTACTTGCCAAATCATGTTCATGAAAAAAAAAGTGGAAAACAGAGCTGAGATACTAAGGGTCATCTTAAATTATGTATCATTATCACATAATTTTTTAATCTGTGTACAAATTGCTACTGCGCTTTGGCTTACTCATATCCGCATGCAATAATAGCAATTACTGTGCACATTATCAAGTGAGTCCAGAAATCTCACTGGTAATACTGACAACACCTTCTCTGGGTGGAGTTCTTAGGAAACCTTTTCACCAGCACGTCCTTTTTTGGGGATCACAGGCACAGCGCCATGCGGAGGTAGTAGAAGCATTTCCAAATGGAGGTGTCACATGGAAGAAGCGGCTTCGGGATCATCTTTTTGCGAAAAGCCTTGTTTTGTATTGGAGCATGTTACCCACAAGCTGAGCCCCAGAAACACGGAACAGAAGTGCCAACATGAGGGCTGGAAGGGACCTCTGGAGATCACCCAGTCCAAGGCAGGGTCACCCAGAGCGGGTTACACAGGAGGACCCCCAAGCGGGTGTCTCTGAGCCCAACAGACACCCACACGGACAGACACACCAACCCCCTGTCCCCGTGGAGTGCGTGTGTGTGTGTGTGTGTCTGTGTCTGTGTGTGTCTGTGTGTGTGTGTCCGTCTGTGTCCGTGTCCGTGTATCCGCCTCCCCCCTCCCGCCGCTGGGCCCGGCGCGCGGCGGGGGCGGGGCCGCGCCCCATTGGCGGGCGGCGCGTGGCGCGGTGGCGTGTTCTCCGCTCCTGATGGCGCGCGGCGCCCGCACGGACCGTTGCCGCGGCGACGAGCCCCTTGACGCGCGGCGGGCGGGGCGTGGCGCGCGCCCGCCATTGGCCGCGCGATCGGGCGATGGCGGAGCCGGGGTGTCCTTGCGCGGCGGGGCGGGGCGGGCGGCACAGGGCAGGGCAGTGAGGCACAGCGAGCCGGCAGCGGCACAGCAGCCGCGCACACCCATCCGGCACACCGATCCGCGACCGACACACCGAGCCCGGCACCGACACGGCGGCTGCGGCGGTGAGCGTGCGGGTGGCGGCGCGGGGCAGGGTCAGGGTGGGCAGCACGGCCGCCATCGCCGCCCTGAGGGAGCGGCCGGGCGCTGATGCCGGCGGCGGGGCCCGTGCGCTGTGTGTGCGCCTCCGGTGAGGCTTGGCTTGGCTGGTGCTGCTGCGGAGTCAGCCCCCCGGGGCTGGGAGGGTGTGCGGAGCTCACGGACGGTGCTGCAGAGCGCTGCCCCGAGCTTGCGGACAGCTGCCTGCCGAATCTGGGCGGGTTCGAGAGGCCGACGCGGTAGGTAATCGCTCTGAAGCGTTACATGCGACCGATCTAGCTTGCTTTTCACGCTCCGGTTTGAAGGGATTGCAGCTGGGTTTTGTTTGGATGTTGCTTTTATTCCCAGAACGAAAACAAAGGCAAGCAGAATTTATAAAGCATCCCTTTTGTAGCACCGTTTTGAAACTTAGCAGAATTACTTCAGTGTTAAGTTTGGGCTTTATATCTAACGTTATGTCTCGCTAATGTCAAACTATGAGTCAGTATAACCGGGTAAATTTTTCAGACAGAAATATGAGCTCATGCTATGCGTTGATTTTTTTTTTTTAATTATTTTTTTTACAACACTCTAATGCAGAATCAGTGTGTGAAATCATCAGTAGTTTCTAGAATAGTCAACTGCATAGCGAAAAGTGCCATGCACTTCAGGCAGGTTAATAAACGTGAAAGCTTTACAGAGTCCTTTTAGGTTAGGAGTTAGTATCACTCTGTTAACCCCAAGATCAGCCATGAGGCATCCTGTATTTCACAGCCATATTTAATAATAAAACTAAGATATTATGGATAATTATTTTCATAAAGCAATTTATTTTTTCTCTAATTGATTTACATGAAGTCTTTTTCCTTGTATTATTTTTGTGTAGAAATATGAAAAATTATTTATGAAAAAAGATTTTGAAATCTTTTTAGCCCTACTAATTAATTTTTTTGATTGCCAGATAATCACTCCAACTGGTATAATTAGTTGTATTAGCTGTACTTGTTTCAGGACTGGTAGGATTCTATAAAAGTCATGTAGTAACTAATAGTAGTTCTGATTTTCCTGAGACAGTGTAATACTCAGAAGTATTTGTACTGTCAGAGGATGTTTCTGTGCCCTTCCTATTTTTTGTATTGTTTCGAAATATTCAGCGCTAGGGTATTTCTGTGGCTGTGTCTTATTTTAGTTTTTGTAATTAAAAAAAATCTTTTACTCTGCTGAGGAAAAATGATAATACCACTTTGGTGCAGCTTTGTAAGAACATAAACTGACAAAACAGAGTGTAGATTACATTACACAGGAAAAAAAAGAAGGGATAATGTTGGCTTTAAAAGGAGGGGGTTGTTTTCAGCTTTTAATTTCAGTTTTTAAAAGCTCTCTGTCAGGAAATCAAGTAATTTGTTCATAAAGAAGGCAGTTCTCTCAACTACTTTCCCCGTGTGGTTCCATGAGCCACAAATAGTGTGCCACTTGACTGTGTAAGCATAAAGAAAAATTGATCAGTGCTGTTGGTGATCAGCACTGGTAGGAAATCAAGATGATTCTGGCATCTTCAGGAACACTTATTAAGCAGATGGATTTGCTCTGTCTTATTTTCTCCATTGAATGAGAGCTTAATTTTTGATGTTCAAGCAAGAGAAATAATACTAGAAAGACTCGTCTTTCCAGAAGCCCAGTGGATGGATTGTTACTTTTAAAAAAGCAACCCAAAGGGATTTTTTTAATCCACTTTGAAGTGGCAGTGTGTAGGGCCCTCAATCCTCTATGGAAATCTTTACAGTGCTAAGTTGGTACCTGTAAATACTGAATTATACATTGTCTCTGTTACCCAGGCTACTCTTAAGCATTTTTTGAACTTTACAATACAGTTTTGTAAGCTGTTGTTTTTGTGTAATGAGAAGAGGAAAGTCTAGTTATTAGTGCATTTAAGAGAGAATGTTATGATATTTTGTTTCTGTGCTATAAAACATAAGTAAGCATAAACTTGTGGAGATACAACACATAGCAAATAGACCAGGATGGGGTCTGAAGGATGTGTGGAATGCCCATGTTCTTAGTTATGTGAAAGACAGCTGTGAGAATTGTGAGAACAAATTTTGTTATCTGTTGGAAGCAAAGGGATGATAACATGCACCAGTAAGGTGGGAATTACTTATGGGTAGAAGAGAACTGTCAAAGAACACTGTATGTGGGGACTTGCACGGCTGAGGTGAAGAAGGCCCATTTTTTTAATGTAATTAATTGGTATCACAGAGTAATCCTGAACAGAAAGTACAGAAGATGCTGCCAGAGAGGCAATATTGCAATTTCTGCTGTTGAGCATTACCAGTAGTGTTTAATTGGTAGTATTTATAGTTCATCAATATTTTTCATAGGAAGAATGAGTACAAAGAAGTAACAGAATTTGGTGAGTGCTTTTATAGGTAGCGAAAACAAGTTGAGTCAAAGCTGTACGAATATTGCGTGATGCTGAGAGATGTGAGAATAGTGGGGACTTACTAGTGGGACCTGGAAGAAACAAGGGAGATGTGTATTAAAACAAAGGTTGAGAACATAAAAGCAGATCGTATTATATTTTGGAAAATTAGAAATAGAAAATTCCTTTACATGGAAGGTTGAAAGATGAGAATTACTTTCCTCACTCGTTTGTTACTTAAGCAGTTTTGCTTTTTTTCCTGAAGGATGACTTGCAGAAATATATAGAGCTCTGTCTTTTCACTGAATCTCATACTTGCTAACATATAAAATATTCCTTTATTGCAGGGTCACTAAGTATAGAAAAACAGTCTTGAAAATGTTGTCCAGACTCTTTCGAATGCATGGCCTTTTTGTAGCATCTCATCCTTGGGAAGTCATTGTGGGAACAGTGACTCTCACCATCTGCATGATGTCTATGAAGATGTTCACTGGCAATGATAAGATCTGTGGCTGGAATTATGAGTGCCCCAAACTTGAAGAAGTAAGGATTTAAATTCATTTTATAGTACTTACTCAGTAGATCCAGGGTTTTCTGTAGGATAAGATCAGGTTGTCATGTATTAGGAGTAAAGTAGCTATGCAGAAGCTTCTTTATTGCCTTCTTTTCTCATTGCGCATATTAAAGCTGTTGCAAACAGTGATGCACTACAGACAGGTTTTGTTAAATCAGTTGCACAGTATCTAGTGAGCAAGGATTTTCATATTTTAATTTAAGACAAGACTAGTAGTGATATTTATTTTATTCTGAAACTTCATTTTTAGTGCAGCTTCATAACGGATTTTTTTATCATTGAAACTTAACAAGTTACTCCTTAGTGTAAAAACTAACTAAATCACTTTGTATTTCAAACAGGATGTTCTGAGCAGTGATATCATCATCCTGACAATCACACGCTGTATAGCAATCCTGTATATATATTTTCAGTTTCAGAACCTGAGGCAACTTGGATCAAAATACATTTTAGGTACTGTATCTGATTTTTGTATTTGCTGTATGCTTTTAATTGTTGGTGTGGGTTTTTTACATAAATTGGTAATAAATATTAACATTTTAATCCTTAAGTTCAAAACAGGATTATTTCAGTGTTTTGCTACATAGCAAAAGAAATGCTTTGCATGTATCAAAGTGCCTTTTTTTTTTAAAGAAAGGTTGTAGGATCATATAAACACTGGAAATGTAATTCTTAAAGTAACTGTTTATTGTGTGAAACACTTAAAGTTATAGAGCTGTTTAAGTCAGTTTAAATTTTGCTTAAAATAAGTTGAGAAGATTTATGGCTCTTATTTATGTGTCTTAGACTGAATGCAATAAAAAGCTTAGTTTTAAATACCTATAAAAATAGTGTCTACTTCAGTTTGTATCTTGACTGCTGTTAATACACTCTGAGAGACAAGAATTCTCATTCCTTTGTGATTATTGATCTAAAGGTGTGGTTTTTCTTTTTTTTTCCTCTCCCAGTATATGCACACCAAAAACTTCCTGTTCTCTTGTTTTTTAAAGGTATTGCTGGCCTCTTCACAATCTTCTCAAGTTTTGTTTTTAGTACAGTAGTAATTCACTTCTTGGATAAAGAACTGACAGGTTTGAAGTAAGTAATTGTTATTCTGGATTTTTTTGTTTGTGGTTTTTTTTCCTGTACAATGAACCTTGAAGTTTAATACATGCCTCCTTTTTTTTCAGTGAAGCTTTACCATTCTTCCTGCTTCTGATTGATTTGTCAAGAGCAAGTGCATTAGCCAAATTTGCGCTCAGTTCCAACTCACAGGTCAGACAGTTTCATTGATTGATTGGTGTTTTCCTTTCTTGGGTTTTTTTTTTTTTGTTTTCCAGTGGAGCTTTTGAGTTTAGTGTTCAAAACTGAACATTATCCCATGGCAGGGAGTTAGAACTAGGTGATCTTTAAGGTCCCTTTCAAGCCAAACTATTTTATAATTATATATTAATAATCCAGGTGGAGAGGCATACAGATGAATACTGTCTTGGTGATAGGTAAATATCAAAGGGATCAGATTTTATCCAGATTCTATGTTGTCTTCCAGCCACCTCAGTGTTCAAGTGAATAGTAACACTGTTGAAATTAGTGTGCACAGTCACATGCACCAAGTTAATTATGACTATGAATATGACTTTATAAAATCAGAACTTTAAACCAGCAGTGGTTACAGTTTTTCTAAGGAGGCTAGAGTTCCTAGACCAAAGTCTTCCCTAGAACAGTTACTGATAGAAAAAAGTTTCTAGGGCTCAGGAACAGTATATAAAGAGACATCTAATGTTACAGTGCTGCTACTGAAAAAAGCATATTTCAAAACCAAATGTTAGTGAAAAATGTAGCATTTGTGCAGACAGGAACACTCATGCTCTGATGCAGCACAATAGGAGGGATTGACAAAAGACACCCTGCTTGTCACTCCTAGTAATGTTTTTTTCCTAATAGTCTGCAGTTCTGAAGTAAAAGTGTATTTAGGGAAATTAATGTATACTGAAAAAATACTGTAGATGGTATTTGAACATAATAATTGTGACAAAATATTGGCTACTATATTTTAATATAGGGTATGTTACACTGCACACTTTCTATATACACAATATTATAGTGTGTTGTATATTATTTGGTGATAATTGCAAGTACAGAATTTTTTACTAATTTTCAAGAAAGTATTTTGCAAATAGGTTTTCCCTACAGTTTTATCCCCTCCTGCCCCAAAAACACCACCAGCAGAAAAATAGCAGCAAACTCTCTAGAATTTGTCATGCCTGCCTGCTGGAGGAAATCCCTTTCCCTCCAGGAGAAAGGTTTAGTGTCTTTTGTGTTGTCTTTTCTAGCAGATAATTGTAGAGAGTTAAATAATAAAATGATAAAGTAGTAGTAGTTGGAGACCAGATATGTGTTTGCAAGAAATTTTGAAATGCCATGACACGAGTGGCTTTCATTTTATGTTGAAGTCTGAATTTACTGTAATTAGTTTCTGCCCATCACTGTTGTAGGAGATTAGAATACTGATGAGCCAAAGGTAGAGAATTTAATCAAAATTAAATAACCTTGTGTGAATAAAATTCTACATGTGTTTTCTTGTAGGAAGTAATTTTCAGTATATGTTTTACAAGGCGTTATCACCATAATGCTATTCAGTTTAATAATTAGGTTCTGTCTAACTGAATATGGTTTTTGTCTTCATGTTAATGGACAGAAATTTTTCTTTTTAGGATGAAGTAAGAGAAAATATTTCACGTGGGATGGCAATTTTAGGCCCTACGTTTACACTGGATGCACTTGTGGAGTGTCTTGTAATCGGTGTTGGTACCATGTCAGGTGAGCCATATAGTCTAGAAGTCTATCTTGCATACCTTAAAGGTATCTTCCAAAGCACTTGCTCTTCAAATTTTGGATCTTTTAAGGTGTTGCCCATTTATAAGCTGTTTTCTTGTTTACGTATTAGGGGAAAAAAAACATTGTGGTGTTGCATATAGTTGATTTTTTGAAACAATTTATACTGTTGGCTCTTTGATCTCTACTCAGGCAGTTTTGTAATTCATGTGCAGCATGACTCTCTTTTTCTGGATACCAGACTTGTGAAAGAGTAGGTGGCATGTATATGGTTTCTTCTTGCCTGAACACTTAATTAACCATCTTTCAGAAGGGATTTAAATACACAGTGTTGGCTACTTTTAGGTAACTAAGGAGTTTCAAACTTTCGGTATGAAGTTTTAAAGTCTTGGTGAAATTTATTTGTATTCATTTAGAGTTACATTTAAAATAATTTTCTGTCAATACATAAACACATATTATGCTTAGGATAAACCACTGCGCAATGACTAGAGGTTAACATGCTTGTTTTTCATTAATGTAGACAATTTCTTCTGTAATCTGCAATGTGAGTTTAGTGATTTCTTTCTTAGTCTGCCGCACTTCTTCAAGTATAGCCCATTGCATATTCAAATGTAAAAAATGTGTTTTTATTTAGGTGTGCGACAGCTTGAAATTATGTGCTGCTTTGGCTGTATGTCTGTTCTTGCCAACTACTTTGTCTTCATGACCTTCTTTCCAGCTTGTGTGTCCTTGGTATTGGAGGTAAGACCAACTTCAAGACAACACCAAGCTTAGTATTTACCCCTGTGCTTCTTGTAGGCTATACATTTAGTCATGGAGTTAGATGTTTGTGTTCCTTTCCAAGAGAACTGGTGACAGTAGCTATGTCACTGTAAATGAGTTACAGTCAATAGTAGGAGTTCTGATCTAAAGCAGAGTAAACAAATTATATTGTAAATTATTGTCTCTCCAGGGTTTTTCACTACTGAAAGTGTAATGTAGTCTGAAGGCTAGACTGTAGGCTAACTGTTGTTGCTAATTTTTCAATGATCAAATAAAAATGCAATGTTGAAGCTTAGTTGTTGGTTCTTCTAGTATGTAGTACTTTTAAATTTCGCTATTTTTTGCAGCTTTCGAGAGAGAGTCGTGAGGGGCGCCCTATATGGCAACTTAGCCATTTTGCTCGTGTTCTGGAAGAAGAAGAGAATAAACCAAATCCTGTAACACAGAGGGTCAAAATGATTATGGTTTGTGTCTCTTTTTCACCCATGGTTATGCTATCAGTGAAGTGTCCTGGTGCAATAAATAGAGGTTTTGTTTCCTATAGACTTATAGTCTGCATCCCTTTAGTCTTGTTTAGAGTGGTAGTTTTTAATAATTTACCCTATATCTGCACCTACCATTTTCCCACCTTTGCCATTTCTGTGCCAAACACTCAGGGGTCTTTTTAGGTGTGCTAATTCCTTCCCTCTTACCTGTGCAGTAATCCTCAGCTTCCTCTGCTTATTTCTTGAGCAAGAGGAAGAATGTGGGTGGGACACATCCAAAGCTACTATACAATAGTGTTACCACAGGCCAAAAGGGTGCTAATGAGAGGTGTGGAATATCAGCCTTTAGCTTTAGACTTTCGTAGCATGGGAACAAAAAAAACCCAAACAAAAAAAGGACAATATTTACTTTTAGTATGTTAGATACCAAGCTGAAAAATTACTTGTTTTTTGTTTTTCATACAGTCGCTGGGTTTGGTTCTTGTTCATGCCCACAGTCGTTGGATAGCGGAACCAGCTGCTCAAAACAGTACTGTAGAAAATGCAGTGGAATTGGATGAGAATGCACCAAAAAGAATTGAACCTAATGTTTCCCTATGGCAGTTCTACCTTTCCCGGTGGGTGACTTCACAGAAGTGTGTTTCCTTGATTGGGGTGTATCCTGTAGTACTGCCAAGCTAGAAGCTTGTTGTCCCAGAGCACAGGACTTGCAGACTTGCAGGTCTGACCACTGTAGGACTTTCTGGAACCAGAGATGACATTTCAGAAGAAATATTTCAATATTATGCCATTTGTCCAGTCTCCTTGAAGGAGTCAAGACTATGATTGAACCAGCTCTCCTGTGTACATCAAAGCATTATCTTTTCCACTAGCACTGACACCTTTCTGAGTACACTAGAAAATAAATTTTCTGACTGCACTATAGTAGTTATTTATACAGAGTTTCTGACCATTCACACCTAAGTGCAAAAAGTGCAAAAGCCATGTCACTATTCCTTTTTCTTCTGCTCAACTCAAGTTAGTGAGTTGAGTGAGGCGCCTACGGTTTCATGTTACTTCTGAAAACTCAAAACTCTCTGTTTTAAGTCAGGAGGGAGGGGTCCCCCTCTTAGCAGTTCATCTTGCATCATACGAAGAATGATTTCTTTAACCTAACCTATCATACTTCAGTGTCCTGAAGGTAGAAGATAAGTTTTGACTGGGATTTCTGTAACTGTGTAAATTATGATGAAATTATTACTCTTTCTAAAGCAAAGAGTGTCAGAATGCTGTTACACACAATAGATGGTATATATTGTGTATTTACTTTTTGATCTGTCTGTTCTAGAATGGCCAGTATGGATATTGAGCAAGTAATCACTCTTGGATTAGCCCTTTTCCTTGCTGTCAAATACATTTTCTTTGAGCAAGCAGAGACTGAATCTACACTGTCCCTGAAAAATCCCATAACATCTCCCATGATGGTACAGAAAAAGGTTCCTGATAATTGTTGCAGGAAGCAATCTGGACTTCTGAAAAACAATCAGAAATCTAACACAGTAGAAGAAGCTTTCATTCCCAAAGATGGAAATGGTAAGTAATTTTTACAATTTTAAAGTCTGAACCTATTCGTGAATATTTGGAATAAATAGTGAAATCTGTGGTACAATGGTGTATTTGATATCAAAACTTAAGGATTTTTTAAACCAGAGTTCATTTGAATTGTCTTTGTGCAGCTGAAGTCATAAAACCTGTATTAGCAGAGTCATCAACCAAGGCTACATTTGTAGTTGGCAGTAGCCGCCCTGTGGAAACTTCTTCATTTCTTAATGGAAAAGAGGAAGAAATTGAGTTACCTAAAGAGCCACGTTCTGTTGAGGAATGTGTTCGTATACTTGAAAATGCACAGGTATGGAAAAATGACTTTTGAAAAATTTTATTCAACTTACACTGCAACATCTGATTTAAGAATTCATAAGAGTTCATTTCCAGCATTTAGATGTTCCCATTGGTTGTAATATCATTGATACCTTGGGCCGTGTGGGGGTCATGACAAAACAAAACCCTTTAATTGGTTACTTTTCAAGTCAGTTGAGATGGCAGGGAGGAGTAATTATCATTTATAACATACCAAGTCATTGAAACTTCATCATGTATACGTATAAGTGGGTGTCTGATGATAAAAATTTTTGATCACATCCTGGCCTGCTGTAAGACCTGATGTTGGCAGTTGACTCCTGTAGATGTATTCAGATAATGTCAAAGGAAAGGTTTTACCCTTTTTCGTCTGGAAACATTTAAAAGGATTTTCACCAAGAGAATCTATATTTTCTCTCCTCATCCTTTATATCCTCAGGAAGGAGCAAAATTTCTTACTGATGCTGAGGTTATCAGCTTAGTTAATGCTAAGCATATTCCTGCATACAAACTGGAAACCCTGATGGAAACTCAGGAGCGAGGTGTATCCATTCGCAGACAGATGTTGTCTAAGAAACTCCCTGAACCTTCATCTTTGCAATATCTTCCTTATAGGAATTATAATTATTCTTTGGTAAGTAAAAGGTAGACAAGCAAAATCACTGCAAAACTCTTTTCCAAACATGTGAACAAGAAGGACCTGGACCTGTTGGATTGAGTCCAGGGGAGAGCCACTAAGTTGATCAGAGTGCTGGAATGCCTCTTCTGTGAGAACAGGCTGAGAGAGTTGGGGTTGTTCATCTTGGAAGAAAGAAGGCTTTGGGATGACCTTGCAGTATCTAAAGAGGACCTACCTACAAGAGAGCTGGAGAGGGACTCTGCACAAGGGCATGTAGTGACAGGACAAGGGGGAACAACCTTAAGCTGAAAGAGGGTATATAGTTAGGGCAGATAATGCGATGAAATTCTTTACTCTGAGGGTGGTGAGGCACTGGACTAAGTTGCTGAGAGAGGTTGTGGACTCTCCATCTCTGGAGGTGTTCAGGGCCAGGTTGGATGGGGCTCTGAGTAACCTGGCCTAGTGGAAGGCATCCCTGTGTATGACAGAGGGCTTAGAACTAGGTAGTCTTTATGGTCTCTTCCAACTCAACCCAGTCTGTGATCGTATGAAATAAATACTTAGTGATGTATGTGAATTAACAGTGAGCTTAGTCAGAACCAATGTAGAAGGAAAACTTAAAGGCACATGTAAGGCACCACCTTTTATTGCTATTGATGTTGTTAAACCTAGGAAGGTGGGTGAGTTTTGTAGGTTATCCAAAAAATAGTTCCTATCAAAGTATGCAGCTGCTTTATCTCAGAAAAGCAGAATTCTGCTAATACTGGGCCACAGTTCAGCTGAATACTACTTTGAACTGAAGTTAAAATTGAAGTTTAGAATTCATTTAACAATATGAGAGGTTTTTTAATAACATTTAGGACTGTAAGATTCAATACATCTGCTTAAACTTGAACAGTACTAGCTGTTGATAGCTTTAGCTGTTAACTTTCTGAGGTGGGAATTAGTTGCTTTATGGATAGGTTTGTGGGTTTTTTACTAATACCTTGTCACAGTCACAGGCATAGTATATAGCATGCTGTACTGTACCACTGGAGTATGACCTTAATGATAGTTTTGTATTATTTTTGTAAGGTTATGGGAGCTTGCTGTGAAAACGTGATTGGATATATGCCTATTCCTGTAGGCGTAGCAGGACCACTGTTCTTGGATAACAAAGAGTTTCAGGTGCCAATGGCAACAACAGAGGGATGCCTTGTAGCAAGCACAAACAGAGGATGTAGAGCAATATGTGTAAGTATTGTTTGACTAGAAAAACCTTAAGGCCTTTCTATATTATAAAACGTGTTTGGGGTTATGTAACGCAAAAACTGAAATTTCAGTAATCTTAATGTGTTTTCCTTCTGCTTTGGCTTTTAGCTTGGTGGAGGAGCAAGTAGCCGCATTCTGGCAGATGGGATGACTCGAGGACCGGTTGTAAGGCTGCCCACTGCCTGCGAGGCTGCAGAGGTGAAAGTTTGGCTTGAAAGCCCTGAAGGCTTTAAAATAATGAAAGAAGCTTTTGACAGCACAAGTAGGTTAGTACAATGGCTATTCCAGCTTCATTTCCTAATGTAAGGCTTCTACAGATGGTTAGAAAGCTCCAGATTGGTTTGTTTCTTTTTTTGAGTACTGCAATACAGGAAATTACATCTTCATTTTGGCTCTCATGTACTGTGTATCTAAGAGAACAAAAGTCACTCTGGCTACCTACCAAAGTTGTAAATAAACATTTTTCAATGATAATGGTGAACAACTATATCTTAGCAACAAATACATTCATATTGTGTAATACTTAGTAGAGTATTAATTAGTCTACGCATTAAAAAAAACTCACATAAGCTTATTTCGATTTTGAATAGCTCCTATGCAAAAAAAAACCCCTCAAAGTTTGGTACTTTGCCTTTCAGATGATATTAGTAATATTAATTAACCTGTGATGTTCCAGAGAATACAAGATAAACTATTGATAGAATTTAAATGCTAAAACAATACTAATAAGACTAATAAGTCTATTTTAAGCCCTAGAATTTTTTCTAAGGCTTATGATTACCTGCTTGCTTTAGAAAGATTCAGAGAGAGATTTCATTACCTGTTCTGTTTCTTGTGAGTGTCAGCCAAGGACATGCCTGTATTTCAGCCAGAACCAACTCATGCTGGTGTTTAAATGCAGTATTTCCTGCGTTTTATGTGACCTGTAGGGCTTATGCTGTTTAGAAAAACCATGCATTTTGCCTTGCTGTAAAACTGACATCAGAATTTCCAAAGGCCTCACTGTTGGTATATAACTGATAGACAGATATTTTAAGGAGTACAAATGAATTGAATTTACATTAGTACCTCAGAATACTTCATTTCAGGGAGTTCAGGGATAGAAAACATAAAAAGGCAGTGAAGGCTTTTACAGTGAATATTTTTAAAGTGTTTACTCAAGAAAAGACCATCACTGGAGGTGTTAAAAAAACAACTGGACGTGGCAGTCTGTGCCATGGGTTGAGTTGACAAGGTGGTGCTCTGTTAAAGGTTGGACTCGATGATCTTACAGGTCTTTTTCAACATCAGTAATTCTGTGATTCTCTGATTCTGTATTGCAATGATTTACTGTTGTTTTGCCACTTAAAACTAGTCTTTTTCCTTGAGGGTTGTAAGTAATAGTTAAATTTTCTTGCAGGTTTGCCCGCCTACAAAAACTTCTCATCAGTTTGGCTGGTCGTAACCTTTATATCCGTTTTCAGTCTGGAACAGGGGATGCAATGGGAATGAATATGATTTCAAAAGTAAGGACCCATCCTCTTAAATATTTTTAATAAATGTGTATTCCTTTTTAAAATAAAGAAAGCCTACTAATCTGTGACTACCTAACATCTGAAAGACAGAAAGATAAACATAGTGCTGTTTGCAGTGCTTTAAGATAATAAAAGTGTTTGTCAAGTGTAGACAAGAATAGGATCAAAATGATGAAAGAGAAGAGTAACTTCGTGTCTCAGTGTTTTTGGGGTTTTTTTTATTACGCAAAGGAAGTATTTTTTATATACAGAAGTAAAACTCATTGCTCTGTGGCTTTAAGCCAAAGACTTTATCTAGCAGTATTTAATCTGTTACTGTGTTTATCACTTCCTTGTAAGTAAATGGTTAGGATCCTGGTGAATAGCTCAGAGGGGTGATGTCTAGTTTTGTTTGATTAGTTTTGTTTTTATTCAAACATGGAAGAACATGATCCATAGATTCTTGGGATGCCTTGTGCTATTTGAAATTGATAGTCTTAGACTTAAACTTCATATAGAATAGGCAATCTGAACCATTACATAGGTGGATGTGGTCACAAGTCCTAATGTAGCAGATTTCCTAGTCTGATTACCTGCTGTAGAGAAGCTCTTTCCTACTACATCCAAAATTAATTCATTTCATGCCCATAGTGTTTCACTTGGTTTATGTTGTTTCTTCAGTATGATACCATATGCATATGCACCTAGAATGTATCCAGGGAGTCCATATGTATTGGGAAGCAGCAAGTATTCCCCATATAATTCCCAAAGTGGTCAGCAAAAAGATAGTGGCAGTTGTTTGGGGTTTTTTCCCCTCCTGTTTTCTGCTTCTTCATGAAATTGTGTTCTTTTTTTCACCACTGTAACTGGTTATACGATTAGACTTAATCTAATCTTACTGTTCCACTGTCCTTGGGTAGCCTGTTTTGCAACCCTAATGATAAACCTACCTTTTACCTGTTTCTGTCCTAACAGGGTACTGAAAAAGCACTGTCAAGGCTGAATGAAGAGTTTCCTGACCTTCAGGTTATAGCTATTAGTGGTAACTACTGTACAGACAAAAAACCTGCTGCTATAAACTGGATAGAAGGAAGAGGGAAGTCTGTTGTCTGTGAAGCAGTCATTCCAGCCAAGGTTGTTAGAGAAGTAAGTGTCTGCTCTCTTGCTTATAAAAATACACACATTTTGAAAAAGTGATGCTTATCTTGCATTGCAAGTATGAGCTGAAAGTTGTTTTCCAGGTAAGGATAGTTCTTATTTTCTGGAGTCAGTAGATATTTACTCCTTTCCTTGTCTATTCTGAAATCATATGCATATGTTCAATGATGCTTATCTAGTTGAAGGCTTTAGGATTTTCACATTGTAGCTCTGAAAAATGATGCCACGTTTTGACAGATATTCACATATGAGGTTTTGCCTGTCATTAAACCCAGTCTTTTTTAACCATTTAACTCATTTGTTGCCTCTCACCCAGACCTGGCATTCACTTCAAAGTTTACTTAATCCAAAGTTGCCTTAGTGTCTTGTGGTGACAAGGAGTAACCTTTATAAACAGTGCCAGTCCTAGCCCCTGGCCAGCTTGTCCTCCATCATAACAGCATCTCAGATTCTCCCACTTGAGCTCAGGAGATGCCTGTGTGTGTCAGATTGAAATGCATTGCCTGTTACCTGGTTGCCAGCACTGGCCATGAGAGACAATAGTTCACCATAGAGCAGTTCAAGGTCTTCTGAATGGATACTCGCATATTTCATGGGGTTTTTTATTCATTTTTCCTCAACAATTTGTTCAGGACCTTTTTTTGAAATTAGGTAAACTTCTAACACTAGTATTCTGGGCAGAATTCCTCATGCTTCGTGTGACAACTGCCTTCTTGATTCCATTTGATGATGCCCCAGTTTTGTACTGGGAGAGATACTTAAGACTTGTACCTTC
>JAWWEU010000091.1:48061061-48073178 GCA_035583155.1 Acropternis orthonyx
GGTGGGATGGGGGCGGGACGGGGCAGACCTGGGAGGAATAATAGCATGGGATTGGATGGACAATATTATAAAATCTTGGAGCCCAGGAATTTTGGGGGGATCCTGTGGATATGTATTCCTGCATCTTAGAGGTTCATTAAAGCTCCTGCTCTCCTTGTCTCCTACTAAGTTGGTCTGGAGTTTTTCTCCTCAGTCTTTAAGGCATCAAGTGTGAAGTTCCGATGGTGGGGAGCCGGCCGTTTGTGGGTTACCACCCAGCGCCCTGCTCTGGGCGAACTGGGAGAAAAAGGCAGAAATGCAGAATCAGAGAACCATTGGGGTTGGAAGGGACTTCTGGAGATGATCGGTCTGAGCCGTCAGGTGTCCCCGGTGCCCCTGTCCCGGCCCCCTGAGGTGTCCCCAGTGCCCCACAGCACCCACATTGCCCGCAGTGCCCCACAGCCCCGCAGTGCCCCATAGTGCTCACAGTGCCCCACAGAGCCCCACAGTGCCCCACAGTACCCACAGTGCTGACAGTACCCCACAGTGCCCCATGCAGCCCCGCAGTGCCCACAGTGCCCCACAGCACCCACAGTACCCCACAGCCCCACAGTGCCCACAGTGCCCCACAGCCCCACAGTGCCCACAGTGCCCCACAGCACCCACAGTGCCCCACAGCCCCCCACAGCGCCCCACAGCCCCGCAATGCCCCACAGCCCCGCAGTGCCCCACAGCCCCACAGTGCCCCAGAGAGCCCCACAGCCCCACAGTGCCCACAGTACCCCACACAGCCCCAAACTGCCCCACACAGCCCCACAGCCCCAGCCCCAGTGCCCCACAGCGCCGGTCGGCACCTCCGGGCCGGCAGGGGGCGCTGCCCCCACACTGTCACCACCCCCACACCCCCCCCATCCCCCCCCGCCCATTCCCCCCCGGCACGCCATTTCCCGCCGCGAGTGCCGCCGGTGCGGGGCCGCGATGGAGGCGCCGCCGGTCACGATGATGCCCGTCACGGGCGGCACCATCAACATGATGGAGTACCTGCTGCAAGGTGGGCGCGAGGGCGGGAGGCGGCAGGGCCGGGCCGGGCGGTGGGATCGGGCTCCCCGGAGGGGCGGCAGGGCCGGGCGGTGAGCCCTGCGCTGTGTCCGCAGGCAGCGTGCTGGACCAGAGCCTGGAGAGCCTCCTGCACCGGCTGCGCGGGCTGTGCGACAACATGGAGCCCGAGACGTTCCTGGACCACGAGATGGTGTTCCTGCTGAAGGGGCAGCAGGCCAGCCCGTTCGTGCTGCGGGCGCGGCGCGCCATGGACAAGGCGGGGATGCCGTGGCACCTGCGGTACCTGGGGCAGCCCGAGATCGGCGACAAGAACCGGCACGCCCTGGTGCGGAACTGCGTGGACATCGCCACCTCCGACAACCTCACGGACTTCCTGGTGGAGATGGGGTTCCGCATGGACCACGAGTTCGTGGCCAAGGGGCACGTGTTCCGTAAGGGCATCATGAAGATCGTGGTGTACAAGATATTCCGCATCCTGATGCCGGGAAACACGGAGAGCATCGAGCCGCTCTCCCTCTCCTATTTGGTGGAGCTCAACGTGGTTGCTCCAGCAGGGCAGGACGTGGTTTCGGATGACATGAGAAACTTTGCCGAGCAGCTGAAGCCTTTGGTGCACCTGGAGAAAATCGACCCCAAAAGGCTGATGTGACTGAAAATCTGGGTGGTTATAAGGCAGGGGTTTTGTTCCAGAAAAGGGTGTTTTTCTAAAAAAAACGTTTTGAAGCCAAATGAAAAGAGATAGGGAAATAAAGGACTACATACTAGTTTTGTCAGTTGCAACCTCTCAGTGTTTGTTTCCTTCACTGGATATGAAAAAAATCGGTCACTTTAAAGTAACACTACTCAAAAAAAAGAAGATCAATCAGTGAATGTTAATATTGATAATTTTCCTGTTGGGAAAATACCTGTTAGAAAGCCTGTTGCCTAACACTCTCAAAATGTCATATGTACTAGAATTCACCTCTCTGCATACTCACGTGCCAGGGCTGCCTTAGTTTTCTTTGAGCACCATTTGCGTTTCCTACCTAGTCATCTCAAAGTTTTCTTTTAAGTAATACATGAAGTTAATATCCTTTAGTGCAGGAGGTGCTGTTTAACACAAGCAGAAGCCCAGGAACTGCAGTGTAAAAGGGTAGTTAAGTGTTCGCCTCTTCATGGTAGCACATGTGACAGGAGCTGCTAGGACACAAGATCCTTGTAGGGAAACTGTTTTTGGTATCACAGTTAGAAGTGGAAGACAATTCAGTAATATTACCATTTGCAAGAGGTTTTCACCTCTTTTAATGGTGTTCCACCTTTTTCACTACAGTTGGGTATGGCAGTGTCAGTTAATAAGAAAGTAAATTACAAGATACTTTTTATTAATGGGCTTCTCACAGCTGACAACAATATTGAATATTGAAATATGTGCATTTTTGCCGCTTTTTTATTAAAAAGGTTATTCACAATTATTAAAAAATTAGCAGCTGCTAATTGAACTACTGATGATTTTATTTAGCACCTCTCTTGGTAGCACAATGGTTACCCTAATAAATACTTCAGTGATAATTCAGTGCTATTTGAATTAGGTTTTGAGGGCTTTCAAATACAATCAAAAAAAGTTTGGGAAAACCAAAAAATACAAAGGACCTTACTTAAATTTCTTAAGTCTTTTATGGAGGACAACAGTTTTACCCACTACTAAAATGTACCAACCTCTGTCAGAAACATTGCTGCCCTTCAGCACCACAAACTAAAGGCAGTGACCACTCCCAGAAGAAGCTTCCAAAAAAAGCCTGTGAAGTTATCCAGCTACATTTCCAACACTGGAGTTTGGGCAGGATACACCTTGACACCTCACTGAGCGCTAACCAAGTGCAGTGTCTTAAGCATTCCACTGCCACAGGCTCTAGCGTGGGGTGTGGGAAAAACCCAGGTACTTGGATGGTATTTGAGCTTAACTACGCTGCAGACAGAGCAGTGATTTCCAGCAGGGCACAAGCAGTGAGGGCAGCTGTGACTGCTCATTCCCCAGACTGCAAGTATTTTCTAGAGGGCATAGACACACCTACAATTCTTCTGTTCATACTTGGGCATGACTCGCCCTCAGCAGGCAGCACCCTATCCTGGGCCTCCAAGCTGGAATTCTTTCATACACTCTGGCAGGGCAGAAGTTCCAAGAAGCTGAATTTCCTCCATCGCTCAGTTGCAGTCCTACCCTGGCAGGGGAGAATCCTTAGGCCTGTTGCCGTAACAGGCCACTGGAACACTGGTTAGGAATCACTTGCCACAGATGTGTATAATCCGTAGCTTGTCTCTTGTGACACAAAACTTTAGGGAGTCCTGTGGATCAGAAGAGTTGAACGCTGCATGAAGCTTTGCCAAGGGCAGGTACTGGTACTTGTCAATACAGAGACACAGCAAACAGGAAGCACATGGTTCCTTCCCACTGCAACTGAAAGGAACTTGCATGGCAAGTTTCTTTCATAAGTGGGATTGCAAACAAATCAGAGTGTGGATGTTAATGTAATGGTGATGGAGAGGAAAATCCCACATGGAATTTAAGCAGACTAGCTCGAGCTAAAGGAGGCTGAATGCAAATTTTCTAATTGAAGTATTTACACTTTAGATGACAATAGGTCTGACTACTGACTGATCCAAAAATAATAACAATAAAGAATTATTTTCTTTTTAAGAAGAATTAGTTTAAACCTTGAGAACTGCAGCAATCCACAGTATCAGGCTTCCTCATTCTATCTGTAGTCCATGCATAGAAGAGGCAGGTGTGCAAAGAAGATTACTCTATCAATGCCTTCAGCTGAGGATGCTTTCAGGCAGTTAATGCTCAAAGTGTGACCCATTCTTCTATCTAAAGCAATATACATTTTTCTCCTATAAAAATTAGCTTATAAAAGCTGGAGACTAAAGACAATTAGTAATACACACCAGTAAATTGCATGGCATAACTCTAATTGTAAGTCATTATTCAGGGTCAAATTGTAGTTACACAGAAATGCTCAACCTCTCCTTACTGGAAAGTGGGTAGTTTTTAAATTTTGCACATAAGTTATGGGACCAGGAATGTGATGTGTGACCATATTTTTTATTCTGTTTGGGGAGGGATTTCTTTCTGCAACATATAACAGCTGCATTCTTCAAGGTAAGGGCATACCTCAGGACTCTATTTATTGCAATATATTACCTGAGGTCTGATGCAGCTGAGCTTGAGGTAACTTCTTTCTCTGTGCAAGTAATACCTTCTGTTATTTCAAACTCTTCCTCCAGTCTTGCATACTTGTAAAGTTTCTAAAAAAATTACTGATTACTTTATAAAAAAGTAGAAATCCCTCTGTAACAAATAAAGGTACGATTGTTACTGATCCATTAGGCACCAGCTATCTCTAGTATTAAGAAAGCTTGCTCTGTGGAAGCTCATCTCAGTTCCTAAAAACTATTCTTACTTTGGAAAAAGCCAGAAGTTTATCTTTTGGCACATCTCACAACTGGATCTCTGTTCCTCCCATGGAAGCTTCCAGAATGTTGTTAATTATGTACAAATGAAGACAAGAGCTGAAATCTTTTGGAAGTGCTCTGTATTATGACTACACTGTACAGGAGCACCTTTTAACATCCCTCTGATACTGTAGCACACAACGAACTTCTCAATGTATAAACTAATGTGGCATTCAGGTTTTCATCTCAGTAACCTCAGTAACACAAGCAAGCTGCTTTCCTGTTAAATGTTTTCCATACATTAGAATATTGTATATAACTTTATTAATGATTTAAAAGTTGGTTAAAAGGTAAAATGTTTTAAGTAAGTTTCTCCAAAGCACTGAAAAGTTAAAAATAATGAGAAGCCAGGATTTTTCTTCATAATTTTTAATACCTTTCACTTTTAAATACTGGTTTTAAATTTGTGATTGTAACATGTAAGAGCCAACTTCTTTTAATTTTCAAAACTTATGATTAGAATCATAAAGCTATTATAGAACAGTTACAATTCTACACACTCAAGGTACTCAAAATTATGATTCATGTTTTAAGTCTGTAAATGAACAGTGGCAATTCAAATACAGCATTATCTGTACAACTTGACAAAAATACAGGTGGACAATCTGATTAAAGAGAATCTGCACAACTTCAGATAAGCCAGCTCAGCCCAACTAAGTAAAAGGTAAGGTTTTTTCAAAGTGCATCACATTTTTCACAGATTAATTCATCAAAGATGTTCAGGTTCTCAGAGTAACAATGACCATCTCATCTTCATCCCCAGTATAAATTCTATCAAGTCATGTCCTTCAAATCTAGTTTAGCAACAGTCAAATTCTCCAAACATGCAGATATTCAGAGAGTGATATCTGATGGAGAAGACTGCTGCAATTTCAGCCTTGCAAATGGGTTCATTCTAGTCAGGAGCTGCTTCTGCAGAGACCACCACAGCTGTATAAATACTACTGATCCATTAACAGGAAGAAATGAACTCAGAGCGCACAGATACTTGGCAGTGACTGAAAAGAGGGATGGACTCAAGAGACAGGGCAAATTGTCTAAAACCGTAAAAGCAAGAACCCTTCCACAATAGAGGATCTAATGGCTACTCACACAAGGACAATCAGAGGCCTGCTGCCTTTTTGATTTTTTTTTTTTTTTTTTTAAAAGGTCAATTGATAACTGATTTCTCAGTCATGCAACTCCTTCCAAATTCTTTAAAAAGCCTCTTACAGTTCTGGGCAGGGCTAGCTACAGTGAAGTACCAGTGCCTTTATCTAAAAGTAAAACATATTCTTTACAAATAGTATCTGTAGTGTAATTTTATTTACAGAATAAATCGCAAAAGTACATCACATTTAGTGCAAATGCAACTAATGATATAAGTTTATATACTGCTTTGTAAACTTTCCATACCTTTGTAAAATAAAGCTATCCAATTAAATTATTAAACTTGCCTGTGTTCCAACAATTACCAGAAATGGCAAATAAGGAGTTAGAACTCTTTGTATTTTGGACATTTTTTTTTTTTTAAGGTTCCCATCAGTGGCTATGGTGGAATGTAGCACTGCTTGGTTGATTGTAAAAAGATGAAGTACATTTGAGGTATAAGATTTTTTTAACATTGGTATATAAAATGCTTACTGGTGATATAGTAAACATGTATAAATTTTCATCTTATTTGCCTTACTAGCATTACCATATAGGCACTTTTCTACATATTCAAATTAACAGAATAACTCTGTAATAAGGCATATTCCATGCACACCATTATAGAAAGGCAAATAAAAAGGGAAGAGTTATGGAGCATAAAATCTGCATGCGCGTATGAAGAATTTATGTTTTCATCTCTACAGAGAAGAGGAATAGAGGAAGTTTTTCAACACTGAAGATCACATTTAATCATTTACCAAATCTTCACTGTGACTATATTATATTTCTTTTCAGGCACCTAGCACACTGTATCAAAGACTTTCAGCTTTCTTTTGAAAAAAATACATCTGAAACTTTTTTCCTCAATCTACACAGGTTAGTGAAACACTGAGCAGTTTCTGAAGTTTCCAACTACAGGACATGGACAAAAGACCTCAACATCAGTACTAGCCTGACAAAGTCCTCTCTTAAGCAGCCTCCCCAGAATCAAAGCTAAGCAAGCATCTGACATTTAAATTCTCACAGCAGCCAAACAGAACTTTCCAGTAAGAACTATGCATTCTTACAGCTCTGATGGGTTCTTGATAAAGAGGCAAATAACTTTCTACATGAACCCCATAGCTTTATTAAGATGAGGAAAACATGCAGGATCTGAAAATAATGTACTCATCCTCATTCTAGACAGGGAATGCTGTCTTACGTAATCCAAATTACTTCAATAAATATTATAGTGTACCTTTTCACAGCTTTGGGAAAGCCCTGGATATTATGCAAGAAAGCAGTCCACATACAGCACGGACAGATGTCTTCAAGGTTTCAGGCAGTCTCTTGCCCTCTCACACAGAATCTTTCTAGGTATTTCTGTATCATGTTTAATAACAAGAATTCTGCGGCACATATTACATAACCAAAAAATACAATAGAAATATAAAGGTATCTGGAAAAAATAAAGCTTTTCACACTCTTACTCCTTCAGAATTAAAGATCTTCATAAGAGTAAGACAATAGAAAAGGCAAAGTCATAAAGATATTGACAGCCCTCAGTTATTAACTGACATTTTATGTAACAAGATGATTCATTATAGAAACCAGCAGCAATGAACTGTGATTATACAAAGCAGAACAAAACCTACCAACAAGTCACCGAGGTTTTACTGAAGCCCCTCCTCCAAACCCCCCCAAAATACCACACAGATTTTTGTGCATATAAAGCACATACAGTATGCTATATGTGCATTTGTCTTTTGTGCTTTTTAGACATGCACAAAAACTGCACAAGTATCTTAGGGAGGTTGACAGTGGAATTCTGCAACTTGTTTAAAATTTAAGCGGTAGCCCATGTTGGCAATTCAAAGTTGTATACGCTCTTCTTCTAAAGCAAGCAAATAAAGATAGAGCCGTATACATGTTATCAATACATGTATTTATAATTACACATTGATTCAGCAAGAAAAGTTAGCAGGAGAGAGCTACTGTTAAATATTCAGCTTCATGGTGTTGCAACACTTCTTCACTTCAGTATACAAAGCCTAGAACTTGGGCCATAAAAAGACTGTAGATCCTTCGTTCCAGCATGGAGTGCTCAATGTGTGGTCACTTCTCCAAGGTGGAATGCTCACTCAGTCTTGTTCTGATTGCTGCAGCTAAGCAAAGAAAAAATACAGCACTGAAAAGTTCAAATACTAATATGAAAATGAACTTGTTAAATACCTTAAATCTCATCAGGACTGCTACAATCACAGTGTGAACTGTTGGCCCATGACAGCCGTGCTTTTAATGCCTCACCTACTCTAGTTCTCTAACGACGTAAGATTAAAACTGAATCATTTACAGGGCTAACTGTTACACAAGGATGAAGATACAGACTTTTGGAGCCTGACACAATAAACAGAACCCAAAAATAGAGGTGGCCTATGTCACCCACAGAAAAAGCAGTAAAGACTCATTTTAGATGTAACTGAATGATGCTGTAACAATAGAACAAATAAATGGAATTCCATGGTTTGACACAAGTTACTCATAATGAAATACATGGCAAGAGCCTACACTAACAAAAATTAAGCTAAGCCTGACTTAACACGAAAGGGCTTAGACATCCCCAAAGTGATCAAGAAATCTTTACTTCTGTCATATCATCATCTAAATGTTAAAACAAATTTAGATTAGCCTAATAACCTATACCATTAAAATATATCCATTGACTTTGGGAAGCATCTGAAAACCCCTTTTCTTTCTTAGGTTCATCAAAAAGGCTAAAAATTTCAGCCACAGCCTTATAAATACTCTAGTAATTCATGTTGGTCTGTCAGAAAAGTTCCATTAATAAAAATCCTAGTTCAAAACTATTCTGTCAATATAAATGAGTATTTTGAAATGTAATAATAGTCTATCAAACATGCAAGTGTAAGTAGAATTTAAGAGAGAAAAACCTCTCAAGGCTCCAGAGTAACTTCAGCACATACTTTTTCAGACTTACTATAAAATCCCTGTGATAGTTGAGAAAAAAACAATACTTTATCCTTTTATACTTCTACATAAATTGGACATGTATGCAAAAGCTTGCAAGATAAGCTATTAAAAAATCTACAAAAAATAATCCTTGCCAACGTGTGCAGCCCTTACTTTTCATGCTAATAATACACACTAATTACATAAATGTTTTAATAAAGTATATATTGCATACATATACTAAAACTAAGCACTGAATTCATGCTAATCATCTACGACATTTCTAGACTGCATACCTGTGTTTGGCCTTAAATTTAAAATCGTGAAGCAAGAATAAAAAAAAGCACATATACCTGCTAGTACTAGAATAAAATGGGCTTTCCTGCTGTTTTCTCTTGCACGTATGATGTAAAACGCTTCAAGAACTTTGGATATTCTCGTTTAGCCACGGCCCGTAGCACTGATGCTGGTGCCCATCCTCCTGGGTTCACTACAAGCAAACAGAAAGAAGGACATTGAAACAAAGCAACTCCACTAAAGGCTAGAAAAGAAAATTTCAGTTCTTTATTCCATCAACTCTTTCTGAAGTAACAGGAAAGAATAACGATCAGGAGATTTTTATGCCTCTAAGCTTGTTATGTAGCACTTTCTACTTGTAATAGTCAAGCTCAGTTCAGGTCTATGATGCCATTATTTAGAAAACAGTAAACATGATGTACTGTGAGTCTTGGGAGAATGCCCAGATGGAAGAGGACAGTCTCTATGGGCTTCCAAGAAACAAAGACAAAGAGACTTGAATAACTTCTTATTTCAAAGAAAATATAAGCCAGTCTTAACTTTTCAATAATTGCTTCATTTGACTGCAGAATTGCTACATAGCCAATGCCTTACAAATTATTTTAAAGCATTTGAACAAAATTTGAATGGATTCTGAATCACGCTTCAATTCACACAGCAAGTATGTTGCTGAAAAAGCAGTCACTATATAATCATAATTCAGAATTTAGCAATGAAAATGTAATTTTAAAGTAACTGTGAAACTTTTTAAAAAAGAAATAAGCAAGAGTGAGCTACTCTTGAACTGTTTTGTAGCTCCAGGAGAAAGCTAGCAAGTATGTATTTCCAGTACTAGAGTACTCTGCTAAATACTGGGTACAGCAACAACACAGTTTATATTTGACAACTTTTCAGTCAGTATCATGGATTCTATCAGCTAAAAAAAAAATTAAGAAATGTAGACTAGATTATACAGCTTGCAAGCACCTTCACACAAAATGTATTTGCTCCTTCTTGGCATTAAGGGTAAGAACTGTGTCTTTACTATCAGCAGCTTTTCAGCCTAATGAGATGAACTGAGAGGGAAAAAAAAATCAGCAGTACATGAAAAAACCAACATACCATTACTGAAACTAAAAGCTATGCCAACCCATCCCAGTTGCAGACATTTATACCGACCTTCCTCCGGCCCAAAGCTGTGATCCCATTCACCAATGTTGCACATTAACTGGAGACTTTTTGAATGTGAAGATCACAAGTGTGATGCTATATATAGATTTAACAGAAAACTGCATCAAGCTTTTTTTTTTGGCCAGTATTCAACTCCCCATAATTAGTATCTATCATGATCTTCATACTGAAAAATTTTAAACTTACCATTAGCTACATATGTAATCTTGCACAGGATGTTGTCCCTGCTTATTTCCTTGTTTCCCTCTGGTGGGCTTACTAACGTCTGACAAATCATAGCAATATTGATTTTGGCACGGACACAGCGATTGTTCAGCTGTCAAAAAACATGAAACACTGTAAGCCTCAAACTAAATTTGTTTCATCATACTTGACCATTTTTGTAGGTTTCTGTGGCTAAGTTTTTTGATAAGGGGAAGAGTGGCTTCTGTTAGAAGCTGCTATAAGTTTTCTCCTATCCTATGGAGCCAATGACAGGCAGGTCCAGGAGGGACTTCCTGCTTTTGAATCTTAGTATCACCCCTGTGTGAGAACATATTTAAGAATAGGAGTTGTTGCGCAGTTGGAAATTCCAGCCATAAAGAAACGATGCAGACATCCAAGGTGGGGGCAGGAGGAGAAGGAGGAGGAGGGACCCCATGGGAGCAGGGGAAGGACTCAGAGATACTGATCCTCTGTTGCCCATTGTGAAGGACCATGGTGAAAGGAGCTGTCCCCTCAAAGCCCATGGAGGACCATCGGGGTGCAGAGAACCCCCTGCTGGAACAGGAGGATGCATGAAGGAGGCTGTTACCCTGTGGGAGGCCCAGGATGGAGCGAGGTCCTAACCCAAGCTGGAGCAGGTACAGCTTATCCATAAGAGACTGTACCCCATGGAATGACCCACAGGAGAGCAGAGGACTGTCTGTTGTGGGAAGGGACCCCATGAGCAGGGGAGGACTCAGAGTTATGATTCCCCTGTAGCAGTGGCATCGATTGTGGTGAGGCAAGCTGTCTCCCTGCAGTCCACAGAAAGACCCAAGAGCAGCAGATTTAGAACTTCTGCCCAAGAAGGGTGTTGGACTGTTATGTTAGGAGCGGCTGAAGCAACCACTGACTGCAAACCTTCCATTCCCTGTCCCCCTGCACTGTTGAGGGAGGAGGGAGAGCATGAAAAGACCGAAGAGTGGTTGGGAAAAGTGTTTCTAAGACTGTTTTATTTCTTACTCCTTACTTTAGTTCTTAGCTTGTTAGTCATAAATTTAAGCATTATCCTCATTCTGAGTCTGTTTTGCCCATGAAGTTAATTAGACCTTGGCCTTTATCTCTACTCAAGAATTCTTAGCTGTTTTTTTTTCCTTTGCCTCTGGGAGAAAGGGGTGCCTGGTAGCGATCTGGGTGGACACCAGGCCCTTAGTCAAGGTCAAACCACCACAACCATGAACATTTTAATTCACTATGAAGTCTAAGACACTCAAGCTCTGTTTCTGAGAGTCTGCATTCTAGCACAACATGGACATATCGAGAAAGTGAGTAAAATGAAAAGTACAAAGTGAATAGGGAAATGCCTGAATCTCAGGTTTCTGCTCACTTAACACATTACAAGTGGATTACTTCAACTATTGTGACAAAACAGTAAAGAAACATTTCAAGAATAATGCATCAACTTTTACAAATAGCAGTTAACTTTTCCCTTGACAGCAGGCTATGGCACAGCAATCAAAAAAACCCCGTCATCCATATCGGAGAGAGCCAAAGCAAAACTGTGTAAGACAGAGACTTAACCACGTCTACGTTATACAACCCTACTCCTGTATCTTGCAATACTGAAGAGTTATTAATTTGATTCCATATAAAATAACCTTCACTCTTCAAAATTATTTCAAATCTCTAGAAATTTTGCTTCCATTCTGCTGAAACTCTTTAGATCTGCCAACTGAGAGATAAGGCAAGAAGGTTTCTGGCTCAGAACGCCTTCATCAGGTCATTGGTTGAAATCAACTGTATTTTTGTCTAAGACCCCAACCTCCCTCACACTAACATTGCAAATGCATTATCACA